>VXAU01002185.1:0-173777 GCA_013399695.1 Formicarius rufipectus
CCTCCGCGCGACCCCGCCAGCCAATGGCGTCGGCGGTTTGGGGAGTCACGTGGGGCGGGACAGCCAATCAGCGGGGGCGCGCGTCAGTTCCGGGGCCGAGGGGCTGAGGCCGGAGCGGGCAGGGCGAGCCGGAGGCGGCGGGGCAGGTGCGGGGGTGAGGGGAGGGGACGAGGGGAGGGGACGAGGTGAGGNCGGCACAGGGCGGAGGGAAGGAACGGGGAAAGGTGCGGAGGAAGGTGCGGGCTGGGCCGGAGGCGGGTTGGGGGCGCCCGGGTGGGCGGTGGCTGCGCTACGTTAGTGCCGGTTGTGGCCTGTTCGTACGCGGGTTTGTAATGGGTTTAGCTGCTGAGCCTTGCCCGTGATAAAGTGCTTGATGTTGTCTTGCTCTAAAGATCAGCTTCACCCCCCCAAAAAAAAAAACAAACTTGAAAAAAAACAAAAAGGGGTAAGATGCCCGAGTTGGCGCTGTGAGCTCTTGTAGGCCGCGCCGTCCCGAAGGCAGAGCTGGGTGCGGCGGGACGATGGGGAAGCACCTCGTAAAGCACTTGCACTTTCGGAAGCAGATTTCGTAACTACTCATCAGAGCAGAGTGACTCTCGAGCAGCAGGATTAATTTTTCACTCTGGTTTCTCTGGTTAATGTGAGCCGTTCAGCGCTGTGCTTGCTCTCACTCATGTTTATTGAGCTTATCTTTATTTAGAATATTCTTAGGTACTGGACGCGCGTGAGGTATGACCTTTGAAAAAAAGGTGATTGCGGTGTCCCGTGGTGCCAGAGGTTGTGTGTATTCGTCATTACAGTGTGTGTCTGCGAGGCCGGGGCGTGCTTTGTAAACGTGTGCGGCACCGAGGGGCAGTCTGGATGCTCCTGGTGCTGCTCCTGGTGCTCGGGCGGCCGAGAGAGGCGTCCACGTCCGCTCAGAACTGCACAGCACGACTGCAGTCTCTCATATGCCCTGTGACCTTGACTGAACGCCATGCTCACAAAGCCGACTAAATCTTTTAAAGGATAACTTAACACCTCTCTGAAACTTCTCCACCATGTGTTGTGCTGTTTACTAGTTTGGGTTTGGACTTAGCTGGAGTTCAGGTAGATTTGGAGCATCTTTTTGAACATGTCTTTGGAAGGCAGAGCATTCACGTAGTGTTATGTCTCAAAGTGAAGGTTAGTTGTCGGAGTAACTCAAATGTAAGTATGAAAAGAGTCTTGATTCTGGCTTTGAGTACGTTGTGAGAAAGAAGTCTGATGAAAATAGGAGACAAATACAAATAAAACAGAATTAAACTGTATTTTAAAAGACTCTATTTCTTAATAAAGTACTTCAGTGATAATATGTTTTTATTACAGGCTTTTATTATTTATTGACTTTATTGCAGTTGAGAATAAGCAGTAAGGATACCTTGTCTGAAAATCACTTAACAGAATAGTAAAATGTATTTTCTTGTGCCTTTGCAGGAACAGAGTGTGTTACCTGAGCAACCATGCTGGCTGCCAGGCTGGTGTGCCTGAGGGCATTGTCATGCCAGACTATCCGCCCTGCCATCACTCAGGCTTCCCCAGCCTTGAGGAACTCCAATGTCAAAGTCTACAGGCTGTGGCAGCCTAACCAGGTAAGGTAATCCTCTTTCTGATGGCCCCAGTTGCAGATATTTTAAGAACCACTTTGCAGGAGGTGCCTGCTTTGAATGATCATAAGCCTCCTGCTTGTTTAGGTACCTGCTCTAATTTAGTGAAGGAAGAACATTGCCAAAACACGGTGGTCTTAAAGCAGTTGAAGTGGTATCTTTTGTTCCAGTTACTTCTTTCTTGGAATTAATAGGAAAAATAAGGCAGTTAATGATGGATAGGCCTTACTGTGTAAAGTGGAGGGAACAGAAATTCTTGTTCAATCTTCCTATTTCTATGTTACAATCTTAAATATAACATTAAAATGAAAACTTGCTTCTCAGTCTCAACATGTGTTTAGAGCTGTAGCCCAGGTTAGAGCTATTTCTGAGCTGTGCTGGGGCAATCAGTGGTCTAACCAGCAACTGTAAAAACTTGTCATTATTCTGAGACACTGTTCATTCTTCACTGAGAGAGCATGTTGCAGACATGCTTTTTGCCCTGGCAACTCAGAGCTGTTAGGGGATGATGTTCTCTGTCATCATCTTGGTGAAAGAACCAATGCCAAATTCTTCATCTCCTTTGTGTTTTCCTCTTATGCATTCTAAGTTTGGAGACATGTCAGGGTTTTTGTGTGTGAGCAAGTTTTCTAGTGTTGGGCAAGATTTTGTTACCTGCTAAACACAGCAGAACTGAAGGGGCCTGGTGAGGCTCCTGAATTGTACTGCTCTAATGGCTCATGAGCTATATTTGTACATCTCAAGTTTTAGTGTTAAACTCACAGCTTTGAGTGAGTCCTTCGTTGCTCAGGTGCAATTTTAATTTAAATTTTTCTGGAAAAAATGGTAAGAAAACTTCAAAAGTTATTTTTGAACTTTTAATATGAATTTATCCTGTGTTGCTTTTGCAACTTACTAAGACTTGGAGTAGCATATTGTTGTTACTTGAAGTTTGTCAGCCTTTATAATTCTCAGTCTATACACCTTCATTCTAGCTTCGTTGTCTAAAGGCTAGATTTGAAAGCAAATAATTCATGCTCCTTTTCCAAATGTAGTGTCTGTAGATTATAGGTATTGTGCAAGAACATTTTTAAACATTAAAGTGTTTACACGAAGAGTGTTTTAACATAGAAAACAAAATATTTGTCTTTTAGAATAAAAGAGTAAAGATGTTTTTACAATTAACAAAAATACTTGTGGCAGTGTTTAGTACAGTGGGACAAGAATAGAAGAAATGCAGTCTGAAAACTTTAGCTTCTGGAATTCACTGTAGTGGTTGTGTACTTGTAGAACATGTGAATGTTTTTCACAAAGCTTCCTAAACTTTAATGTTCACTTGTTTTGCCTTGGGCACAGTTGCTTCATATGTTTGGGGAGCAAGCACAGACTATGTAACAATTTCAAGTATAGCATATAAGTTGATGGGAACGACTTGTATTTTATTTCACCAAAACTTTTTATGCTGTTTCTGAATCTAACAGTGTTATGCCACCAGAGTAAGAACGGGTATAAGACGTGGAAAACTTGGCCAGGAAGTTAAAGAAGCAGCATTTGAGCCATCTGCAGAAACTGCACTTAAAGGTAGAGTAGCTCTGCTTTAAATTCTGACTATCTGAACATTAAAGTAAAGCTTCCTTGAAGGAATATGTTTTCTTCAATCCATTAAAGAGGCTGAGAATATTATTTCTCGTGTAAGTTGTTTACTGCTCTTCAAACAACTGAAGATAGTTTCTCTGCTGTCTTTCCTTTAAAGCTGCAAGTGTGTCACAGTATAGAGAAATTTCTTGTCTTTAAGCTGGTTTTGACAACTAGTAGGCCAAAAATGTTTGTTTCTTAATGGAGATGTGGTTGCATATATTAAAAAGTTATAGTTGCTATGTTATGTTTTTGTGTACTGATTTCAGAAAAAATATTCTACAGCAAGCACAGTTTACAAAAGAATTTTTTTGGTGGTGCAGTGGTGTAAGATGTTGGCTTACTGTGCTTGCTGGTACATGTAGGTGTTTTTAAATTCTGTGGCTTACAAAGGAGATTTTTAGATAGCATTGTTCAGCAGAACAGACTTGTATATGTCTAATGGTAGTATTGAATTGACAAATAGTGTCTTGACTATAACAAATTAGGGGAAATTATAGTCTTAGTTACACAATTGAAGGTATTTAGTCACAGTTCTTCTGTAATGTTTATGACTGAGGCTTACACTTGTACGGTAATTGGTATGTGCCACAAATCAGACAGTAGAAACCAATGGTAAATCATGTTGGTGTTACCCATGAGCTTAGGAAATCCCTTTTTAACCTGTTTTGGATATAATTGCTACAAAAAATCCCGTGAAGGAGCAAGCATTAAGGGCAGATGAATGAGAGGAAAGGATCCAATATCTAGTTTTTCTACTGTGTTATAGCTAGTTGGATAGTGAAATCATATGCAAAATCAGCTGACAGAGTTGAAGAGTTGAACTCTTCCATTGGAGATCCTGTTAATGATTTTGTGTTAGCTATCCCATCACTGTAATGACAGTCAGTAAACCTGGCATGTTATTAGCTGGACTCTTCCTTTTTACTCTGTTTTGTGAAGCTGTATTATGTTGCTGGGGTAAATCTCGAGTTTTTCCCATGTAACTCATTACAAAGTGGTGATGCAAGGACCTGAAGTTAGGTAGAGCTTTAATAAGGAAGACTAACCTGGATCAGCTATTGCAGATAGAGCAGAACTCATGAGGATGTTGTTAACTATTCAAGAAAAAGCATTCATGAGAGTGTGGATTTTTTATTTCTTTATACAGCTGATCGCCTGGGGAAATTTATTGTTGCTGGAGGGGCTGCTGTTGGCCTGGGGGCCCTCTGTTACTATGGAATGGGCATGTCCAGTGAGATTGGAGCTATTGAAAGGGCCGCGTAAGTAAGATGGCTTACTTTAATTAACGAGTATGTTAAGCACATCTACCTCCTCTCCATATCTGATCACCCAGTGTTCACACAGCTTACACTGCTTTAAGTCTGAACAGAAAGCAGTAGCTTCTGTCTCTGAAGGTTTTTAAAGCATAACTGAAGGCAAAATTATAATTATTCAAGCTTAAATGGATATTGACCTGAGTTCCTTTGTTTTGCTAAATCTGAAATTTATTTGTGAACAGTATGTAAATATTTCTTATGAAGTGTGCCCCAGATAACTTAAGAGGAATGATCTTCTGAAAAATACATTGCTAAGTCCACTTTGCCTGGTGTTCCTGTGAGACTGTTCTTTAATACAGCTGTTGGAAACAGTCTCCATTAAAGACAGTGTCTTGGTGTAAGCTTGGTCTAATAAACATGTTTTTAAAACTGCAGTGGATTGCCTTTTGGTCAACAAAAATCTGGCTGATGGCAAAACCTTATAGTTAGACTTAAAAGATGGCTAGTGATAAGCTTGGGAGAAATGTGTGCAGGGGACATTTTGCTTTACTTTGTGTTTGTATTTGGAAGTGGCCATCTGCACTTATACTGAATGCTTGCCAGCTTTATCTGTGAGGGGCTTTTCATATGTAAGCTATGTCTATTTTTTCCACGAGCCTTGATGTAATGGGAGAAAATGCATGCACTATTTAAGTTTAGTATTACCAGGGGAAAGTTTTCAGTCCACAGTGAGCAAACAATACTGCAGAAGCTCTCATTCATGTCTGGGTCTGTTGCTGTTGGTAGAGCTCTCAAAATGACATCTGCCTTGTGGTGTCAGATAATCATGTGCACTGTGACTCAGCAATTTGTGAGCTGCTCAGCAGGCACTGTGCTCACTGATGCATATTCAGTGCACGTTCCATAGGCCTTTTTCCTGGAGCTGGTTTTTTACATATGCACCGTTCTCTGTTTTTCTCTAGTTTAAAAGCATTCATTAATCAGTTTCCCATATATGCTGCCTCTTTAGAATTGAATTATAATTAGCATTATTTGTAATTTGCAGTCTTTCTGCAGAGTTACCCTAGACTGTACCAGCAAGATTGGAAAGTTCAGCCCTCCTTGTAAAGTAAATTTATAGCAGAAGTTGCTAGACCACATCACTATGATGAAACCTCCCTTATAACCATAGCTGTGAATGTATTTAACAGCTTGATTGTGTTTTAAGTTGTTCTTCATTCAAAAACTGGTCACTGCACAGCTGTGTATAACTGCTTATTTTTCAGTATTTGGCCACAGTATGTGAAGGAGAGAATTCAGTCCACGTACATGTACTTCGCAGGAAGCATTGGCATGACTGCACTGTCTGCTGTAGCAGTAAGCAGATCTCCAGCACTCATGAGCCTTATGACACGGGGCTCCTGGCTGGTGAGTTCATGTTATAAAAATAAAAGTACTGAGAAATGCCCCCCAGATATGATGGTTGATATTAAAAAAATGGGAAATGTAAAGTCGTGGGTGAAAAGTAAGGCAAAACTTCACTTACCGTAGTGTCCTTGACCATAAAGACTCTCCAGGTATCCTAATAATATTTTGTGATTTAATATTTGGTGGTTCTAATTATGTGCTGGCATGGGCTTTCTATACTACTTTGGTAGTGTGTCAGGGACAAACTACAGGAGCAAAAAAAAAGCTCTATTACCCTTACCATCTGTATGTGTGAAGTAAGAACCTCTTTTAAATAGCGATCTGAAGCTCATGAAACTGTTCTGTTGCTGTCTGTAAATGGAAACTCAGGTCCCTGTGGATTCTTATTCCTCCCTGTACTGTCCCGTATAGCTCTCTCAAAAGTGTCTCCTGTTTGCCAAGTCTGAAAGTACTTGTAGGCAAATCATCCAGGCCAAAGGCTAGCAAAATCTGTCTGCTTACAGAAATCAGTGTGTTAAGTGGACTGTAATAATAATAGTTAAATGCCAACACCTACATAACTTAAGGAGATTAGTTTAGTAATGCATCCTTGGTGATAAACCAAAGTAGTACATTTCTGACCAATTTGGTAGGTGCTGGATGAGTCTGTTTGGAATCATCAGTTAAGAGGAAGCAGTGAGGTTAAAAAAATCATTGGTAGCAAAAGCCTGTGAACTGAGTATTGGCCTTGGGTGGAGAAATGTTCAAGGGAAAAAAGGAAGGGTAACAAACATATTTCAGGTACCTTAATGAGAGTTAGACTAAGGGACAGAAGCATGTATTTTCTTTGTCTTACTTTATGCAGCTAAGAGATTATTGCTGACCTAACTATTACACTTGGATTCTTAGAAGTCTGAGTAAAAAATAAAATTAAAATTATTGTAAATTAAGATTTAGAAAGATTTGACTGTAACCTTAAAGGAGTAATATTGATGAACACTCCCTCCAGTTATTAATTAGGTTTCTAGGAGCTTAGCACAGAGACCATATGTCCTAATGCTGGCTTGAGCTCTAATTCTGTTTCTACAGGCAATTGGTGCAACTTTTGCAGCCATGATTGGTGCTGGAATGTTGGTCAGGTCCATATCCTATCAAGACAGTCCATTAGCTAAACATGCGGCTTGGATGATGCATTCAGGTTTGTGATTTTAGTGTTTGTTGTAGAGTTGTCTGTGCTTCAGTGTGCCCAGGTTCTTACTTGAACAAAACTTTGACTTTAAAGTCAGTCTTTATATGCTGCTGTAGGAGAGTTAAGATTTTTCAGAGATCAGTGAGAACTCCTGAATGTCAGGGAAGATTTCCTAAGTCCTTAACAGAATCCTAGTGTTTTTCATCATCATCTTCAAGTCATGCTCAAGTTAAACTTGAGATACGTATATGCCACATTGGATAGAACTAACTGGTTTTGTGGCTGCTTTGGTTTTGCCTGCTTTCTGACACTATAGCTTCTGCAAGCACTTTTGCCTACACTAACCATTCTTTAGTCATACAGGGTGGGAAAGCATTTGAAAACCAGACCAGCAAAATAAGATTTTAGTATTAGTTTATTTCTGAGGTATGTTCGTCAGGTACTTAATATACAGATCAGTTTATCACTAAGGATACCTACTTCAAATAACAATGGCTATAATTTTTCAAAACTGTTTTGACAGAAATGTTTTATTGTTCAGCAAAGCCACATGGTTTTTGGGCACTGGAGTCATATCTGCCTCTCCAGAGCTAACATTTCTGCCAAGAAGAAACTACGTTTATTGTAGCAATTGTTACTAAGTGAAACAACCTTAACTAGATAGAGGTTTCATATGAGACTCTGGCAAAAAATCTGACTTACTTAGCTAGTTACTGTACTGGAAATCTGTTCTGCTTCTCAGTGTTATGTGCTCCTAATGCTATTATATAGTTGATTACTCCGTGCCAAGTATCCCTTACCAGCTCTGTTTTGAACTCGTCACTGTATTGACTTTTGTTAGTCTTTTTTTCAAAGACCAGCTCCCTGAAGTATTCTCCAGAGCTAGATAAAAGTAGGTAATGAAATTTAAAGTTGCTAATTTATTGTGCTTGCTTCTGGATAGGAACAATCAAGATAGCACAATCAAGTGAATTGATACTTTCTTGTGAAATTGGATTAGATTGAGCCATGTCATCTGAAGGGAGGGGAAAAAATGAAATTGTTTTGAGACGTGGTGTTCCATATCTTCCGTGTGTTTTGTTTCCTGTTGGGTAGGTGTCATGGGTGCTGTGGTGGCTCCCCTGGCCTTCCTGGGGGGTCCTTTGCTGATCAGAGCTGCCTGGTACACTGCTGGGATCGTTGGAGGGCTCTCCACTGTCGCCGTGTGTGCACCCAGTGAGAAATTCCTGAACATGGGAGGACCACTTGGCATCGGCTTAGGCTTTGTTCTTGCCTCTTCTATTGGTAAAAGACTATTTTAATACTGTCATATAAAGTAGGTTATAAACTGAAGCTACTAAGGTGCAGCTCACATTTCATTGCAGGCTGGTCTGCCCAGTTAAGATTTACCTTATATAGACCTTGCAACTCTAGCACAACAGAAAATACCTTTTTACTTTTTTTTCTTGAAAGCAAATGTGAAGTTGTAATTCTGGTAAGTGCTAGTCTGACAAGCTGATAATGGTGGCTTGTATTTTCAGTTACTGCTAGTGAGTAGGGAGAACAGTAAATGTGATCTTAGTTCTTGATCCACTTGTTCTCCTTCATGTCTTTCTAGGGACTGTTGTAGTCATAGGGAGAGAAGTACTATCATATATGAGAAAAATACACAGTTCCCTAGGGTTTTCAAAATTACTGTATCAGGTTGTATGTGTAGCATCTTCAGTGTGTGTATTAAAGCTCTTCGTATCAAAACCACACACAAATAGAGAATTGGATACTTACTGAAAAATGTATGCTGCAGTAACTGAAGTTTGACCCAACTCAGAGTAGCAGATCAGTGGTTTTCTTTAACAGTATTGTGCATTCTTTTCCAGGATCCATGTTCTTGCCTCCCACTTCTGCTTTTGGTGCCGGCTTGTATTCGGTAGCAGTTTATGGTGGGTTGGTGCTCTTTGGCATGTTCCTGCTCTACGATACACAGCTTGTTGTCAAGCGTGCGGAATCTATGCCCTATTACGGAGTAACAAAATATGACCCAATCAATGCGTAAGTATTCTGTGTCAGCAGAGCTGATCTCAGCTTCTCTGTAAGAATTCGCCCCAAGCTATATTGAAGTATGCTATAAAAATAGCCTTTTGTTTATTACTCAGTGTACTGCTGTTACATGTGAAGAATCACAAGTTTTAAAAATATCAATGAGAAAACAGCGAAGTTAAGCAGCTGTCTGAATTATGAGAAACCGAATGAACATGTGGTGTCACGTGCCTCCAGCAATATGTTCTAAAAAGTATTTTTGTTTCCTAAAGCATTGCTGGAAAGATTTATAGCTACTTTCTGAAAATACTTGTCAGTATCAACTGACACAAAAAATGTTAACCTTCCCATATTTAATAATCTTCATTAACTTAAAAAGCCACAACGGTGTCATAAATAGGGAAGGAAGGATTAACTGACTCTCAGTAAAGGACAAGTCTGACAAGTAACTTCCTTGTAAATGTCTGTCTGATCTTCAGTGAACTCCCTCCTTGGTTTTGTTTTCTTCTAATTAAAGTAGAATAATACTGATCTTCTTCAAAATCCTTGGAGATCAACAGGTCAAAGTGCAGTATAAAAGCATAGTGCTCCTGTATAAGAACAGTATACTGTCTCTTAGGACTTCTGGTAATAGTTCTTGGTGGCAGAGGTGATAGAACAAAAGCACAAGTGTTCTTTGACATATCAAGCACTGAGTACAATCATAGTTGGGTTTTATTACAGATGCTTCATGAAGGCTTTTAAAATGAGGTATAATGGTGTGAAACACAAAAGAATACTATTCCTGTTGAGCAACATTAACTTTGGTTTCTTGTTTTCTAGATGCATGGGTATCTACACTGATACACTGAACATCTTCATTCGGGTGGCCACCATACTTGCAGGTGGTGGAGGCGGCAGGAAAAAGTAAACAGAGACTCCTCTTTGCATCTGTCCAACAACCTACCTAGTGCACATATTAAATAAAAATTCAAGGTTTAAAGCAGTATTGCTCCAAGTGAGAACTTTAAAGCATTTCAGCTTATTGTTTCAGTGCAATGTGATTCAGACTTAATAGTTTTTCTTCAAACACTTTCCAACTCTGTGTTTAAACTAGTGTGAACTGGTTCTAATTGTACATTATTTTGGGAAGTAAATTATTTTTAATATATAAGAAGTCTTACCTACTTTTTAATGGCTTGATAGCAGTTCAACTCTTACTTTCTTTCTTTTACTGTTACTAAATAGTGAAGGAAGTAATTCCTGAACTGGTATCCCATATGCATGTAGGGATGCAATCGACTTCATGAAATGCTGCTTAGATGCATCAATTTTCAGTTAAGATTGCGTAAATTACATTTCAGTGACAGAACTGAATAAATCATATATGGCACTAAATGCGGTAATTACTTTGACCTGAGCAGAAATTTCTGAAAGGTTTAAGCAGTTGTCAGAAATGCACTGGATTTTACAGGTGAGGTGACCAAAAAGTATAAAGGAGACAAAATGTGGAAACTATGCAACATTTGTCCCATATGAACTTCAGTCTCTTTCAGGAGTACATATGAGAATTCCTTGCTTTAATGTTGACTGCCTATAATAGCCTAGGTTATTTTGATACTAGATTTACAAAATCGAGTGGCAGTGTAGCTGTGTCTTCCTTCTGGTAACTATGTTTGTGGACTGCAGATAAAAGTGGCCCTTCATGCTCATCGCTTGGAACCTCGTACAATTGGCACAGAAAGAGGGAATTGAGGATGGCATGCTGGAAACCCCAGTATCATAGGTTTACCATAAGTAGTGTGCTTTAGTCCATTTACCTCTTCTCCAAATTGCTATTTTTAACTTGGTCTAAAACAAATGTTCCCTAATAGTGAAAGTGATTCAACAGTAAGAAGTTTATACTTTACAAGGTGTGTTGCTGTATGTTGGAGTACAAGGTAAGGTCTTGGGCCACGAAAGTTTTGACCTGATGTCAACAGCTCAGATTTTCAGTTTCTAGTAAATATGCTATGTTTATGTATTGAGCTATGAACAATAAAATTCTAGCCTCACAAGTTGACTACTCTCACTTTCCCTGTGTTAACTGAAATATTTTACCCCTGCCCTAATCTTGGTGAAGAGTAGTATAAATATTATCTTGGGTTATGATTGCATTTTCCTTTGTAAGAGAGTCCATATTCCTCTAAAAAAACTGCGAAGGTTCTCAGTTTCACTGGCTAGCATCTTTTCAGAATGTTTTCTGGGTGGGAGATGCTCATCTACACTTTTTCAAGTGGTTCTGTTAGTGTAACCTCTTGGCCACTGATTGCAGCCAGTGCTGGTTTTATGTCTGTCATACATGTACATTTTTAGACTCTTCAAACAGAGGGAAGAAAGAGTGGATTGTGAAGAATCTCGATGAAGCCTCCTTTGTGGCCAAAGATTATACAGCCCAATTTAGTTCCTGGTGCTATTACAGATGAAGGAAAATCTGTCGTACTTAGGAGGAAGAAATCTCTGGATCATGTCAATTGTAAGCAGCCTTTTTGAGGGGTCTATCTTTTCAAGCAATTTTGTATCTTTAAGCAGTTTCTGCATACTGTTGCTGTAGCTGAACACAGCAGTGTGTCCTCAAATTCTGAAATCTGCTGGGAGCTGTCTTAAAATTCTTCTGTGCCTGTAATCAAAGTAAATTTGGGCAAAAGACCTTTTGTCTGCATTCTGAGGATAAGGTCTTAGATGTTGACTGAACTAAGGGAAGGATCCTGGACAGTTCAAAATAGTGAGGTGTAGAACACAACACACTACTTACAGGAGTGTTTACATGGAAGGGGAGACCAACAGGAAAGTCTATTAATCTTTTCAGAAAAGCCAGGCCAAACAATGCCTGAAGAAGCATGAACTTGTTCAGAAGACTTTTGTTCAGTCTTCTGAAAAGGTGTCATCTTCTGGGGTTGAGATCACAGCACTAAGTACTTTTGTTCTGATGCCTAGTGTGGCTCTCCAAAAAGGAAAATAAAAGATTGAGTTACTCCTTTACATCTGAAGTGCTAAGTCCAAAATTAAGATTTATCTTAATTAAGGCAGTTTTCATTTGGTGGGTGATGAAAATCTAAAACCATTGTATAGCCAGAGCTGCTATATTGTTACTTACATGTGCATTAAGTGACAACTGGCACCACCTACTTACGACCATAAAATTCTGTGCTAGTTTAGGCAGGTTTCATTTAGATGTAAATCATGACTCGATTTGTAAACAGGTTGGCTCAAAATTCCCCACCTTTTACAGGAATTCCTTCTGTATGCCAAAGAACATTAAAGACGTAAACATTACGTTTAGCCTGCAATCAAATTAAAATCTGATCCTAAATATTGATTATAGCTGGTTTCTAAGGATTATCATGATGATTCAAGTAATTCTGCTTTAAACCATAATCTAAATAAGCAGCCACATAGTTTTTAATAACTTAACAAGCATATAAATCAGGTATTTTCCTAAGAAAGTGATTTTCACAGTCAACTATTATAAGTAAGGCCAGATCTGACTGACTTACATATTTTCAGTTTACACAGCAGAATACAAGATGAAATTTATATCTCACCTTATGAAAATATGTAATTAACTTTGAAATTTTCATCCAGCTTGCCCCACCTCTAATGGTGCTGGCAGCTGTGATGTAATATGCACTGATCTTCCTGGAACCTATAAAATAGTTCACCTATAACAGAGTAACCCAGAATGCATGATGTCTTCATGCAACTGGAACTCTCCTAGATGTTTCCTTCTTTTTCCTGTAGTCATTAAAGAGTAGAACAATGTTTTATATATTCAGTATTTGAAAATCACTTAATTCAGCTTATTTTCTAACTTAGAATTTAGGAATAGATGCCATAAGACCACTTCAAATTTTGAAATGGACCATTTGGGGAGAAAAAAAAATGCATTTAAGTAACCCCTCCACACAGTAAGTTAAGAATTGGATTTTTGTTTCAATATTCAACTGTCTTGGTAACCTTTAGTCATTGTAATGAAGTAGGCACAGGCTCTTAAAACACAGAAAACAGTCCATTGGTCTGAGGCAACCTGTAGTGAGGATGCTGTTCAGACGTGTAATCTGGCACTGGAAGGGCAGCTGATACAAAGACTCGTAACTTCCTGGCAGAAGGTCTGAGATAAGGCACTAACCCAGCATTTGCCCACTCTCATTTTACCCAGCAAGAACAGCCTCTGAACACATCACACAGAATAGACACGTTCTAGAAGCACAAATGTCTCATTCACACTACTTTACATGCCTGAGAGTGATGACTTTTAGATCTCACAATGTCTCCTTTGCCAGTGATGAATAGGAACAGGTCCAGATAGACGTGTCATTGTCAGTTCTTTCACGTCACTTTGATACCGTGTAGTCTGTTATTGCAGACATCATTAAGCTTCTGGACAAATCTTTAGTACCGCTGGAAGGCATTTATTTTATGAACTTGTACATAGGAGCTAAGCTTTCACTAAAAGGTAATTTTGAATTTTTTGTATGAAGGAGCAGACTTGTAATACATTATATTATGTAATTTTGTATTCTCACCTCTTGCTAGTGGTCATGACACAAAAAGAAGGGCTGAAACTAGATTTTTAGTTAACTACAGTTTCCCATTTAGAGACAAAGCATGACAGCATGGAGAGTTAGTCAACAAGATGTCTAAGTGGGGCAGGGAAGGAAAAATGTCCTGACTACTATCAGGGAAAAAATGTAATTAAATTCTTAACTGGAAAATCCAAGACTAAACGTAACTTCCATGAAAAATATACACTTTTTAAATTGCATAGTGGTCTAGGTATCTATGGAAGTATGAGACTTCTTCCTAGACACCAACTCACCACCACTGCAATAGTGAGATAGCAGAGGCATGATAACGTACTTGTATAAACATAATGGCCTTCGAGTTACCTTCCTTTACCCTAAGCCTAAAATCACTGCGTCATCCCACCTAGACTAGACACAAGATGTTACGCATCTACTGTCACCACCAATTCACCTTATTCCTGACTGTAGTGATAGTCCATCTAGAGATCAAGATCTCTTTTCCTCCTGAGCAGTGCAATACATCCTCATTCATCACCATCTTTTCTAAGAAAAATGTCAAAAGTGAGGAAAAAAAACACAAACAAACTGCAAAACCAAACTGCATGTCTTGTAGTACTACATTCCTTCAGAACTTCTGAAGAACTTGTAAGAGCGAGAGTAACTTAGCTGATTCCTCCTCTCATCCAAGACAGTGTAAAAAATAAAATTCCACATGTTTGCAAATTAAATTTGAGTTCCAAAGGGATGAGAAGAAATACAAGCTAACTGAAATGCAAAAATCTTATTCTCCTGTTATTTATGTGTCTTACAAAGATGGATTCAGACAAAACTTGGGCTCTTAAAAGTTTCATCAGGGTTCTTCTATCAAATATGTAGCTCAAAGTGAAGCCACTGCTGATGAAGTGCATGTATTTTCTTCCACTTCTTCCTAATCACATGCATACAACGGAGGTGACCATAAGTGCTTTAGAGGGACAGACTTTGCTGCATTGAAATGGTGCCCAGTGAACTGTATCATGGGATTTTAGCAAGCTGACACAAGTGTACACTCTATCAAGGATGGAATATTCTCAAATGCCTGTCTCTCTCTAGGAGGTGGCAGGAAGAAGAGAAGTTGAAATTCATACCAGTATAGAAATGCAAACAGCTTTAGCCTCTCAATGCCTTGGTTCAAGTTCTGGACTTTATATTACCAATGAATTTTTGTTGTGTTAAATGATCAGCGTATACAGAAGAACCAGGAAGAGCTGACAGTGGCCAAATAACAGCATCTGTACCCACTCAGGACAAAATCACTCTGCTATCCCTGCAACCACCTCCTGTCAGATCAGCAGAGATAGGGTTTAATGTATGCTTTTAGAGAAAGAGATCAATATGCAGATCAATCACCAAATCTTTCCAAAAGCCCTAGAGGCTGACAGCTGCACACTGTTTCCTGTTTTGGAGGCTTGCCAGCTGAACTAAACATCTGTTCAGGAAGAAGACTGGGATGCCTGCCCAGACATTTGTCATTGCAACGTCATTTCCTCTTACTAAGTTTTCTGGAACTAAGCAATGGGCAACCAGCCTAGTCACTTTGTACAAAAGGTCCAACAGTCTTCATATTCTTCTATCACCTTTCTCAAAGAAAAAAAAAAATGAAAAAGCACAGAGTGAAACAAGGACGAATCTTTTGGAGCCATGGTAAATTGCAAAAATCCCAGTTTAAGTGGCCTGGTTTTTCCCTCCTCTGGGGGAAGAAGTAACACGCAGTGGGAACAGGTCTGTAAGGAGTAGTTGACACAGCTCCCCACATCACCCCATCACAGAGGTGTGAGCTCTGGTAGATTAGCTGTCGAAAACAGTCTCTTAGATCACATCTTGATTGAACTAAAAGACTGGACTACCACAAGAAGAAAATGTTTCCATCACACTTATACACTGAACAGTGCATCCAATGTAAATGTTTTTGTACTGAAGCCTTGCCTTGTTTCAGTGTGCTGTCTGGAAGCCTACCAGGCAAACCAGTCACATCTAAGGCCTTGAAAACCTAGAGAGAGAACACGTTAAGAAAATGGGGAAAGAGGAAGCATTTGTTGTTCCACCACCTACAGGAGCAAGCAAAATAGAGGTAGAAATTCCACCTTAAGAGAGCTATCCAGAAGAGTGACCTGTGAAGAGACGAGTGAACACACGAGGCTCATAGAGCACTAACAGCACACACGAGACTCACAGACACACCAGCTGGTTGCGCTGCAGAGGCTTCACCTGCGGGGCACAACCTGAGTGGCAGGACACTTGTCAAAAAAGTGGTGTCAAAGATGTTTCAAACCCTGCCCCAGGACAGTCTCAGAAGTGATTATCAGGTCACCATAAAGTGCTAGGAGAAATTTTAACCTCAGTCCTGCTCTTCATTCTGATCCTTGTTATCCCAGACATGGAAATTACTGCCTCTAATACAGTGTCTGCAATGACAGCCGGCAGTTTCCTTTTCCTTCAAAAACAGGCCAGTACTTATTACACTGGTTCACCAATAACTTGTCTACATTGAATTAAATTAATTTTGTATCCTGAAAGTTCTTAATGCTCCTTACCCTCTCACAGCTCAAAAGTTAGTTTCATCTCTAAATTTAACAAGGCCATTAGCTTCAACTGTTCTGTTCTCCTTGTGGTAGAAACAGCTATTTCAACCTGCTTAGAAGAAATTTTCATATACAAAATGCAGATTCTTCTTAGAATGGCATGACTCTTAAAAAATATTAATGAACATTATATTAGAATACATTATATTAGAATACATTATATTAGAATCCTTCCTCCAGAAGGAATGACTATGAAGATTGAAAATTTAAGAGTTTATCTAGTTTCTTATTGGCAAGGGCAAAAAAGACACTCTAGATCATGTCTGAGTTAAACATTGAGAACTCAAACTACTTTAAGATTTTGAGAGACATCTTTTGTGGCTTTTGAACACAAAGTATCAATGTAGACATAATGCAAATCTCAGGATGCATCCCTCATTTCCCTGGATGATTCAGAAATACCTCTGCACTCAATTTCCTTTCCACCTCACCTGGGACATCAGCAACAGCCTTTTTCCAACAGCAAAGACACAAAACAGCTGCTGCTCTTCTCATAAAATTAATGCCTTAAAGAAGGCTAGTGTACAAAATGCCTTAAACTTCCAGCTGACAGACTCTAAAGTCTCGGTTAGCAGGCTACACAGTAATCTGGATTTTCATTCCATTTTCTGTCTCCAGCCATTCCCTTGACACAATTCTGTCCTATTTTGTGTATTCTGTGACCTTATTTGTTCAAGAGTCTTCTTTCTGAACAAGTCTGAAGATGATGCTGGTTCATTGCTTCTAGTCTTCCATTTTCAGTTTGCTAAACATTTCCTATAACATTAACATTTACAGAAACACAAAAGAGAGCATTAAAAATTAGATGGTCTAATTGATCAGTCTGAAATTTAAGATATAAAGCACTGAAATTCCTTCTGAAATCATTCCATTTAGGAGAAAAAAAAAAAAAAAAAAAAAACAAAAACAAAACAAAACTCAACTCTGCACTGTATTTCCTCCCAAAACTGCTAAGCAGGACATACTGCATGGACCCTAATGCCCACTTAAAAGAATCTCTCAAGATTTACAATTAGACCTCCCAACTAATGAAAAAAATAATTGTTTACAATACCATCACCCCAATAATTTCTGTTGATAAGTCTATGCAGTATTTTTAGTCAGAAAGTTTTCAAGTTTTCTGCTTGAATTCCAGGAGCAGCCTGACAGCAAACCAGCACAAGCTTTCAGAGATACTCTCCCTGAAAAAAAGGAACACCTGTTCTTCTGCTTATCAAAACCCACCTGTGGGGATTTTGAGTATGCAGTGATGAAAGCACAGGTTTGCCTCACTTCCCATCATAGTAGCTGGAAGGCTTGGATGGTTCTAACACAGAGGCCAAGTAGCAGCCTGCCTCTTTCTAGCAGAAAACAAGTTGGAGTATTCAGGTAGTACATGTTGCTCTCTTGCTTGGGTAAAGTTACAATGCAGATATGTATATTTATAAAAATAAGTCTTGTAAACATTTCTGTTGCCAATACTATATTGCAAATACTTAGGAAGCAATATATTTTGTTTCTTGAGGTAGGTGTTGGCTGCACCTGTAGTGCATTTAGCATTCCAGCATTTTTTTTGTTTAAATGAGTGTAGTTGGAAACATGATGAGGTTGTTACACAAGTCATCTCCCATCTTACCTGGTTACCTTTCTCTTCTGTATTCATTTTTTATTTCATATCATGCACACAGGAAACAAAGGTGATGGTTCTAGTCAATACTAAAAAGACATGAAAAATTATTTGGGTATTGTTGTGGTTTAACCCCAGCTGGCAGCTATGCCCCTCACAGCTGTTCACTCACTTCCTGGCAGTGGGATGGGGAAAAGAATCAGAAAGGTAAAAGTGAGAAAAGCCATGGGTGGAGATAAAGACAGTTTAATAGGAAAAGCAAAAGCCATGTGCATAAGCAAAGCAAAACAGGGAATTCATTCTCCACTTCCCATGGGCAGGGAGGAGTCCAGCCTTGCCCAGGCAAGCAGGGCTCTTTCGGTGTAACAGTGACTGGGAAGGCAAATACCATCGCTCCAGATGTTCCCACTTATCTTCTTCCCAGCCTTTTATTTGGGCACAATGTCATATTGTATGGGATTTTTCTTGGGTCAGCTGTCCTGGATGTGTCCCCTCCCAACTCGTTGTGCCCCACCAGCCTCCTCTCTGCTGGGGTGCAGTGAGAAGCAGAAAAGGCCTTGGTTCTGTGTAAGCTCCGTTCAGCAATAACAAAAATATCTCTGTGTTGTAAACACTGTTTCCAGCACAAATCCAAAACATAGAGCCATGCCACCTAGTACAAAGAAAATGAATCTATCCTAGTCAAAAGTAGCAGAGGTGTAAATTCTTAAAATGTGTCCATTAATATGTGCCTTTTATGAGATTATCTTTTAATTTCTATTTCACTTTCTTGTTGAAGGAAGAAAGCCTGTTGGGTGAGGCAGCTGATATTTTAAGAGGCAGAGCTGAGATGCCCTCAGTGTTGTGATTTTTATTTTTTTCTTGTTATCAGTGAAGATAAAATAATACCAACAGAGTAATTCTTGGGGGCAAGGGAAATTCTTTTCTTATGCTTCTCTGTTAACAGACCTTGAGTGTAGGTTTCAGAAATAACCATCTTAACATAAGTGGAATTAAAACTGGGTTTGAGAGTAAAAAGCTTTAAAAAGGTCAGAAACAGTAAAATTTTTTTTTACATGAAAACTTCAGCTATTTATCACTGGACAGACTCTGAATTTAGTTACAAGCCAGGTTTTTAGTTCCATATTACCATTAAAACATTCTGTCTACATAGTTGCTACCTAGAAATGGTTATGTGAAGTCACAAAATTGGCTTGTCAGTAAAACAGCATCCAAACGCCCCAATAATGGAGAATCTGGCTTAGAGTCAACTTGGTAGGAAAAGGCTGACTTTACAACAATATCCTGAATTTTTGTCATGTTAATTTTTGGATTGCTAAAATAAGTAGAACACCTACAGACTTCAAGATTTAAGTGATGTTTGAGTCAAGTTTTAAAAGTGCAGTGGGTTGAGTTCTGTGGAATTAGGCATGTATTGCTTTTTGCTGTCTTAATTATCACAGCCATACTGAGAATCTCTATTAACTGCCTATATCTAGACACCCTTTTCAATGACAATTACTGTCCTGTATTGTGCAGTGTCATCATGTGCGTGTTCTTGCCTAGAACTTTCTCAGAAAGGGTAATGGAGATAAAATGCTGTAGTCACAGCACTTGCTTCAGTGCTACCACTACTCACAGTCTGAACTTTGCAGAAAAATTACTCTCCTACCAACCCTTTCATGTGCCTTATTGGCATTTCAGATCTTCTGCAAACCTTTCTGAGTAGGCTGAGTAGCCCATGGAATTTCCCAGCTCTATTTTACACACTCGGTTTAAGTTTGGTTTTATACCTTTATTTTCTTTAAAAAGGTCGTGTCTGCTTGTTCTCCCCTATCTGTGCATTGCTCAAAATCTCTCACTGCTTATTTTGAAAGAAAAAATGTAACAAAACCTGCAGAAAGCTGTCTTCTACCTGTCCTTTTTAGTTGCCAGTGAGAAGAGGATTTTGAGGTCTGTGTGCTGTACTAGTCATTCAGCACAGCTTGCCTGCCTGTACCTTTCCTTCTTATGTTTTGTAGTAGCTTTGCTGACACTGAATTACCATCTAGCTTGCATTTCTTCCATTTTATGAAAAATATGTGAAGGAATGAAAATAGGTGGTAAAGTCACGTGTCCTATCTAAAAACTTTGCTTTCTTCCCATGCACCCCTCTCATCCCCAGGTTTGCTCTCAGGAAGTACAGGGATTAGTGAGTAACTATCACATCTTTACTAGAGTATCACTTAGCCTAAAAAACTGACAATTTACATCTTGTGGTCTTGGTGTAGCTTGACACTCTATACAGGAAAGTCAGTTGCCATGTTGGTAAAATCACTTCAGTACTTTCCTGAGCAAGACCAGACAGAAAGAATCTAAGGTTTTCCTCCCTGGGCTGGAATGTAATTGTGCCATGTAACTGGTACAACTGCAAATTTTAAATTCTTCAGTAAAAATATAGCTTTTATGTGCTAAAACGAAGCGTGTTGGTGATAGAATGGAAAAGATTATTCCAGGCAAGCCAGGCTGAAGAGGTGCTGCTGTTACCAGCTTAGATTTCATTCTGTGATCAAAGCTCTCTGGGACAAACTTTCTTCTCCCTTTACAGTTTGTCCAAAGCAATGTAACATTTCTGTTGGTACACTGAAGCTTTAAATTTGATTCCATTAACATCACTACAATCTATTTAATTTCAATGCAAGTATTATGCTTCTAGTTTACTTAACTAGTTCTAGTTTACTTAGCTAGTTCTAGTTTATATATTTTATGTAGCTATTTTTCTTTCTCAAACAACTGACAAAATCTAGGTGTCAATACTAATGATTGCTTTCCTTTTAAAGTGGAATATAGAACTTCTCTACAAGTTAAAGTATTGATTGGCTGTTAACCTGACTTTAAAAGTATGAGTGCTCACATCCACATGTTTCAATATTCAAAAAAAGCCTTAGAATGTAAGAACAACATCACTGCTCTGTTCCATTCGTTTTTCTCTACATCCATTGAACTTTAAAAGTCCTCCCTGAGACAATCAAGAGTGATGTGAAATAAAAGCCTT
Source organism: Formicarius rufipectus (assembly GCA_013399695.1). Taxonomy (NCBI): domain Eukaryota; kingdom Metazoa; phylum Chordata; class Aves; order Passeriformes; family Formicariidae; genus Formicarius; species Formicarius rufipectus. Next base: position 20,874 of record VXAU01002185.1, read on the forward strand.
ACTACAGTCTGAACAATTGAGGTGTGCCCATGGAGGGGCAGAGCTTTCATCAAGCACTTTGAAGACACTATCTGTAGCAAGTGCTGTTAGCCGTCTGATTCTTGAACCTTGCTAATGTCACCCTTGGCAAACAAAAGGGCTGTCAGGCACGAGCAAGTTTCACAGTATTTGGATATTGCTAGATAGGAATGCAGGAATAAGCTTTTGGGGCTAAATTTGGTAGATAATGGGGTGATGCAATTTGAAAGGCTGCTGATGCAGTACAAGAAACAATCCAAATCACAAATCTGAGATATGAACCCTTTGAAATTGAGGGGGCAATAAGTGTGCACCGGAGTGAAGCCTTTCTGTCCTACTGTTAATTCCAAGTGTGGGTGACTTGCAGATACTGCTTCCACCTTCTAAGGCTATATAGCTCCTAGTACATCTTGTTTGAGACCCAAATCTTTTCAGTTTAAGCTGTGAGAATCAGATGCTGCCAAACCTGCACGTTTGCCTTTTTTTAGGAGATTGAGCTCTGCAGTTGATCCCTGCTTGAAGGACTTTGGCTTTTTTTAAAGCACATACTGTGAACACTGATACTATATTCAATTTGATGACTTCTTAATCTTGATTGTTTGCTGGAATCTCTGTAACTTAATTATCTAGATATAATAGATACTGAGAAGTTTATTATTAACTTGGAAATCTGCTGCTTAAGCAGCTGTCTTGTTAATTATGTTAACACACTGGCAATTGCTTTGATTAAAACACTTACGGTTTGGTTTGCCTTTTCAGGTTCAGCTCACTGTCTCTACAGGTTCGTTTCAGCCATGCCCTCTGCCTTTTCATGCTTGCAGAGGAGCACACCAGGTCATCTGAAGAGGCAGCTGTGAAGCACAGGACAAGCACTGCATGGGAGCATCCCTGTGTTCTCTAATACTCCTAGCCAGCTGCTCCTGTTTAACTCGTAGGAAGATCTGTGCAGCCAATGGCTGTTTCTTTTCATTTGTTGGAGTGAATACAAAGGCCAAATCTCCACCCATTCCTAACAGAGTATTCCTTTCTCTCTGCCTTATAAAAAGGTATGGTTGTGCTGAAGGAGATAAGAACACTCCTTTGGGCTCCTTGAAAACTTCTTGTGACTAGTTGGAAGGATGAAGCTCCTGGCACTTTGTGGCTTTTTGTTTTTCTGTCTTTTGTGCCTCACCGCCTTTGCAGCAGAAGGTACAGTATGCATTCTCCTAACACAATTTTTCCTTCAGTTCTTTTCTTATGTGACATAAAATGCTTATTCTCTATGTTGATTGTAATTAAAGAAAACAAACAGAGTTTGACAACTTAAAAGGAGGATTGAATTTAGGAAAGGACTTAGACTGCAGAATGGGCTTGCATCTCACTGCTTTGGTTTGTACCACAGTATTTCCTCTGTTACTCCCATTGCCTGTAGTGCAGCATGATTAGGCTGTACCTTAAGGTGTGTTCTGAAACCTGCTCCTGTGGAAAAAAATCCTGTTATATTTTTCCAGTAGAGAACCATCTGCCAATGTAAAAATGATATATTTTCTGAATGGTGGGAAATGTGTTAATGGAAAAAGTTTCTACCCTTATGAAACAAGGCAACATGAATTGGTCAGGTCACCAGAACAGGAGTAAACGAGAAGTTCTTTATATAACAGTGAAACTGGTGAGAGTAGCTCTTCTGACCTTCAATCAGTCTTGACTTTTTTTAACTTTTTTGTTTGTTTGTTTGTTTGGGGGTTTTGGGGGTTTTTATTCTTGGTTGGTGTTTTTTTGCCATGGATATTCCACCCTTTAATTGTCGTATTACCTTATGGCACATAGTTACCATTTTGAAATATTCAAAATGCACAGAGCAGTTGGAATCTTAAAAACAGAGGATTTTCCATCTTTCTGTAGTCACATCTCTGGAGATGTCATTCAGTGTTTGCAGGAGGACAGTTCATTAGAATTTCTGAACTGAAAGGTGTAACTTCTAGAGTCAACTGTGCAGATTTGATGTTTGATATTGTAAATTTCTCAGACCTATCATGACTTTTCATAGTGTGTATTTTATACAAGATGTAGAGCATGAATATGAGATAAGGAAAAACAAAGAAGCTAAATGTTCAACAGTCAGGAACAGCGGACTTGCCATTCCTGATATTTTTTAGAAGCCTTGTGAGAATCACTTTACATATAAATATGAGCATGGAGAAACATGTGGAAGTTGTCTTTCTAATTGGTTAAGTCAGCTGCTCACTTTTTTCATTTGCTGGAATCTGCTCTGAGTGGTAGAGCTATGTGCCAGAGCAGTGATACCAGAACTCAGTCTGCTCCCTTTGCCTTTTCTCCTTCAGTTAATTCAGGTTTTCCATGCCTCTTGAGGAAAATAGGATAAAGGGAGTTGGAAAATTTCTAGATGTGTCTTTGGGAGCATAAAATCCTGTCCAGGAAGGACAGGAGAGAGCAATACCAATAAAAGGCAAATGAATACATGCAAGATCCCGTATAATGTTCCAATTTTGCTGATGTGCGCCCTAAGGGTTTCCTGCTTCACTGAGTCAGAAGGTGAGGAGGAAGTGTACAAAGGACACTGTTCCTTATCTGTACGTACTGATGTGAAAGTAGAAGTGCCTGGGTGTGCAAGATGAAAGTATTTTTCCTGTGAACCTTGTTACATCAGTATTAAATTATGCTGGCAAGACACCTCAGACCTCTTGGACACCCGATCAGCCACCACTCTATGGCAGTCGTACTGTGCCATAGGGATTTCCAGAAACAATGAGCATATGTTAGATTTTGTTGATGAGAAATCATCTCCCTCTGTCCTTTCTGCTCCACCTCAGCTCCAGAGTCAACACTTCTTTTCCCTTTAATGTGTTCAGCATATAATGTGTCAAGTGCAATCAATAGCTCACTTATTTAGGTCTAGTAGGGACAGAATGGTTAAGTGGCTTTGCCCACCCAAAGCAATTTAAACTATGTTCCTCTGCATCTGGACACAGAGATGCTCTTTTTTCCTTTTGGTAATGTTTTATATTTTCATTAAGCGGTGTAACTATAAAAAGAGTGCAGTCTTTTCCCCAGGTTAAAATGGCTGGAATTTGCTGCTTGTATTGCCTGCCAATGTAACATTTTGAATGACAGAGAAATCCTGGCAGCATATCTGACATATTTATGGGTAATGATGAAAAATAACAAATTAGTTCCTGTTCCCCACTAGGAACAAACTTATGCACAGGCTGAAGTTCAGTCATGATAATCCTTTGTTTTACAGATCTCTCCGTACAAGGATTTCAGTGATAAATACAGTAATTAAAATGTCTGTGAACTCTGACACATTTAGTGTATATGTACAACTATTTGCATTATGTGTCTCCACTGGTAATGTATTATTTTTCACCCTTAGGTCGGAAGGTAAGAAAATTGTGCTGCTCAAACGTACCCAAGCTCAACAAAAAAGTGCATAAAGGTAAAGAGGTTTACAGTTTCATTACATTAATTAGATAATATTTATAGATAAATCACAGCACTTTGACGTTTTTCCATCTGCAAACTTCACAGAATTTTCCATCCAGGTAAATAATATCTTCGTTGTACCACTGAGAAATTGTCCCCTTTCCTCAGACAACTTACTGAGTATTTGGATTGGAAAGAAATAAGATTAGAAGAGAATCCATTTAATGCTCACAGCATAAAACAATCAAGAGAAATATGATTTAGCCTGATAAAAGGAGAGGAGTATCATATCATAGTTCCTCATTGATAAGAGCGGAGGCTGCAAAAGTAAAGTATTATGGTGGCTTTGCCTTGCTGTATTCCATCACCATTTATATATAGCTGCATTCATCTTCGTGTATTTAGAGATCAACCAAAGTGTGATTCTGTAAATTCCTAAACATTTTTGAACCCACAGCTCTACCAGGATCAAGAATTAACTGAGATTGTATTTGTCCTAAATATGTGTGTCTGAAGACTGCACAAGTGAAAATTGCTAGTATCCCTGGTTTCAGTGAGACCTCAGGAAAAAGCTAAACCATCCACAAGTCTGGGATAAAAGGCTTAGCTATGCTCTTTAGAATAATAGCGTCTTAAATCTTAACATTTCTAAACTCAACAAAATGTCTTGCTGATAACTTTTGTTAAACTCTAAAGATATAGAGTTTGATGTAAAATAGTCTATTTCCTATTTCTCATATTTTCATCTTAAAATTACTAATTTGAAGTTCTTAGCAAGTTTGTTCCAACTGATAAAATACCTTAAATCCTTTGTTCTTTTTGTATTTTGATAACATAGGTGGAAATCCTTGTGTTTCTCTACAATTTTTCTTTTAGCTGGTGCCTCTTCTTCATTTCCCGTCTCCAGGTGCTGAATCATGGACTGTTTTATAGGCAAAGTCCCGCTGGTATCAGGAGCAGTGGACACATTGCAGAGTTATTGTGGGTCAGGGGTTTATTGCTGCCTGGGGCTCCTTCTCATTTAATTGGCATGGTAGTAGCAACCAAGGACTTCAGCTATGAAAGATCACAGCACTAGCAGGTTCTCGGCCCAACCACAAGGACTAGGAAGGGCAATGCTGGAGGCCCAAAGGTGGCTCCTGTCTCTCCTGGCCTGAGATGGATCACATGTGCTGCCTGGCTGAACTTACACCCTTTTCACAGTACTGATGCTTCATGCAATGAGCACAGCTATTACTTTTCATTCTGAGGTACCTTCTTCCATCTGATAAAATAGTAGGTGTTTCAGGCTTTTTGACATGCAACAGGCATGAAATCTCTCCGATAAAAGTGCTTCTGAAGAGAATGATCCTTTGAAAACAGGCTGCTGTTTCCTGTGCATAAAGTACAGCGATGCTGGTCTAACAGAGCAATGGAAAGGACTATGCTGAAGGGGAGGAAGGCATACAAAGGAAGCACTCTGTTAAAACCTGTGAATTCACCATGAAGATCTCCTGCAAAGGGAAACTGAAATGCCTTCCTCTGGTGCAGACCCAATAATACTTTATGATCTTTGCGTGCCCCCTGTTAGACTCTGCCCTGGTTCTCTGAGTGCTCTGGCATACTTACTGTAACCATTCCCTATCCTTACCTGCAGCCAAGCCCATTTTAGATCAGGCCTTGCTGTTTATTTGCTTCTGTGCAGGGTGGACCTGTTTCCTGCAAATGACTTCTTCAGATCTGCTTGTATGACAACACTTGATGTGAATCAGTTTCTACTCTTACTGAGAGGCAGATGTAAAAGCTTGGGCCTGACGCAACACCTGCCCAAAGCTGAACAGCATTTTGTTCCTTGTGCAGTTCTGGACTGGAACTGTACAATGTTGGTTTCATTTGGCACTGTTGCTCTGAGATTTCTGGATGACTTGTGCTTCCATGTTATGGTCCCTTCTATGGGGGGGTGACACTTCCTTTACACAATCTGCAGGCAAAGCATAGGGACTGTTTTTCAGCACTGCTCTGCTCTGTTCTTCACGCTGGGCGTGTGCCATGGGGAAGCTGCTAAGCCACTCGGGGGTTAACTCAGGGTGGCTTAAGGAGGGGATTAATTTAACCATACTGGCTACTTCTTTTGAAGCAAACCCCCCAACTTCCTAGGATGTTGTTCATCCATCAGAAACAATTACTGTCCTAGAAAGCAAATGTTTCCAGCCAGTGTCGGCGTGTGGCTTCTGTCCAGGAAAGATGGAGAATGTGATGACAGTAAGGGGAAGACACTGTGTCAGTTGTGGAATTTGAGATCTGCCCCTATGTCTGTGAAGACTTCCATCTGATTGTGGAAACTTCCAGGACCAGCAGTCTAACTTTCAGTGTGTACCCTCAGCAACCTAATGGAAAAAAAAAAATTAAAATTGCTGTCACATCCCTTTTTATTACTGATCACTGCTCATCTAAGCTTGCCCATACAAACATGACTGAGCTTCAGGTATTAAAGTTTTGTGCCATTTTCCACACTCCCAATTAAACAAATCTCTCCATTTTCTCTCTTTTCCATCTTTGTTTTACAGGTGTAAGTTTCAAATTGACTCAAATGGAAAAAAAGAAATACTGCAAGCCTTGTCCTTCATCTGTGATGGTTCCTGGACCCCTCCCACAGCTAAAATGAGAAGACTGAGAGGAGGAGGAAATGCATCTGCCAACCAATACATCTCATGGTGCTTCACTTGAATGAGGACTCTCCTTTCACAGACAGGACATAAGTGTATAATGGTTTTTGTTTGGGAAAGGCTTCGGTATTTTTTATTCCTTTGAGTCAGGCAAAGTTGCCTGGCTGCCATCAGACTTTGTTGTTGCCTCAGTCTGACTCAGTCAGTTGCATATTCCTCCACACCAAAGAGGGATTTAGCTCATCAAGTAAGAGGAGGAGGAGGAGGAGAGCTGGTTGAAGAGGTGGCTAAATCACCTTGGTTTGTATTTCTGGATTGCCTAAAAGGTGGTAAAGGGCTGATGCTATTATTTCTAGTTATCAGTGTACATGTATATTTAACCTTTTCTATGAATGATATTTTATATTAACAAAGAGGTTTGCTTGTAGCTAAGCACATGATGATTTTCCTGCAGCCTTTGCATGCAGTGCTTGCAATCCACTTAGTAGATTTCTGCACAGGAGAAAGATCTCATCATTTAGAAAGGGCTGAGAAACTAGATAAGCAGGTTGTTAAATTACTGGTAACAGAGCAGATCCAAGTAAGCAGTTCAGTACATCTGAGGCTAAATCTGACTTGAAAATCAAAATGGCCTTTATCTTCCTATAGAATGTCATCAGGTGGTTATTAAGCAGCATACTGAAGTGATGTTAAAACTAAGAGATTTCATCTCTTCTTCTGAAGCCGGAAGGCAGCTGTTCTTGTAAGACACCTGAGTTGTGTGATCACCTCAATAAACAAAACTTACTGGAGCATGAAATAAGTGCTAAGAATAACTCCAAAGGGCTAAATAACAGAGAAACAGAAGCATCCTCTGATACTTCATTCATGTATCTTCTGTCCTTTCCTAACTGTCCTCTGCATATGCTGCTATTTCTCTACCTGGGGGGCATCCTTAAAACAGAATTACTTGCTTGTTCATAAATTCAGTACTCCTTCTGCTGAATATGAGGAGGAGTAGAAAGCTTTTCTGCTGCTGGGCAAATTGCAGGTAGTAATTTTTCCCTCCGTACTCATAGTACTACTCTTTCTCTTAACATAATTGTCAGTATGATAGAAATGGTCTCAGAGCCCTTTGCAATTCAGGGGAGTTGAATGGAAACAGGCAGAGGTCTGTTGTAACACACACTGGCAAATGCCATTCTCACAGATCGAGTATATGGGCACTTACTCATGGTCCTGCTCTCACTGGCAATGTTTCTTGTACTGAGCAATTGAGCCTATTTCTGGGTCATCTGCGTGCTTGTTATTACTTTATTTTCATATTGATTTTGAGATTAGATAGATCTGACACTCAGCTTCCTATTCTTGGAGAGTTGGCCATACATAGCATTTTTATATCAAGGATAAAGGAGCTGCCAGTCCTCCTCACAAGAACTCTAAATCAGGAGGTTGGTGAAGGAACAGTTTCATTTTTCTGTTGCTGGTCATGGGCCCAACATATTTTATTTCTATTGTCTTCTGTAGCTTGCAGAAGGAATCTGTAGAATATAAATGACAAGTAAATGTAAAAGCATTTTTGGTATCAAATGTGTTTGCAGCAGGATTTTACTCTGTGAAACATGGCCATGTGTTTACAGCTCTGTGTAAAGCATTGCTAACAGGTTTGAAGATTTTGTTTTCTAATGTGAACTTATCCCTTTTCTTTTATATCTGAAAACACTGTATGATTTTCCTCTTTGCCCTACACCCTCCAAACCAGTGTGTTTCACTCTCCAATACTCTTTCATGCAAAATGTTCCATCTGATAACAGAAACATAAGCCCCAAAGGCCATTAACACAATTACGGAAACATTCTAGGTCTCTGGAGAGATCCCAGGATGTAATGTAATGCACTTCAGTACTTTTACTCTGTAAGTTTCCCAGACTGGCCCAACCCCAGACTGAGAGCTATTCAAGTTAAACATACTACTTGTGTGAGGTCCTGGTCTTGGCTGAACAAACTAAAGCAAATTATTTCAGAATGGATTGTGACTGCTGCCCAAATGCTTTTTCACTTCATCTAGAGGTATCAGGATGTTGTCTCTCCTCTTGAAAGTAATTCCTCAACAGTGTTTGACTCGTTTGTACCAGGCCATTTCCCCATGTGGCACAACCATCTGATCATGGTTTCACTTACAGGCATCTGTTCTTCCTTTTATTTTCCTTTCACTTCAATGTATATTTGTTTGTTTGGCATTACCAGAGAAGCATATTTGCTCAGTGGCTTTTCAAAGTGCACAAGATGTATGCTTATATAAAATAGCAAATTTAGCTTATCCAAACTGACAAATGCATTTTTGTATCTTTTATTTTTGCATGCATTTGACTGTCAAGCAAGAAAATTGCACAGCCCTTAAGTTCCAATAAAGATGTTTCTGAAGTATCTCCATGCCTGACAGAACAGATGTTGAATCCTAATCTGACCTTGTCAGTGAAGTGAGCCAGGTGGCTCCTCACTTTCTTTATAGCTTAATACCACCACCTAACACCAAATCAGTCTGTCTTATTTGACACTATAAGTTGTCAGGAGCTCAGGAGAAATTATCCCTGCTGGCAGAGAGTGTTGGTGTCATGGCAGGTTTGGGGATCTCTTTTTTTTCTAAGTAGGTAGTAGAAGAAATAAAAATATGTATTCTTCATACAAAATATGATCCCAAAATGTGTGATGTGGGCTCTTTTCAGCCCTCTAAACTGTGTGGTCCACAACTGATGCAAGGGTATCCTCAAAGAATCCAAGATTTTGGCTCTGGATAAGTTCTGTTTATCCAAAGTACAACAGGGCAACTTCATGTGCTTCTGTTTGCTGAAGAAAACTAAAATCCTCAATGGACAATGTAATCTCAAATAATAAATAAGACTGTGCTTCCTGGTGTAGATATACAGCTAAGTCTTGCCAAAGCTGAGTGGAAGACTCCTGGTGGTTTGGGTTATTAATTGGATCAAGACTGAGGACCTACTGCCTGATCCTATTTTGTCCAAAGTTGTTGCTGACTACTCCCTTACGAATAGCTTCAGGAAAATACTGTCAGATGGTGGCAAATCAGATGCATATGCACCTTTTACTGACGTTTGTTCTGAGAATTTATCCAAAGCTTGGCACTTTCCTCTTGCAAGTTGAAGGTGTGGGGAAAACCCACTTACTCATCAATCTTTTTTTGCCTCAACCAGTTCTTACTAAATGTGAGCGGTTGTCCCCATAGATGTCTATTCCTGCAGAAGGGCTTTCAAAACAGTACTAGTGGGGATAGACAGATAGACAGATAGATAGACAGATAGATAGACAGATAGATAGATAGATAGATAGATAGATAGATAGATAGATAGATAGATAGATAGATAGATAGATATAAAGTAGCCCCTGTATTAGAAGCTTCCAGGTGCAACACAAAAGTACACACACGTGCGTCAGCCAAATGTTACAGTTTTTATAACTTTCTGTAATTAACATATTTGATGACTATAACCAACCTGTGATATCATTTTCCCCTGGTGCCCACCCTCTGAACTCCTCAGAACTGTTCCTTGGAACCCCTCCAAGGGCTCTGAGCTGACTCTCCTGTTTTGACTACAAACTATCTTATTGTCTCAGTTGGAGTTCTTGCAGGTGTTCCTCAAAGCAGCATGTCCTGGGTAATGTGTGTCTAAGAGAATTTCAGACATGAGAAAATGTTCAGTAGCTTCTAAATGGCACTTAAAATGTGAGAGACTGAGAAAAAAATATTTCAACTTCTCTAACTCTATGAAAATCCATAAAACACACATTAAAATCCTTAGGTAACGCCACCATAGCTAATTTCTCTGAAGGACTCATTTTTTTAATTGCTGATGGGAAAAAAAGACATGAGCAAGGGTGCTGGTTCCAACCCATGTATGTGATTCCCTGTAGCTCTTCAGTATTATTTCTGCAGCCATTGGAAAACTTGCCTCAGCTTTGCACACATAACTGTCCCATCATGCTTTGCCTGTTGATCTTAGGGCAGGACTATTGGCACAGAAAGAATTCCACAAAATTATTTCTGTTTTCAGTGTCTCAGTGATGGGGATCTCTGCTAGAAAAGTTCAGTATCTGAATATGTGTTTGCTCTATTTGTCATTCAACATTTGTGCCAACATTTGTTTGTGCGTTTCAAATGCAGTGACTGTATCTTCAAATATGGGGAATTTAATTACACATTTTCAGGCTGATGCTCCACAAGAGAGCTAAGGACAGAGATTTGCTGTAGGATAAGCACCTTACACTCACAATGCCATCTGGTCAACCTCTGAAGTGATCAGAGGAATCAGGTCACTATGTGCCTATGAGTGATCCTCAACTGAACATGCTGCAACCTGACACAAGTCCAGCAGTCTCTGTTCTTGCAGGAAGCTGTCATACTAAACCCAGTGCCTGTAAGAGACTCAGACTGCATCTGGTCCCTCTCAGCTGGCAGAACAGCACAGATACTCATGGATGATGATTTAATCCTCATCCAGGAGGCATTCAAGCCCAAGCATTCAAAAGTTCCATGCACACAAAAATGGCTGTTCATTAAGTGCCCAACAGGCACTTGTACAATCATTTAACTACATTATTGTGCACATCCACTTGTGATGTGTAGTGCAGTCATAGCAACTAATGTATCCTGGCTAATGGGGCCTCCTAGTGCAAAAGCCAAAGTGCAACAGGGTTTCCCTCACCTGACCAGAGAGATGTCGCTTAGGTCGGTGAAGAAGAGTGGTTTTCTGCTGTTGTATTGGTTGGTTTTCAGCACTGATGCCAACCACAGAGGGCAAAAAGATGTATTTAGCGATCATTACCTGGTCTCTGAAAATCATGTCTCTATAGCATGGCCTTACAACTGCCTCCCAAAATTGAAGTGCGCTGCAAAATGCTGTCTTTGCTAGGTGGGCTCTCCATGCAAAACTCCCTGTTTGCATTGTTGCAGAACCCTGTGTCACAGTCAGTGCCATTTTTGTGGCATGTTCACTGAGCAATGGTAAAACCTATTTGCATCCCAAAATTTTCCTCAAGAGATCAACATGCCTGTGAAGAAAGATGTTTTCATACAAAAAAAAAGAGTGTGAAGTCCATCTGTTTACAAATGCTATCAGATAAACAGTGAGATGGTTGAAAACAAGATTCTGTATGAGCTGAGATAATGCATCAGGCCCACTTTAAAGCATTCTTTTTGACTCAGTTGCTTTCCAGTTGTTACTTTTCATTACTTGGGAAAAAATTAATGATAGCAATTGTCACTGAGTGCTTACCTTGAAATTGTCTGAATGCACCGAGGTTAAACAATTCAGCATTTTCCTTTTACTTAGTTAAATATATACCAATACCGCTGCTTTATTCTGCAAACCTCTTCATGTGTGTGATTGATGAGAAGAGCGATTAAAAAAAGAGATCTGAGCTGAAGATATGTCTACCAAAGCACTATGTGTGTGGATGGCCTTAACCTCATAAGCTCCACCTTTGATAGTCTTTGAAAAGAACTGCCCTTAAATTTCTATTTAAGTCAAGACTCAGCAGTTTTGAAAACAAATCCTTAAGTCTGAGAAGGGAAGTCAATCTGCTCTTTGTAATTCTACTAAAAAAATGTGCCTTGCACTTTTTCCTGCCCATTGAACAGAACTTTCTCCTTCTATCCTCAACATTCTTTCAGTGCTTTCTTTTGTTCCTTGACATGATTTTGCAGTTTTTCATGCCAAGTCTTCCCCCTTGTCTGTTCTCACTGATTAGAAAAGTAATCTTTTGTCTCTAGGCATGATGTTCTGCCCCACATTCTTTGCTTATGAGGAATCTTAGAGAAATTCTTCTGCTCTCTGACTTTCCTCAAGGTTTTCTCTTTGTATTGAACTACTTTCTCTCCATGAACTTCTGTCCATGAGCCTGGCTGGAGTGTGCATTGTAAAAAAGACGTGGTATAAGATGGTGTTGCATTGCATTTGTTGCTTTCAGACATTATTTTTGTACCAAGCTCAGTTACAGGGTTTTAGAATCTCTGTTTCAAGGCACCATATAATCATCCTAAAGCCTCAGCATGAGAAGGGATTTTTCTGTCATTCAATTCGTATTTCAGCCTTCACTGCCATAATTTTGGATCATGTGATCTCAGCAGATGTGAAACTCTCAGATATTTTATTCATTCTTCAAATTAATATCTGTTGCTGAGATTCTTGTTATGTAGTTGTTTAAAAAAAAAAAAAAAGCAAACAAGTGTAGGAGGAAGGAGCTACCAAGATTGGAGAGACAATGTCTGACAATGAACCTTCATCCATGGCAAGACAAGTGTGTGAAGAGGATTGGACTGTTTTTCACTATAATGGACTTTATGTTTTGGGTTTTGTTAAGGGTTTTCCAGTTAATGTATAATTCCCTATATGTTCTATTCTAGTTGCTGGAAAATTTCTTCTTCCCTCGTGGCCTCGAATCCTACCCTGTGATTGATCGTTTTGTACTGCACTACATTATATTCACTATATGGTTACTCCAACCTCTTGTTTTGCAGGCTCCTCCCATGCTCTGCCCCACCCCAGTCCCAACTCCACCCCAGTCCCACCCCCTTCTGGAAAGTTCAAGCCTGACCCTATAAAAGGTGGAAACAATTTTGATAAGCTGCTATTTCTTCCTCACACCTCGGAAGTGCCGTCTCCTTTCTTGACCCGACATCAGAGCTGCAAACAAGTACAGTATTTTGATATGAAGTACTAGAAAATGTGGGAGGAGACTGTAAGAGCACAGTGCTCATAGAGATGATCTCTGGGCTCAGCCAGGTTAAATTGCTTGTTTTGAGAACCCACATATGTATTGGATTATTGACTGTAGTCATCTTTCCAGGCCAAGACTAGACAGTTGATGAAAAATGGAAAGTGGGAATAAAGTGATAGTCCCAGTTGTTTTGAAGGTAAATTACCTCAGAGCTGCATATATAATACTCTGGAAAGAGAAAATCTGTTGAAATATATCTGTTTTCTAGATTTTTAGCACCGCTTTGGTATAAAGCTGCCTGATAACTCAGGTTTCCTCTTGATACAGCAATCAAAGGGAAAGGCTGAGGTATGCCCTGGCCAGCTGGATATCCCACACCTTAGAAAGCCAAGTACCTCAGCACTTAGTCCAGTCTGAGAGTTACTGAGTTGTGGGATTCCCTTCTGAGAATGGTTTGGGCACACCCCTGCATTCCCAAGAGAGGGGTGGTAGGAAGAGCCATCTGCAACCACTGTCATTCATTTACTTCAGTAAAATCCAGTCCCCGTGGAACAAAGTGTGGTGTGGTCTGGAGCTGATCTCTAGTGAGGGCTGTAGTTCACCTGTAGTCTTTGCATTCATGCCATTTCTGTACTGAACAACTGAGTCTGGTTATATGTGGCTGGGAAAAGAGCATGTTTAATTTTCTTTAATTTTCATGGTTCAGCAAGTCACATCACTTTCTTGTAAGCAGAGTATCTATACAGGGATGTCCATGGCATTCACACCAGTTGGGAGATTTATGGGGAGAACACAAGCGTTTCTTTACTCTGCCTAGAAAAGTCTTGTTGTTTTTCACAGCCACACTGAGTAAACTATAAAATCCTGATTTATTTGTTATTCACACCCCAACCCTTGAATTATATGTATAATTTTTACAGGCAAAACAATGAACAATACTAGTTCTTTCATAAATAACTTGGGCTGTCTGTCTGCTGCTAAATGGCATCCTTCACACAGATCTCTGTCACGCTCCACGGTGCCACATCCATCACGGATCGTGCTGCGAAAGTGAATGTAGGCCATCTAAATATACCTGGATATTCTAGGGACTATTTGTTCATTTTCTATCCCTGTCAAAAGAAAATGAGAGGAGTGATTCATAGTTTCCAAAGAAGTAAAGTTACTGAAATGTAAATGGATTTTGCAGTGGTCTTTAAAAGCCACTAAGCTAGTAAAATTGATAGCAGGAACTTTAATTACTTAGCTGCTGGACCAAATGTTCCCCTTTCCCCAGTTACCTGCAGCATCTTTTTTGAAAATGCTATAAAACACTCTTTGGCAGACTAAAACCCGAACTTGTATCTCAGATGAAGTTATTTCTTTTTCTCAGGAATTCCCCAAACCTCTGCTGCCACCCACAGTGAATGACAATAACGCATAATGAATCATGCAGGTAAATGCTCTGAGATTTTTGTTTTGTAGATGAGTATTTCTGATGGGATGAAAGTGCAATCTCTTTACCTAAATGGAAACAATGTCCACCACTCTTTGTCTGGGAAGCACCTTGTTGTCTCTTTTGAGGTCACTGTGGAACTGGTGAAATTGATGGGTATTTGGTGTCTGTTCTCCCTCTGTTTTCCTACTGTTGTAATGTCTTAATTTCTTTGGAGATAAGGACATAGTGAGTGGGTGCTACCACTCTTATTATCCTAATTAGGACACTCCAAAGTGCTCAAATTGACGTAATACTTGTCATCACCTCTCTAAATCTTGATTTTCCTTTCCACGAATGAGGTGGGTTTTTCTTCTTTTGTTTTGTGGGTTGTATCTTCCTGAATCAGTTGAATTACAAAATCTTCTTTATCTGTTTTTTCAGACTAGATATAAGGAAGACATTTTTTATAATGAGGGTGGTGAAACACTGGAACCGGCTGCCCAGAGGAGCTGTAGATGCCTTGTCCCTGGAAACATTCAGGTTGAAAAAGGCTCTGAGCAACTGCTGAGGTTTTGTGTAGCTGCTCAGTGGAGCTACAATTATAAAATTTTATGTAGATAGCTGAGTTACAACTCATGTTGTTCTTTAAACTCTTCAAACCAAACAATACAGTATAACTTTCAGCTTTGTATTACTGAGCTGAGAGAGGTTTATAAATATTGACTAAGGTCATTAATGATCACAGCACTATCTTTCTATTGCTTTTATGTGAACTTAATGATCTTGGGCTGATTATTTATAGCCTCTTTGTACTAGGTATGAAAACTGAACCTAGACCCCCATGAGTCAGAACTGTAACAATGAGCTCATTTTCCTTTTAGATGTAAAAGCATTAAAATCGTTCCATTAATAACCAGAGAATTACAGTGAGAGGGAGAAAGAGGTGTTTACTGGTTTTCATTTTTATCTGTTGTGACTACAGAAAATTCCAAGTCTTTTTAACAAATTTGCATATGCCAAGTGATGGGAGTGGGCTGTGGAGAGATGCATAAACTCTCCTATAGGAGGTGGCATATTTGTTCTGGCAATGGGGAGGACCAGAGTTTGGCGATCATAGCCAAGGACTCAGGTCTCTGTTTCTCTTCTGCCATTCCTACTGTGCAGTGGTAATGCAAGTCTGTTTCTTTCCTATAGCTGGTAATTCAAGACACAGTGAAGACTTCTGAAGGACCTTAGTCTTTTCAATCCTGTCATCAGACTGGCCCGGGTTCCTGCAGATTCCCCAGCACTTCCTATAGTTTCTCTCAGCAGCCAGACAGAAGGTATGATGCTGTGCTAGGAAAATGATTCACCACCAAACCAGTCATCTGACAAGGTCATCAACAGTAGTTCCTGGATTTTCAGCATTGTGCAGTACTTTTTATGTTAAATTTATTTACACACACACAAATGCACACATAAAAAGTGCTGAACATCCCTCTCCAAGGTAAGCCTTAATGTCATATGCACCCAGAACTAGAGGACAAGCATAGTTAAAAAAGTAGCTTGAGCTGTTGTTATGAGTGTGAACTTCATTACTTATCCACACTGTCCAGAGTCTAGAACAGAGCAAAACAGAAACAGACATAAAATCTGAAGGCGGCACACAGTTATTATAAAGCAAAGGAGGACAGTGGAAAATAATATCTATTATTGCTTTAATTTTATTTTTCTCACTATTTTTAATTCACAAACACATGCCAGCATATGAAAACTGATTGAAATGCAACTCAAGAAAACCTCACATTTATATGCCAAGCAGGCATCCTCCCAGGTGGACATCTCTAATGTGATCTCCCTGAGGGTGGAAGGGCCACTCACAATGTGGAAAGAGTAATTTATCTCTGTGCCAGCTCAGTCCGTGCCCTCTCTGCTCAGCAGGGGCAGCAGCAAGTGCCAGCTGGGATGCCAGTGACACAACTGGACACTGGCTGGTTCTGCTGCAGACAGGGCTTCTCCCACCCCCACTCCTGCAGGGGGGAATCCCGAGCCCATGGCAGTATTGCTGTGCAGTGTGAGGGGCTGTGTGCCTGGGCAGGTTTAGGTGCTGTTTTAGTGTTGGCATCTGTTGCCCGTTCTACACTGGCCAACATTTTAGGCTGTGCTTTGGGACTGGGCTCAAGAACAGCTGTCCTGGCTGGGGCCCACGACTCCCCTGTTCAGGGAATGTGGAAATGAAAAGTGAGGCTCTTGATGCTGGTGGAAACCCATTTCTTCTCAGCCAGACTTAGCTATGGAAGACTACTAGTCTTAGGTTTAAGTTGGGATTTAGAGCTAAGAAAAGTGACCATGTTGGGGCTGAGGTTTTCCCAAGTTTCTCAAAGGCTCAGAGAGATCAGAGGACAGGAGCTAGCAAGGGTCTATGTGTAGCTGACTGCTGTGCTCAGAAAGGTACTAGTTCTGGTTTGGGGAGTGGGGTTTTGCTGGGGGAAAGGCAACGGCTGAGAGCATCCCAGGTGTTTGACTATGCACAATCCAAAGCTACAGCCATGCTGCACAGGCCCCAGCACACCCCAGCTACTGTCACAAGGGAGGGGAAGACTGCAAAAACATTCACTGCATTATTGTAGCATCCTTCAACATTTACCCTTTTATTGTATAAAAATGCAGGTTGTCTATCAAATTCCTGTAGATATATCTAATCAGTGACCTAGTGTCTAAGTTTAGAGAAACTTAGGAAATTTGTTGGACTAGAAACCAAAGAAGGAGACAAGCCTCCTTTAATTTCAAAACAAGATTTAATTAAGGTATGATAAATGAAAGGATAACAGTTCTTAACTACTATATATGTATATATATATATATATATTCAAGAGAAACAAAACAACCAGAACTGAATGACCAATTTTTTGGTAACGCCCCTTGAACCCTCCCACATTCTCTGCTCCTGTTGGGCGCAGCAGTATTTACGGACAGCAGGTGATGATGTTGATCCTCGGCCAGTGCTGGGCTGCCCCCCGGGGGTGGCTGGAGAGATGTCCGTGTGGGGTCGGCTGGGAGAAAGCCACTCAGAGAGGGAAAGAGCTGGGATCCTTTTCTGTGGGCAAAAACTCTCTTAATCCATGGCTGGAGGAGGGATGGTGACCTGTGCAGGCAGCTGCTGATGCTGTAGGGCTCCCCCCTCGGGAAGCCCACCACAAAAAGCCCTGGCTAGCAAGTCTCTCTCTATCTCTGTCTCTCTCCCTCTTAAACACCAGGAATTCCAAAAATCCAGGGATTGGAAAACGGGAGGAAAAGGGAAGGAGACCAAACCCATAGAGCAGAGTTTCCCCAAGAGCCATCTCTCCCCCTTTCTCTCCGTAGCAGTCCTCCTCCTCCTCCACGCAAGCCGAAAACCAAAAGTGCCCCCTTCCCTCAGCACACTCCAGTGATTTACCATTGCTAAGTAACCCCCTTTTAGTCAAGATCTACCCTTTGATATCTGCAGTGGGGAAAGATAAGGGCTATTAGCTCCTCGTTCGTTGGTAGGGGAAAGGGGCTCCTAAAAAACACCCAAACATAGAACTTTTTTTCAGAAAGTATTGGATCTTTCTGGATTTGTTTTCATTCTGGATTTGAATAGTAAACAAACAACACTCTAGGAAACTAATTGGTTCAGATAAGATGGCTATGTTTGAGATCAGTTGGGTTTATTTCATGCTTTTTTATGCTTCTTGCTACTTGATATGCTAAAAATGTATTAAATAGAAATTTCTTCTGCATAGAGAGAGGGATCCTTCCATTCCAAAAATTGTTGAAAAAGAGGATATTGCTCTTCTGAAACCGTCTGCTGCCCCTTTTCTTCCGAAGGAGAAAATTCATCAAAATGAATCTGAATCCATTAGCTGTGTTGGCTTTGATTAAAGTGTATTTTCTGGCAAAGTATATATTTCTGTCTAATGCTGCTGTGTTAGGTATGTATCTCACTGTGTATAGATGGATATTAGCTAAGGTTTCACACTGTAAGGGGATTAAGAGCTCAAACTCATTGAAATTCAGGAGCAAGACATTTTGCTTCCTTGGAGATGCAGTCCCAAGAGATTTAGATCCCCAGGGGATGCAACCAGGGGAACAGACAGCTATTAACTTTGACAAGAGCTCTCCATCACTTATTCTAGGAAAATATTCTGCAGAAAAACAACATGTTGTCAGTTCTGGATTAAAGAAACAGGTGAGAGGACATTCGGGTGCTATTTTTGTTTTCTTTTGGGCACCATGCAGGTGCATTTGTGTGATTTTTAGCAGTGGTTTAATATTACCTTTGATAGAGGTGGCATGATTAAATCTGTAACCGGGACTAAACTTATATCTATCTTCCATATGTGTATCTTCACCCACACAGTTTTCAGCTTTGGATTCCCATATCATGAATTTAAATGCACTAAAAATACATTTGTTTATCTTAGTCGCCTGCTGCAGGTTTCCCTCAGCTTTACAGGCCACTGCTGCAGTCACACATTGGTTGAACATTTGCAAATACTGCTCTACAGGAATAGTCATATAGAGTCACACCAAAGGTCTGATCTCATTCAAGATGACAAAGAGCCTTTTCCTGGTTTAACTTCCAAGCTTCTGGGAGGTGGTAATGTGCTGCGTTGCTCAGCCAGGTTTTGCATCTCTGCCATCACATTTGCTAGTTATCAGTGAACATAATCATCATTATTTTGTCTGATTCATCTGGAGCCTTTTCACTCTTTTCCTCTCTTTACCATTCTCTGGCAAGTTCTATTATGGGTGGCAAGTTCTGTTAATAGTGGCTTGAGTGTTTTACTTTTCTCCTTCTGGGAGTCTTACAGTTGATTTGTGCTGCAGGCAGAGGTTTCCTTCCAGCAGCACTGTAGATCCATGGGGATCAGCAGGTGCAGACATGCCCTGCCCACTGCACAGGAGCATCACAGTATTGTGTCTGCAGGAAAGACCTCTCCTATGGCCTCCTCTGTCATTTGTTCACCCTGCAGAGGGCAAGGGTAAGGTATGCTGTAAATGTGTGATAGGATCTAACTGCCAGCTCCCTCTGTAGGACAGACAGGCAGGAACTGCCCAGCCTGTCCCTCCCCTCCATGTGTGATGAAAGTTGTCACTAGAGTGCTGCCCACCTTCAGCTCTGCCACCCCACAGGCAGGGGCTGGGAGGGAGGCTCTGTGTGTGGGGTTATCTCTGGGGAGCACTGATCTGCTCTCTTCTGGAGCTTTAGCAAATAGTGATAAAACATGGGGATGAATGAGGTAGTCAAAGATCTCCACTGTTGCCCAGTCTGAAGCTGCTTTCTGGCTCTGCACTTGGTTTCAGTGTCTCCAGCCTGTTCTGGAGGGAGCTGTGGTTCCCACCTGCAGCCCAGCTGGACACTGCAGGACATGGAGCATCCCACGGTGACATGGGACACGCATGCCCAGCATGGCCATACTCACTGTTGTAGCAGAAGGGGCCTCCAGCTGTGAGAAGGCTGGAGCACAGCTGGGTCCTCTCACAGCTGGCTCTACCACCACAGCAGCTCCACAGGAGGTCCCGGTGTGGGGACTACCTGCAGGGCACCATCAGTTGCACCCATCACGCCAGTGTCAAGGGCCACTGCCAGGCAGGATGTGCAGCTGCTGCATTGCAATGGGGAACTCTTTGGCTGATTAATTTCCTAGACATTTCTTCCATGCTGGCTGTTAATTAAAAAACAGAAAACTCCATTAATGCATTCTTAAATGGCAAGTGCTTTGCTGCAGGTCAAGTTTAGAAAGCTAAGCCATGATGTAAACATATCCTTGCTTAGAAGCTACCTGCTTCCATGATGGAGTCCTTTTAAGAAGGTTTATCTGTTAACATCTTTCCAGAGTGGCTGATTTATAACCATAGAGTATATTGGATGATACGTATTTTAAGGTAGTGCAAATACATTTTACATGCCAAAACAAGCAATGAATAAAAGCTACTTTGTTAACATCTCTGATGTGTCGGATGTTTAAACACAATTTTTAGTGTGTTGGTTAAAAATTGCCTGCTGGAAGTAAAAGGTGCTTTCAGCAATTCATGAAGTTTAAGAATTAAATTATCAAGCCAGCTCATAAGAAGAACATTTTGACTTCTGCATTTTTAATTGCAATTTAGGCAATGTGTATTTTTTGCTACCATAAATGTGATTGTTTTCTTTAAAATGGTAACAATCATGTCTACTCTTTGTTGCTAATATTAGGTTGTCTTTCTTTGTAGTTTCTAAAGATTACCAAAGCTAAAATAAAATGAATCTCTTTCACCTCTCAGAAATAGAGGACTGGCTTGGAGAATTAAAGACAGAGTTTAGAAAGAAAATAAATTTCTGCTTTACCTTCTCCCTGACTTCTGTGTTTGGTCAGCACAAATACAGTGCTAACAGCAGAACCTACGAGAGTTACACTGATTCCCCCAAATCTTGTCTCAGAGAGGAGTCCCACAGCTCCTTGCAAAGTAATTGGTCTAATTAGGTGGTAGGAAGGAGCTTCTTTAAATTCCTCAGAAATTAAGACGTGTCATCCGCTTAACATCTTAGCATCTGTTACTGCCTCTTGCACATCTCTGCACTACATCAGTCTGAAGGACAATTTCCTGGGCATTTCAGAGAGAAAAAAAAAAATCCAAGCCCTTAAAACAAAGAAGAAATTGGCTCTTTCTTCAGTGGGATGAAGCATGTAAGGCATTTCACCCCCTCCTTGTTTCTCAGTTTGGTGCATGCTTGCCTGGGTGAGTACAATGATCACTTTGTTAAGTAAAACTATAGGAGAATACAAACATAGCCTTAAATCCCGTGGTAATCCTTACTGATGTGGTAATGTTGTCCTGAAATATTTTCCTTGGCAACTGATCCCTGTGCAAATGTTACCCTCTGTGTTTACATATTTGGAGTTTTGTTTCAAATGGGCTGTTTTGAATCTCGAACAGTCAGTAGAATGACAACTAATTTGTTGTTTCTTGTTTTTGTTTTTTTTTTAACTTTGCTGTTGTCTGGCAGCAAGTAAGTAACTATTTAATTATGGCTAATTGCTCATGCAGTAGGTATAATTTTAAGACAGAATGGGCTTAGAACACTGGGAAAGAATAAAGGGTAAGGTACTAAGGCACTGGGAAAGTTTCAGACTTGTATATGTAGGGTAGAGGAGAGGTGTGCAGTCATTGCGAGCTGAAAAGGTTCACTTTTCAGTGAAGCTGTTTGGAACTGCTTGAGATTTTTTAGAGAGATTCTGCTACTTGTTTTGCAGCAGTTGGTTTTGGGGGGAGGTTTACATACTTTCTCTGTTTCCTGCTGTGTGAATACTGGCACAGTGATATACAGAAGTAATTTTATTAAAGATATTCATACAGATACAGTTCTGAGAGTCCATTGCAGCAACTGGGTGTGTTATACATGCGTAGTATTCCCAAAACAGCTCATGTTAACTGATAATCAAGTAATTAACTGACTCAGCCAAATAACTGCCATCTACAAAATACTTTTCTTTGGCTTCTGTTTTGTTTTAATTACAGTTCAGGCAAATTATGCCCCCTATTTCTTTGATAATGGAGCCAGAAGCACGAATGGGAACATGGCACTTCTCAGCCTTTCAGAGGACACACCTGTTGGTCAGTATTAAAATTATTATGATTAAACTGTGAAAATTGAGTTGCTTGCTGTTATGACTCACAAAGATATTTTGTTGTAGATTGTTGTTATATCCTGTGATCCTACATGGTTTTCTTTCAAGATTCTAACTGGCCTCAATTTAAAATGACATGTTTGAATTCTAGCTGCAATTTAAAACATGAATTTTATCTCCCCTTTTTTGGTCCACCAATTTATTCATAGCTTCAGAGCACAGACCTTTGGGGTCAGAAATAAATTCTTGGTGGTGAGAAGCCTCTTACCAATCCTCTAAATGCTTATGAGAAGAAAGCCTAGCTGCTAGTAATTTTATCAGCCTTGATAAAAGCAAGCTGTACACTGAAAAGTAAGAGGTATGATTTTCTTTAAAGAGTCATCACATTTTTTGTGCCTACAGTACAAGCGGTAGAAAATGTTTCCATTTGTAGTGAAAATTGTTTTGTCTAAATAACTGATTATTTTTGTGTTAAAAACCTTTACTTTTGCTTTATTGAAAATTCAAAAATTTAAACAATTTTCAGATTTCAGCATTTTGAGGCAGGTCTCTCTATGCTTCTTTTAACTGTAGTTGTATTAAGAAAAAAATAAGAACAAAAGTTGATTTATAATCACTATTTTCCATGGCAGAAGAACAACTTCCTAACATTTAAAAAATTATATGTGAAATATATTACAGTGGTGAGCCCCACCTTTTCTTCAAACCTTGCACTGAGGTTTTGTTTAGGACCTTGTTCTGTTTGTTTGTAGCTTTTACAGGCTGAATCAGAAACTTATTTATTTATTGCAAATTGAGTACCAGAGCACCCTTTACTAGCTGCCTCATGCATAGAGGAGAGAGATGGCAGCCCTCAGGGTGCACCCAAACATCTCCTCCCAGGGCTTGGGCAGCTGAAAGAGGCAAGACTGGGGGAGGATTAGAGGGCACAGCCTCTCCTGGGAGCCTGATGCTGCCACCCACGCCTTCCTAAACAAGACCAAGGTCACTCCTTGCTTTGGGAAGCAGCTGCCTGGGGCTGCTCAGTCTCTCCTTTTCTGATGCTGTGGTGCTAATGCCAGACAAGAACTGTGCAGGGCCTGCTACAAGGTGGAGAGAGGATGATTGAGAAGCAATAAATTCTCCTTTACCTTCTCAGTTTGAGGAGGAAGAGAAGGCAGCTCATAGCATGGGAGTGCTGCATCTCACTGATGAACTTAAGAAGAACATGCTTGTGCTGCAGCAGGAATTTGCTATTGCTTAGTCAAGCTAAAGTGGAAACCTCAGCTGAAGGCCAACAGTTAATGTAGTGGCACTTGGAAAAGCCAGGGGCAGTCCAAGGAGCTGCAATTTTTGCTGTTCTTCTGCCTGGATTCGCATGGAAACTACACTTGCTCAGTCTTGGCAATCCCTACAGTTCTGCTGATGTCTGGAGTAAGACTAGCCAGTGGAATCACTTGTCTAAGCATAGATGAGGCTTGTAATGCCAGGCAGCCACAAAATGGGACCCCAGCTCAGTTTGTTGGGGGGATGTTTGCCAACTCCACCACTGAAACTGCAGGTAGTACAGCTCACTTGCCACCAAACTCCCAGTCCTTGGTGTGGTGCCAGCTCACAGACATTTGCAGAGCACCAGTCTCTGCCTGCCACCACTGGGAGCCTCCAGCCACCTGTGTGGGGATGGGGAGCTAAAGGTGGCACAGAGCCACAACACAGTCAAAATGTCCTGCCTGTCAGGACTGCGGCGCCACACGGTCTCTCAGATGACAGCACTCCCTGCAGCAGTGAAGTACAGCACTAATTTCCACTCACTGCATCTGATCAGGGGCTCCAGCAGCCAAAAAAAGGAGAGGGTGCATGCCTCGACAGCAAAACAGCAGTGTGAGGGATCAGAGCCTGTGTTAGTGCTCTTGTAACTAGCCTGGGTAAGAATAATGAGAAATACGTGATGGGCTTCTACACATGCTTTTGTAACATCAGAAACCAGGCTAGGTAGGTAGAGGTCCCTGAAGAGTTTGTTGCAATGATAAAGCTCAAGCTGCCCTGTCTTCAGTGCTGCTGTGCCTCATGCCTGCTGACTTCATCCAGATTGTGTTCACATGTGTTTAAATTGGCTGGTTTGTACTTCTAATTCGATGTGTAAGTGTGCTCTAAAAGGCAGGAGAGAAGCAGCTTCTTGCTGGAAGCTCCAAAGGGCCTGCAGAAACTCTTGGGAAAGGGAGATCAGCCCTGACTTTTGAGAAGTCCAAATGTGGTTGCTTTGCCAGTGAGCTGTCTGTGCTTCTTTGGGCAAATTTCCAGAACACTTTGACAAACAGCTATGAGTACTGCAAGGTCCTCTCTTCTGAAAGCACGCTTGGATGTTCCATTGGAACATGGTCTCTTGGGGTTTGCTACATGCAAACTGCTACTGTTGGCTGCTGGCTGTGCCAGCACAGCCACTCCTCGGGAATGCTTTGGCAGAGAGAGGCTCCCAGAGCAGGGCACAAATGGAACCAACACTTTGCTGCTGCAGTGCAGGGTGTGCATTCAGCTTTGTACAGTGCAAGGGGATCAGTGTTCACACCAGACCACAGTCAGAGCTCTGTGAAAGAGCTCAGTGAGGGCTCACACATTCTCTGTTAAATGTCTACCAGGCTGTCCCTTTTTTGTGTCCCCAGTGATGGGTATTGCACTGCAGAGAAGGCTCTTATTCTTCACCACTCTGCCTCAATATTCTCCAGGTGCAGGAGAAGGAATCTGGTCTCCCATTTCCATGTGCAGTCCCAAGCATCCACTCTCCAGCAGTTGTCTTTCAGTTTGAGCAGGATGACCAGTGGGAAAAGGGGGGAGGTGAAACTTCTGTATGCTTGATTCTGGATGGCTTCTCTCAGGCTGATGTCCTGCAAAAATGGGCAGGTTGCAATTAGGTTGTCCCTGTCCTTACATAAAATTTGGAGTCATGGGCACGCTGCTTTTCTTGGCAGCAGCTAGTGTCTGACCTGAGCAGCTCTAATGAACCTCCATAAATTTTACAGTCTTTGGCCCTGCTGCAAGCAGTTGGCAAAGAGGTATGTGTTAGTTATATTCCCAGGCATCTGCAGGCAAGGGACATGCAACATTTTGGAACACTGAAAGGCGACAATGGGTTCTCTGTGTGAGTGTAGTGGACACATCAAATTCATTACCATGCTCATATCATCCTTAACTTGACCTTCTTTTCCCTTGTCCAATTTTACTTATTTAGAGACAGTTGTAACTTGTCTACCAAATTGCATACATAGTACTGCAAGTTATCATAAAAACAGCAAATACTGTTTCTGCGTGAATGCTTGAAAGTATCTGCAGATTCCCAGATCCCAGTTAGTCCTGCTGAGCCTGAGATCCCTCAAGGTAAGAGGGGCCAGGACAGCAGCTCCTTCCAGTGCCAGACTTAGGAACTGAAAAAGTTATAAACTGTAATAGCAGTTGTGGTTTGTGGCTGTTTGGCAGGGAAGGTGGGTAATTAGCTCTTTGCAGAGAGTCTCCTGTGTACATAGAAAATGTGCGTGTGCACCTAATCGAGGTCTTAAGCCATGAGTGGGATGCTATTTCAGGTTGTTTGTTTCATCTTACCTCTTAATCCCTGTAAGCCCTCATAGTGGGAACGGAGTGGGACTGGGAACAGCTGCAGGGCAGGGGATTGAAGCATACTCAGAAGGCCTAAATTCATTACACTCTCAAAGCCCAAGCATTACCAGTGCTTTGGTGATCTCTGCATGTCTCTTATATTTGCATTTTCCTTTCTGTTTTCACTCTTGCTCCCAAGTAGGCATTCCCCCACCCCCATCCCACTAAAAGCCAGTTTGCAGTGACAATTCTTTGATCATAGCTACAGCTGTCAGCTACCTGCCACTGGCTGACTGACCCCTCCAGTTCACTCCATCCTTCAATCTTCTCCCATTCCTACACACCCCTGCTCTCGTTTCTTCATGTCAGCCACAGCCGACTGTGTAGAGGTCCCCTTGTTCCCTCTGGTACCTATCATTCCTTCCTTGTTTCCAGCACCCTGATCCACCCCTAAGAAAGCTGGGAGGTACCAAAGAGAAGTGTTAAGCACAGCCTGCCTCCTGCACCACTGCAGCAGAGCAAGCAGTGCACAGAGTGAAGCCCCCTGCAAAGCCAAGCGCTGCTCAGAGATGCACTGAGGACTCGCAGGTGTTACACCCTTCAGTTTTGTTCTAATTCTTTGGACAGAAACTGCAGAAACATCAGAGAATTGCCCTCGCGTGGCTTCTCCTTGGAATTTGTCGCTGGTGCACCAGGATGCAGGGAGGGAGCAGGACTTGCCTGGGTGTGCTCTAGAAGGAGCAGTGGCTGGGAGTGAATGGGAAAGGAGACGTTTTTGAGGTACCCATGGTGTGTGTTTATCCTCCAGGAACCTGAGCTCCCCTCTGCCTGGGGGGAGCTTGGAATGTAAAATAGCCATCTGTAGGCTTTGTGTTAATTGTCCACTTCCTTTCCTGATGGGGAAACGGCCCTTGGCTAAGACAGGTGGAGAGCATGCCTGTAACCCCAGGCAGGATGGTATTTGCTGTGACACTAGGAACAGAGGTATCCTGTCCTGGGAACATGGCCATGGGTGTCCCTCTCAGCATCTTGTTAACAGATGTCAGCTGTGGTGGCAAAGGACAATGGCAGGACTAAGCACGAGTCCAAAATGTGCTTGGCTTGTTTAACTGACTGCTGAGTGTTGCACAGAAAGAAAGGGAGAGCGTGTCTTCAGTGAGAGGGCAAAACCAGCCCCAGAGCATGTGGGCAGAGGCTGGTTGTGATTCAATTTGAGTCAGAAATGAAGTAAAATGGGACAACGGCTTCATGGGACAGCCATTTTGCCCACGTGGAAGAGCAGAGAGCAAATAACTGTTTAAGATAGAGTAGGAAAGCAGAGTGAAAGCCTGGCATGGCTCCTGGGAAGCAGCCGTATCAGGAAGCCCCAGGTAGCTCCCTAGGACTCCCCTCTCCCAGGCTGCTGCACCATCCCCTGGGTACCCAGACCATCTTCCAGCTGGGGCCCTTATATACCATTTTCCATATCCCCAGTAATGACTCTTCTATTCTCATATCTTTCTGACAGGGAGAGGCTGTTTCCTTGGTATTCACTGATAAGATTTTAGCTGTCTTTTTCATTTATTTCCTTTTCAGCAAGAAGAGGCAGCACACTGAGAAGAGATTTTTAATTGGCATTAACACTGTGCTGAGAAGTGTTCCTGGGGGTGTTAATGATATGGAGAGTACTTGCATTGAAATTACAATTTGGAAAAAAATAAGGAATTATAATGAGTTAGAAATAAACTTTGATCCAAAATGAAAAGGCATACAAATATTCTGTATTATGAAAAATGAAGTATCAGCTTTAGCTAAAATGCAAACAGTCCAGTGCAAAGATCAATGATGTCCTTTGTTAGTTGCTCAGAAAGCTCAGTAATCCCAGTCTGTACCAATATTAGTGTTTCTTTTCACATTTAACTGCAAGAAAATTCCTGTTTTCCTTATAAGAAAATTCCTAGAAAATGTAGGAAAGAAAATTGTGAGATTGGAAGAACAAGCCCTGGTGCAGATGTGTTCATGTAATCACAGTTTATTTTTCTCCAACCCTGCAATCCCTGAGAGGTGGTCTGTAGCCTGTGCACTGCCAGGATTGTTATTTCAGGACAGCCACAGGACTAGACCTTGTGCCTGGTCATTACCCACAGGCTCCAAGAGACCCCAGATGTGGTGTCCCTCCTGTTTCTCCACTGCACAAGGAGCACTGCCCAGCAGCTGCTGCAGACATTGGGTGAGCTAGAAAGAGGCAGAATAGGCAGTGGTATATAGAGTGAAATGAACATAAAAACTTAATAAGAAGGGCAGAAAAGCCAACGAAGAAGTAGAAGCTACTAATGACCAAAAAAAAGGCTGCAGAAAAGCACCGTCTTTATGATGACGTCAGTGAGGTGCTGACAATTGACACCCGAATTCTCCATTTGGTACCAGCTGTGATATAGATACAAAGATTTTGAAAAACAAGCATAAATGAGTAAGTGCTGGTGCTGCAGAACATTCAACAGTCTTTATATTTCTGTCTCCTATGTAGACAGCAGTATCAGGAGGCAAGTGCCCTTTCAGGACACTATATCAGTCCGAGTTTATTCCTCTCCTTACATTTCCTTGTACTTACACAGTTCAGTTGTTACAGAAAAGTCCTATCGTACTGCTCCTTTGCCTAATAATTCTCAGTGATCACAGTTACAGATGTGTTGTTATCTTCTGCTCCTTTTGGTGGGAAAAGTCAAAGAAAAATGTGGAAAGTGTTTCGTAGTTTTGTGAACTTTTGCAAGTCTTGACTATTTGTTTTCTGGCTGAACAAGTTCATAACAGGATCTGTTGTTCGTTCTCTTGTGGAGTCATTCATTTTTGCCATGTGTACATTTTTCTGTACAAAGCTGCCCAAATATTGCCCTGGTAATTATCATAAGTTAGCTCATTGGTGAGCACAGATTCCATGCAGTGTGACATAATCTTCTGCTATGCCAAGAAGGCAGCTATATTTCCTGAATATCACCACTGATTCCTGCACATTGCATGTCCATTAAGCTCACTGAGCAGCTTCACAGTTTACATGCCAATGAATAAGCAAATGAGGCCTGAAAGGTTGCCTTGCAAAACTGAAGAAGCATTTGAGGAGCTGACCTGTGAGTGTTGTGGGTAGGACATCAGTCAAAGCCCTGGAGTTAAACAGAAGCATATGGATCTGGTCAGGGAAAAACTCCACTGCCACTGCAGAGAGGAGATGAGAAAAATATTGCAACTTTTGATTTTAGAATTAAAAATCTCTCAAACTCAGGGTCAGAGTAGTTTAAAACTGGAGTCTTCTTGGTTCCCTTTAACAGTGTTCTTCCTTAACTTTATGCTAATTTTCTTAGTAGGGATCCTTCCATCATTTATTTGGTTTGCATGCATGAACAAAACTCACTACTCACCAGTGAGTCACTTGGCTATAATATTTCCAGTGCAGAGGACTTTGTTAGATGTAAAGCACGGTTTCTGTGCTTAACCTCTACAACTTGAATATCTTGGGTAATTGACCCAAGGTACAGTGGACAGGAAGGAAACAGCAACAGTGTTTTATATTTCGGGTTCAGTTAACTGGTATTTGTAAAGTGCTTGAAATTATTTGGATGATGGTATTAATGCACAGTAGAATGACAGACATGCAATTTAAAAAAGAAATAATAATACTAATAAACACTCTCACCATGTTTTAAAAATGTGTTGTAACTCCCCCAGGAAGTATCACTTATAATACACTAAGTTTACTGGAAAAACTGGCAGAAACTTCTCAAATGTTTAAAAATAGAAATACCAATCTCTTTTTTCAGGTTGTGAAGGAAATACATTGATGAGCTGGAAAATGTTTTCCTTGGTATAAGCATGAGTGTGCGTGTCAAGTAGAGGATTTAATAAGAGAGAACTAATGAGGTGGGGGGGTGAAGTAGGAAAGAGGAGTTTTGCATCTATTAATTCTGAAAGTGATAAAGTCTGGAAATGTTCTTGTACTTCCTGAGTTCCAGAGCTTGGGTCTGGTCCTGCAGGAGAACTCCCTTCAGTTGCCAGGTTCTCTCTGCCTGCTGCTTTGCAATCCTCTTGTTTCCACAGAGCAGAGATCTTTTCAGCACTGCTGAGATTGTCCCCCAGTTGTACAACAGCATCACTTTGGCTCGCCCAGGCCAAGAGCTTGTCACCTATATAAACACTTGGATGTGAATAGCATTGATCTGGGTGCAGTTCCCCAGGAAAGGCCCTGAAGGGACAGAAACCAGCACTCATAAACATGATTTAACCAGCTGGCTAAAAAGTGGTCATCAGAACTACTGTACTGTCTGCTTGTTCGTACTTCCCAGTAAGTGGGTTTGATTCACAAAGTCTTTGCCTGCTGTGGGGTAGGTAAGTTCCTAAGGAACAGACCAGTGAAACAGTCACTGATGGAAGTAACCTCAGGGAAATGCTGCTGAATGTCAATTTTTCAGGTACCCACGTGTACACTCTGAATGGGACTGATCCAGAAGGAGATCCGGTGACATACGACCTGACCTATGAAGCTGGATCAAGACGCTACTTTTCTGTTGACAAGAACTTTGGAAATGTTACACTGATTGAGGAGCTTGACAGAGAGGTACAGTCAAATGGCATCACTCCACATGTTTGTGGAATTTCTCTCAGTTTCATTTGATCTGTGGCTTTGAGGGGACAATGCCAGCTTATTTGCCCCTG
Organism: Formicarius rufipectus; assembly: GCA_013399695.1. Classification (NCBI taxonomy): domain Eukaryota; kingdom Metazoa; phylum Chordata; class Aves; order Passeriformes; family Formicariidae; genus Formicarius; species Formicarius rufipectus. The sequence goes on from VXAU01002185.1 coordinate 50,953, forward strand.
AATCATGTAATATACTTTTCCATTCTAAGACATTATACTTCACTCAGCTAGTAGTTTTCCAGTTGACTTGTGCCACTAACACTGCTATCAAAATTTTCAGCTGCTGTCTGTCCAGCTTTTGTCAAAAGAGGAGTTTATTCTTTATTTCTATCTTCCCCCACCCCAACACCATCAAGAGCTTAGGGGCAGTTACAGTCCCCAGATCCTCAGACAGGGGACTCTCCTGTCATTTGGAGAAAGATTTATGTAAGCATCATTCCAGGGCACTCCTCTAGTACATCACAGCCCTTTAGTCGATGTAACCTCATGGGTCAAATATGCTCCCAGCAATAGTGGCCTGAAGGCAGCCTTATTCTGGAACACAAGCATCGAACCCTTCATATTTCCTTCACAGAGAAGGGTACACTGTACTTGACAAAACCTTCAAAATACTGTTTACTGACACGGAAAAATTTTGAACCAACTGTGTCTTTTTAGGGAATATTTCCTGAAAAAGATGACTGATTTTCATATAGCACTTTACAGAACAGTAGGGTTACCCTGACCAATCATGTCTTGACTGTAGCCACAGAAAGTCCAAGCTGCCCATAGCTGGAGCTTCTGAGGGGTCTTCCCAGCCTGTGCTGTGATTGTTTTGTAGTATCAGTTGTGGCTTTCATATACCTGCCTAGACATAATTAAATCTGCAGTCCCTTTTCCAGTCAACACCATCTCTCTAACAAAGAAATTTTCTTGATTTGCAGAAGGAAGATGAGATTGAAGTTATTGTCAGTATTTCAGATGGTCTGAGTACAGTAAGTATGCTGTAGCTTCTCAAACTGTCTGTCCCCACATACCTCCTCCTATTAAATTACCTTGCAGGGTCTATCTCCTTTGATCAGAAAACATAATCTCATTTACCTCCTGTTCCAAGAGCCACTGAACTCACAGTAACTTAAGTCTCACTCCATCTCCTTGCCTAGCTATTTGAGGATAATTGCAATGCAGTGTGAGTTGAAAGACTGATTCAGTGGCCTGTAGAATTACTGCAGAATTGCAGGAGCTTCCTATGGAGTTTCACTGCCAGTTCAGGAGGATTTGTGCCTAAGAAAAATCTAGAGACTTTTTTGAGAAATGCACAATAATAAAGGAACTAATGTTGGGCACCCAAGAGCTGACTGTCCCTCCACCCCCAGGGTTTCTCCAGCAAGACATTTAAGAAGATTTGCTTAGGCTAAGACAGTGGGAGTTTTCATGTCTGTTGCTGGATAAAGCTTTGATCACCTCTAATCATTAAGGACTTATCTGAGGCATTGCACAAGCATCCAGTCCTACTTCCACAAATTTTGTTGGCATTTTCAATTTATGGACTGAGGCTGTCACAGCCAGGATAATGGTTTGCCAATAGGAGGACATGAGCTTCATCACTAGAGAAGCCACAAAAGTGGGACCTTCTTACTATCCACAAGACTGGATAACTCTAGTGCTCCTCCTCATCTCAAACAAATTAATTGGGATTACTACACAAAATGTTTTGGAGGTGCCAGCTCCTACAGGCACAACTGCCCTGGGAACCTCTGTAAACAAGAAATAATGGGATTGCATCCACATGTCCACTTGCAAACAGCCAGGGAGCTTTGTTGGCCACATACCTTTGCTTCTGAATTTTTATAAGAAAAACACACATTTTGTTTAAGATGGATTGTTACATATTAGTAGCGTATTTGTACAGCTGGATTATGCATGCTATTAACCTAATACGATGATATCAAACAAGGCATTAATGAATGTTCTTGGCTGCCAAGTACCAATTTTTACAGTCTTTTATGTATTATCATAAAATGTGTCACGGTATCTTGAATGCCATAGAGAAGGAAAAAAGCCTTGAAAATCAGTCCCAATCTGTAATTTATAAAATTCTCCAGGATTTTTTCTTCAGTTTGGAGGTATCTGAGTGTTCTCCACAAAGAAAATTCTTCTGGATTATAGGATTTTCTACATGTTTTTACATGTGCTCAGTTTTGGTAGCACACAGATGTTCTATAGCAACACAGTTTGTTACTGCTTTTGACTACACCTCAGTAGGCAAATGAACAGGTGCATGTTGAAAAACAGCTTGAGTCATAATATGTTCTTTGTATTCTACTCCAGGTTTCTGAAAAAGTCAGGATACTTGTCATGGATGCTAATGATGAGAGCCCAGAGTTCCTAAATACACCTTACATAGTCGAAGTTCCAGAGGTTGGTGAAGTTCCTTTGCATACTGGAAGAATGTTTTCAGTAAAATAACAAGATGTGCAGGACAAATTGGCATTCTTTTGGTTTAGGGTTAGCATAGATATTTAATATTTGGTGCAAACTTAGGGAGTAAGTCTGTAGGTACTTAAGGTGTGCTGGTTTTGGGGTGAGCTTCAAAATGTGAGCCATTGAGAATTTTGAGAGTTGACTACAATGGGAATAGGATACACTCTGTCTTAGCAAAGATTTTCTGTTATTTTTATTCCAAAAGTGTTTCTTCCTTGTACTTTTCCACCTCTTCTCTCTTTTCTTCCTGCTCTTTGTTTCCTTCAGTGCTTTTCCTTTCTTTCTACCATCACTCTCTTTTTCTGACACCTTGCATGCTCAGTTTTCATTTCTTCTAACTCACCTGGTTTTCTACTTCTGTGTGACTGGTAACTCTTTCTGGTCACAGAACACTCCCTCCAGCAGCAGTATCTTTAAGGTTGAGGCAGTAGACAAAGACACGGGTTCTGGAGGAAGTATCACCTACTTTTTGCAGGTAAGGTATTGTCTGTACCTTCAAAAAACTTACTGAGATTTCAGAAAGCAGATTAAAAACAGATTTGTGGGTTGAGGCACTTGTTCTAGTGCCTATAGGACCGATTTTGTACTGTGCACAAGGAAACAAGCACTGACAAAACATACAAGAGGTGGTTGCCAAGGGCAGTCCAGCTGGCAGGAAGGGGAGCTGGAGTTGCCACTGACACTTCTGTGCTTGCCAGCAGGACTCCTTGTGGCACGGCCCTTCCTTTGGAGTGACAAGGAGAGCAAGATTAGCTAGTAGTCTTGTATGTTTATGGTATTTCTAAAGCATGAAATAGCTTTCTTTAGAAAGCCATATGCACTGGAAACCCAAATGTGCCCTTTGGTGTAGCAGGCTGGTACATCATTGATACCCGAATCCCAGTCTTCTCACTGATAAAGCTGTGACTATTTGAAACCAGCTTTAAGTTACTGCCCACTGGTGAAGAACTGAAAGGCTGCATATTTATAGCTGAATTTCTGTATTACAGACCTTCTGCATTCCAAAAGGGCAACTTTTTGCATTATATCAAAATTCCTTCAATTCAAATTAAATTCAATTCCTGAATTCAAATTCCTTCTTCTACAAGCAATTTCATCCAGATTAGTTGCTGTTCCCCTTATTCCAGAGGCAGCAGGAAAAAAACAAACTGAGAAAAACCAAACCAAAAATAAGTAAATCAAACCAAACCAAAAAAAGGCAAATCTGTTGCAAATATTTAATTTGGACACAAACAAGTTAGAAGCTATTTACATAGCACTAAAACTAATCCTGTTAAGAGTTTGAGCATACTGTGAAAGAACACCTTGAGTACCATGTTGACATTTAGCTTTGCTTTCACAAATTTTGATCCATTTAAAATACAGTCTATGCAGGATTCAGTTTTGCATAGGGCTTTTTCCTGTGAGCTAATAGACTATGAACTGAGCAACAGCAATTTCAAACTTCTTTATCTAGTTTGCATATTTGCATGGAAAAAAGGATACTAAATATGTCTATTTGTTGAAAAAACTTGCCATGTCTCTTGGCACAGTCTCTGAGAATTCTCAAGTTGCACAGAAAAAAACCTCTGCTCAAGTCTGATGTGGACAGCTGGTGAGGTCTACTGAAATGGCCAAGATTGTCTAACAGAGCCCACTGTGTATGGATACCAGGACAGATGTGTTTGTATTGATACCTCCAGGTCAGAAGATAGGAGGGAAGCTTTTTTTAGGCCTCTTCGAATATCAGATGTCTTTTAGAGTTTGTTTGTACATAACGAAAACCAAACCACCACTATATTGACACTAATCTGTACCTTTCCTGTTGGGTTTTTTTTAAAACCAATAGAATTTTGAAACACTAAGGGGTAACGCCTTTTTTTTCTTCTTCCTTTTCCCCTCATCTTTTTTTCTGTTAAGCCTCTCTAGCTCTTTCAATGCAATGAACTGTATTAACCAAAGTATGAAATTTCAAAAGGAAATACTAAAAGATTAAAAATATCTACGTTTGAGGTAACTGATTTATTGTGAATAATGAGAGACTCGTGGTTGGTTCATGAATTGTTCATAAACACACAGAGGTGAAACTCATCAAATACATTATTCACCCGAACCATATCATTATTCTAGTCTTCTCCCTTAGCAGATGAAATAAAAGATGAAATCCCTAAGGCAATCTTATTTCCATACCTGTAATCTCTGGCTGTTTCTTCTTTTCCTTTTTTTCTAGAACATCCATGCTAATAAGTTTACAATAGACCGTCACAGTGGTGTCCTGCGCATCAAAACAGGGGTCACCCTGGACTATGAGAAATCAAGAACACATTTTGTTGTCGTCGTAGCCAAGGTACAAGGTTTTTATCTGAAACTGGAGGAGGTGGGGTGTTGTATTTGAGTAGGCTTGATTTGTTGGACAGGTGTTGTACGTTGAGGTACAGAGTCACTCCCTCTGTAACATCAGGAGATGTCAGGGGTAACATGGAAAAGTGAGGGAGGAAAGGTAACGAGTGAACAACATCAGAAGGATTTGGGAGTGGGTTTCCCGCATTTCATTCGTGTCGCCTGTGTTTTGAGAGTCACCTAGAAGTGAAGGGTTGTTGTGAGCAGCCCTGGTTTCAGGAAGCATCAGCCTTTGAGCAAAGGAGGTGCCCAGGGCTCCCTGGTGCTGCCCAGAGCACAGACCTCCCACCACAGGGACACAGCCCTGGCAGGCAGATGGGTGGGTCACAGTCATTACCCGCAGTAAGACACGGGGCATAGCTGGACCCAGCAAAGCACAAGGAATGGACTTCTCTTCTAGAAATATCTGTGGATGCTTCTTTTTTTCACTTCCCTGCTGCCTCATGGCAGGAGCTTATTCAAATCCTGCAAATCTTGCTGCACATCCCCATCTTGCCACTGTCATTCCCAGCAGCGCTGTACCTGTGACTTGGCTGAGGATTCATAACAGGCATTAAAAGTTTATAGATTCTGAAGTAAAGTCTGTCAGGATCTGTGGGGACCTGTCACATAGGCAGACTCACATGGGTTGAACGAGGACAATTTTGCTGTTACTTATGAGTCTCATATTTTATGAAAAATGTATGAACTTTTTAATATATTTATTTAGCCAAGGTTCGTTTGAGGAGAAGCATTAAAAAAAACTGGCTTAAATGCTGCCGTTGGGGCAGTAAGAAGAAAAAAAATGAATATATATTTTCCAAGAAATGGAATTTTTAGAATTGGTACTGCAGACATGTTGAACAAGTCACCCTCTTATACACCAGCAATACTACTGACCAGCTGGTGCTCTGAGACTGAGGGTGTTACAAGCTTCTGAAATTGAGAGTCATCTTCCTAATTGGTTCTGCTGTATCAGTCATGCAGAGTTGGTTGTAGTAAGTGCCCAGAGACTGTTTATACACTGTGGCTACCTCACAGTTCTTGGCTGCACAGCACCTCTGTTCTTCCACTTTACCACACAAGAATTCCTAAGAGACTTCAAGCATGTGCACTGTGTATTTTCCTCTAGAAATGCACTACCTCGCTACTGTGCATTGTGCTGTGTTTTTGAGAAGACTGTATGTTAGATGAAAAGCTGTATACCTTAGTCATGACATTTTTGCATCAGTTTCTAGCATTCTTTTTTCCCCGCCAAAAATTTGCATTCCCAGTCCTGTGTGTTGTTAATAAAAGATCATAAATGACTGCATGTATTGGCCCAATCGTGTTTAATGTAAGAAATTACTTATGAGACACTGTGAGCTGGCTTCATAATGAGAGAGGGAGCAGGAGAAATAGACAAGAGAAGGGAATAGGGCAGCATAGATTAACTGGTGTGTTGAGAGAGAGAAAGGATTCCTGGAACTGTGCTTCTGAAGGCTCATGAGGTCTCTATGCAATGCCATAAGCTGTTTTGCAGACGTGTTTCAGCAGAGGTATCTGATGATGACTTCTCTTCTAGGATGGTGGTGGGAAGCTCAGGGGAGACAACAAAGTGTTTTCAGCCACAACAACAGTTACTATCAATGTGGAGGATGTTCAGGACACTCCTCCCATGTTCATAGGGACTCCCTACTATGGATATGTCTATGAGGATACGCTCGCAGTAAGTACTGGTTTTCCTCTGTTCAGCCTTTCCCACCTCAGTCAAGATAGCCCTGTGGTTTCTAGCACAGGTCTCATTGGAAGTGGGACCTAAACTCTATATGACTCATGGATGAAATGAGCTGACCAAATCTCTGATTTGTTCATGTTTACATCTATTGTGAATTTGCCATGCAAGGCTTCCTTCTGCTGCCGTTAAAGTTCAAAAGGATTCTGCCCATTTATGTTGGTCTAAGCCCAGGCGGTGACTAAGAACTCTTCCATAGCTCAGACTCCCAGAAGCACTTGGCTGCCAGTTAGTCAGGCTGTCAGTCACCTCACCTGAACACATAATGCTTGAAGCCTTTGTGTGGTTTTGTGCTGTGTGGTCTCACAGTGCTTTTATTTTCTATCTGTGATCAGTCTGATACCAGCGGTTGGTTGCACAAACTGTGGGGAGAATTTATGCCCAAATGCTCCAGACTCTCTGTGCTGTCCCATGGACATCACCTGGGGAGAAGCAACCCTGGCATCTCCAAAATGCAGGCTGCTTTCTGGTCAGTTATGATTGGCTAGGCAGAATGGGCCAGAAAGTCCTCCCAGGCCTAAAACCCATGAGACTATCAATCAATCAGGGAGAATGAGTTACAGCTGAGGACTGTCAACCACATGTTATTCTTGAAGCTGCAAACAAATGAGTTTTCTCTATATTTACCAGTGTTGTAATAGTATGTATGGATCAGCTTTCACCCTCATACATACAATTTAATTAATATTTGCTTCATGTATAGGACAAGAAACAGTATATACCCATAAAATTGCCAAGTATTAGGCTGTTGATCTGTTTAGCAGTCTGGTTGCGTACTGTTCAGCTGTTCTTCCCTCGAGTTTCAGGAAAGACTGTGTCTTTATTTCCTGTCCTCAAGTGCAATGTATACTGCAGCCCTCGCATGACTCCATACTGCAGTTCACTGCAGAGGCTGTTGCATTTCAGCAGGACAGAGAAGTAATGCTTGTGTACTTTACAGGTGTTTAGAATCAATGATATTATATATATTGATTTATTCTGCAGTTGCATATAGATTTTGAAATAACTATCAGGTGCACACTGGAGTTAATGTTTACTATGGAAATGGGAGTCAGTAAATATTAATTGCATCCAGCTTGAGCTCATAACTTACACCATTATGATATAATGACGAAAGCACAAGTCAGTCCTTCCCAGTGTGGATTTAGAATGAACTCCACGGAGAGAAAGGCAATAGCTGACTTCAGTGGTGTTTGCACATTTGATGTTAATTTTGTAAACTTGCTCCTTTTCTCCTTGGTGGAGTTGTCAAAATTTACAAGTACTCTGTCACCTTCAAAGGAACTGCACTGTATTTTGCCCAGTAGGCAGATTTTATTGCTGCTTCCAGCATAAATGATAATAAATACAGTTCTGTATTTCCAGTTGCTCTATCAGAACCTTGCTCTCGTTTGAAAAATTCACTCAAGGGTTGTCATGAAAATGTTCCTTGTTGCCATTTGTGATTAACTGACAGTTACTTCAATGTTCACTGTTTTTGCAGCCCCAAACAGTAACACTTTAGTTCACAGGCGTGAATTGCACAGCTCACTGCCACTTGGGTGAGCGTTTTAACATAACACTCATCACCCCTCTGAGCTGATAGGAACAGTCACATGAGCAAACAGTCCCCAGTACACAAGTTCTGTACGTATGGCCCATGGCCACTGTTACTTGCACAAAAAGAACGACAGTGAAGGTTTAAGGGCAGTTGAATCACCATCATTTTCATCACAATTTTATGCCCTAAATGTTTTGTGGGCCAAGTTGCTTTGTGATCTCTGTTTGCTTTTGCTGCCTGGCTGAACTTAATCAGGTAGGACCCAAGTGACCTGACGACTGCCTTGGCAGCTCTCTGCACCTTGGCACACTGCGTGACCAGGGGGCACACAGTGATGCAGGACCTACATGGGAGCAACCAGAGGGAATGTTGGTAGTGACCCAAACTAAACCTTGGGGTTCAGATTGGTTAATCCAAATCCTCTGTCCAAGTCTGTGGCTCAAGGCAGGTGTCCATGACCACGGCTGCCACATGGGGTCTGCAGCTGCTTCACGGCCAGAGCGGTGAGAGTCAATGGAACTTTTTGTGTTCCTCACACATCACAAACACCCTCTCTGCCCCCAGCACCTCACTGCAAACTTACAGAAGTTCAGTTTATTAATATGCAATTTCAATTTCACTGCCCTGTTCTCGTCACAGGGACTGTAATTTCCCATTTCTCCCCAGGGCTCTGAGGTTCTTACTGTTGTTGCTCTTGACGGAGACAGAGGAAAGCCCAACAGTATTCATTACTGCATAGTGAACGGTGAGTGGACTTGTCATGTATGTAATTTGAAGGGCACTCAGAACTAGATCTGACATTAAATTGGAATAGGATATGCTAGAGCTTAATAAAACTGAGTCAAAATCTCATGAAATAATGTCAGATACCTCAAACAACTCCAGGGCCCTGTCTACCAGAGAATAGTCGAGATACAGTTCAGTGACTTTTAGAACCTGCTTCACAGAACTGTGCTTGGAGCTGCTAATGTTGCTGATTAGTTAGGCATCAGTAGCCTGCTTGTCATTTCAGAAAGCATAAAGGGAAATGCATCCACTGCTACTGAGCATCTCTATCATTTAGTCTGGGAGGAGAGAGACTTCATTGGGAGACCTAGACATGGTATTTAGAGGAATATTTTATTAATACTGTGATTAAAGTGGCTAAACAGTCAAACCTCAGATTTCTTGGAGGAAATTATATTTACCAGTGAAGCGACACTGCTGCAGTGGAAGAAAGCAGATGTTACCAGAAGATTAATGCTTTCCATCAGCTATTCTGAAAGTGTCTGTTGCACATCTTTTAACAGCATAAATGTGAACCTTAGCTGAATTGATGACTCATTAGCTGGTGAAGTCAACAACTTAGCTCAACAAAACTCCAGGCTGCAGCTTTAGTTTTGTTTGTTCTCTCTTCCTCCAAAACAAGACTTCCATAGCAACTGGGCACCCCAATTCCCAGGTGTGAGAGATCTGAGAACTTAGTTACAGAAACCTGATGTGTAGTTGCAGAGCCATGGAGTAAGTGCTCTAAACAGCCAGGTCTAGAAAGAACAGAGAGGGTTGTGACTGAGCTTTTGTGTTGGTGTGATATGGGACCCATGCTGAGGTTTCTTCTTAATATGAGGGAATAGATAGGTAAAAAGAAGGTAGAAACATTGAGGAAAAAAGTTGCAGAAGACCACAAATGGAAAATGAGAAAAGTTAAAAAGAAAGGTGTAGAATGAGCAGTAGAAATAAACAAGTAGGATGAAAATATGTCAAACAAGGGGGAAATTAATTAAGGTGGGAAAATTGGAAAAATATCAAAGGGATATGAGATTAATGAGAAAAGATATTAGATTTCCAAAGAAAATAGAGAAGGACCAAAATGGTTCTCTGGGATTAAAAAAAAAAAAAAAAAAGGTAAGTTTTCAGGAAAGAGTGGGAAATGGAGATGGAAGGGTGTGACAGATAAGTAACAGAAAATATGACTTAACAGGAAGTAGGCTTTCCTTATGCACATTAATGAAGGTTGGGGGTTTTTTGCATGAGATGGAAAAGAAGGGAAGGGAACGTGCCTTTAGAGCACAGAAAGTTTAAGAAACAGAGAACGAAAGATCTCAGCAGGTTTTTACCCCTGCACCTCAGACACTAACATTACTTGTGACAAGCCATTCTTCCAACACCTGCAGGCTGGGTTGTCAAAGGGCAAGAAAATACTAGGAGCAAATAGGAAATTATTCATTGTTAATAAGCATTTCATATCTAGGGAGTACGTAATAATAATAGAAAATGCTCCAATCCTCTGAACATGCTGTGCAAAGGAACACATATACTGCAACGTACTCAAGTTACCAATTTACTTGACATAACTAGACAATAACATGAAGAATGGTGGCTTGAAACCACTATTGGCTTAAGCTTCTTCTCAGTCAACATACACCTTCCAGTTCAATGTATCTTAATAACTGGCCATTGTATGAGTCGATGTCTGTTCAATGCTGTATCTAGTGTGCTTTAATGAAGGTACAGCTATTGCAGGTATTAGCAAAATGGGATACTATCAAATGGTTTAAAAATCAGTATTGGAGTTAAGTTTGAGAAAAATAAAAATGACTGGGCTTTTGGGTCATCATCCTTTGTTTCTGAAGTCTTGATCTGCTTTATTTGAAAGGATTTCCTCTCTTTTCCTTTCGATGGTAGACTCTGCCACAAAGTGTAGATTGTGGCGGATGCTGTAGGTGACACAGCATGCAGGAGTGGCCACAGCCCTGTGGGAGGGCAGGGCAGGGCCCTCTGAGCTGCCAGCCTGCTTTTGGCTGTGATGACAGGCTGGGTCCTGACATCGTGGTGAGACACTGCTGCCTCTCTGCGAGCTGGCATTCGCTTCAGCACAAATTTACCAGTCTCAAGGGGCTGTGGCCCACAACTGATGTGCTCATCAGGTCGATGGAAGTGGGGTGGCAGTAGCAAAGTCAGCCTGCAGCCCTATCCTGCCTGTGTCAGACTCTGCCTCAATGCAGAAACCTTGGGGTTTACCCTAGATACTTCAAAAAAACCTTTTTGTTCAGGACAGCCTTGCTGAGAGCCTTTTTTGACAACAGAATTTTAAAGACCAGAAGATGTTATTCCAGAGATGCTGTCTGCAGAAAAAGTGACTTTTTTTTTGAAACACATTGTCAGATTTCTCACCTTAGCTGATATTAGTGAGAGGAATGTTCATGTTTCTCAGAGGCTTAATTATGCATTTGCTAATTACAATGACAAGTGTTTGTGGTTTTTTGTTGGTTTGTTTTTGTGGGGTTTTTTGTCTAAACCAGCATGTAAAAAAGACAGCATAATAAAAATGAATACCAAATTTGCATGCCTGATTGCTGAGGCTTGAAGGGAACCCGACCAGGGTGGGAAGAGGAAAGTGATGACAACTGTCCATAAGGGCAGAACTCCAGTGAGCCAGTCCTAGGGGGGGAAATCATTTTTGACCCTTATCTGTGATTTCATCTCACTGTGACCAGTCATAGAAGTGCTTAATCTTTGAAAAGTGACAAAGATATGCTTAAAGGAAGTGTATAGTTGATTGCTTATGCTTACTTCAGAGACAGAAAGTGTGTCATGTAACTAGAGCATGTTGGTTTTATTGCAGGAAGTGAAGGTTCATTTGAAATTGGCAACACAACTGGAGCCATATCTGTGATAAAAAGCCCAAACCAGCTCAAGAAAGAAGTGTATGAACTAAAAGTTCAGGTATGTTCTGTGGCCATTTTAAGATTGTTGCTCTTCTATCCCATGAACAGGCATGATTGTCTAAAATAGTTCAATTTATAGCTGACATTCTCTGTTTTAGAAACTACTGTCTGTATTCGAGCTGAGTGCCAGGTAGTATAAAACAGAACAAATTGCTTTTATTCTTTAGCCTATTTAGTATCTCAAATTACTTCTTTCCAATGAAGTTATGTTGTCCTAATTTCATCTCTGAGTCTAGAGAATCAGCATCCTTTACAGTCTGTAGATACATATTCTTTTTGTTTCCAGATTTTATTGGTAAACTGGGAGTTAATGTCTTGTAACCTCTATATGATGAGATAGTAAACTGCCAAATCTATGATTAGTAATAGGACTAGGACTGATCATGTAATGTCATATCAGCATCTGCTCCCTTGCAAGCTTTTCTGCTCTCCTAATTATCTAGGAGGTGACCCCGAGCTCATGCAGCCTACAAAATCTTCTTGAGGAACCAAAAGGGTGTTGCATTACCCAGTGTAGGTAGTGACATGCACCTCAGTTATCAGACTAGCATCTCCAGAGAAATAATGCCTTTGGTTTTGAGACCTTTGAGCAAAAAGGCATGTTAGAGATAACTGTTGTTACAAAAATGCCAGCCAGAGTTTCTGTCCTGGCAGAAGAAATATCTTAGGTTCAATCCAGGGATTCAGGCTACATGATGGAATTGTTGAAACACAGAGAGATTTGCCCTTTCAGTTCAGAAAAGCACTAGTTAGAGTTGCCTGTCTGTCTAAACTGTATCAAGTCTAAATTAAGTTCATCTAGAATTGTAAATCAGAGACTAAATCTAAAAAAGGTATGCATTTTTTTTTCAAAGATTTACCCAAGTACCCCAAGAACAGTTTTTCTTGCAGTATTCAAGGCTGCAGTCCTTGCAGCAATGTGTCAATGAACTACCTGTGGTACTGCAGTAAATTCAAACACTGTCTTCCTTTTCTATTCTGTCAACACTTTAGGCAGGCAATTACCTTACCTCTATTGGATTATTTGTCTTAAGAGAACTGTTTTCACCTAGAGTGAGTTACTAAGCTTGCAAAACCAGGCATGGGGGTTTTATTTGGACTGGTTTATTACCATAATATTCTAATCATCATAAACTTCAGGCTGAAATGGACTGAGATTTTAGAGAAATATAAGTCTGTGAATCTTTGTACAAGCTAGTGTGTTAAGGTGATTTGTACATGTGGAACAATGCCTGAACACGGATCTGAGGAAAGAGAATATAGAAAGAAATATAGAAATATATAGAAGTATAAGAAATATATAGAAATATAGAAGAAAATACCTTCACCATTCCTTTTTCTCTCTTGCCTGCTGCAGGCATCAGAAGTCAGTCAGGAAGGTGACATCTCTGAACACACTTTTGCCATGGTGACCATACGTGTGGTCGATCTCAACAACCATCCACCAACGTTCTATGGAGAAAATGGTCCCCAGAACAGATTTGAACTGACCATGTATGAGCACCCCCCAGAGGGTGAAATCTTAAGAGGTTTGAAGATTACAGTCAATGATTCAGATCAGGTAAATGGAAACTATGTGGACTTTCAGATTTCCTGTCTTATTTTCCCAAAGACTAGAAAGAGCTGTCTGATAGGGAAATGTCATTTTAGGAATTAAGCTATTTTTCCTGCATTCCCCAAAAGCCAAGGATAGACAAAGTAGTTGTAGGGTCCAATACCACAGGGAGCCTGGACCTAGAAGTGTAGTTAGTCTGGCATATACTCTTACGTCAATGACAAGGGTGGTCCTAAATCTGCAGCCCAGTTCTTGTGGCAACTGAAGTTGAACAATCCCTATGAACTTCCCCTAAATACTGACTGCACTCAGTTGTTGCCAGTGTAATGTCCAATAATATACTCTCTTTGGAGATTTACGTTGAGGTTCCAATCCCTGTAGTAACTTCAAATGCAATTGCTGTTTGTATCTTCTCCAGCCCCTGCAGGAAACAAGATAGTCTGTACCCTTACATTGGTTTTATTACAACATTTTGTCTTTCTGGCCCTTATGTAACAGTCAGTGTCTGCAGTGCATGCTTTGATAAATCATTTCCACTGGAGTGATATTTTTAATTAGTCTTAAAAATTATGCCAGAGCCAAACTTTAACCAGGTAAAGGAAAAGGAAAGAAGACTCCATCCATCTCAGCCTGCTGTCTAACTGACCTGTGATGCCTATAGATACTATGGCAGACTATATTACTAGATGGTTCCTATAGGGATCCCTAAGCTGAATACTGTATGAATGACATCCATCTGAGTTAGCTTGAGGTTAGGTAGAGACAAGGAAAAAATTTCATGCATTTGAGAACTGTATTACTATTGGAAAGAGCTCTCTTCTGTAACTGTGCTCAGTATTGTGCTGGTTTGATGGTATTGTACTTTATCAAACCCACTGGCTTCTTCCCCCTCCCTCCTGCTGCTCTGCAGCAAGCAGATAAATGACTGCTTTCAAAGCAGTGCTATGTCTATCCTGCCATTGTCACAGGGATGCTGCTGCAGAAGGAAAGAAACAAAACCCATCTCTTCTATTTAGAGACAAAATATATATCTAGGCTGACAAAATATTCGGGCTGCAAGTTGGGCTGTAAAATAAGCAGAAACCATTGATAAATACTCTGTATACATTTACTCAAGAAGCTTTCTAGAGCATTACTCTAGAGGGGATGAGTTGCTTTTCTTTTAAGGCAGAGAATACAAAATTTTCCCTTTCAAGTAAGATGACTATATAGAGAATAAAATTAAACGTCTGTTTTTGTCACAGCCATTAATGACTATTCCTTTTGGAGGAGTGGATGGTATAGGTGAGGAGGAGGAAGCTGTGGGCAGGGTCTGGTTTACTCTATGGTTTGATGGAAATGCCATCTTGCAAGAAAATTAGCCAGAAATTTCTCCTCCAGTTCTCTCTGACAGACAGAGCTTAAGGCTCAGTGCTGCTGTTCCTTCAACCATTCCTGTGTCCCAAGGCTGTCTGCTTGGAGATGTGCAGTAGCATGTTTTGCTCTGAGCAGATTTGGGTTCAGTGGACATGACCATCAGAAGTCTCTCAGCTGCTGGAGGGAGGCAGTTCTGACCAGGCCACCCTTTCTAGTCACGTACAGTCCCAAGTGCAGAGGACTTTGTGTGGTCAGACTGTCCACTCTCCCAATCATCACTATTTTACATTGTCCAGGAGGCTTTGTGTGTTTGGCTTTACTGTCCAGCAAAAGAGAGCCTGTTGTCATCTCTGTAGCTGTGGGGTGGGTTTATGTGACCAAACAACAGAGACCACCAAGTTTGGATCCAAAGTCATTCCATCTCCCTTAAGGTCCTGTTGCTGAATAGTTTTGCTCTCGATTGATCAAGAGCTGCTCATAACAAGCCCTCCAGCCCTCCTCAACTGAAAGTAGAGTTGTCCTGTTTGAAAGATATTATTAGAAATTGTTCATCTTAAGATTCATGCTAGGGGGAAAATGTGGCACCAGCCAGGCAGTGAACCTGTCTGTTTGTCACAGTGTAAACATAACATGGTTTGAGAAATTGGTGAACTCAGAGGGTTTGGTGTGGTGGGCTCAGCTTGTTCTCCCACCTTCCCTGTAGGGTGAAAAATATGAGAATTCCCATTTAATCTTTTGTCTTTCATCCAGTTTGGTTTAAAAGAATTCATCCTCCCAGCTGGTTCTGACTCACTCTCCCCAGCTTGTACACAAGTGGCGGTAACCTTTTGGATACTGCTGCTTCCTATGTTCTCTCTGGCTAGAAAGTTTATCTATATAATAAGATTTGGCTTCTCACTTCACCTGGAACTGTCAAGTGTGTGTAAGATTTTATTCTGTACAAGTGGACATCTGCCCCCTCAAAGTGCATCAGCTTCCAAAAGGTTTAGTGTCTGCAACTCTAGGCTAGCTTAATCCAGTGCAAAATGTGGAGTACCACCTCTGTTTGGAAATTGCTTATCTTTGTGACTCTGCATCTTGATCATCCCTAAGAACTCCCAGGCTGTGAGGTCTTAGGACACGAATCAGCCCCTGGAAGTGTTCAAGGCCGGGCAGGATGAACCTCTGAGCAACTTGGTCTAGTGGAAGGTGTCCCTACCCATGGCAGGGGAGTTGAGACATGATGAACTTTAAAGTCCTTTCAAGCCCAAGCCATTCTGTGAGACTGGGTTTTTGAAGGTTCCACTGCCTTTACTTGAGCACTTCAGTTGTCTTTCCTTGGCAGGAACCAGGAAGAGGTAGAACTTGCCTGCTGACGTGCACGTGGTGTCACCTCTGTCACCTGCATTAGCTCACAGTGTGTGGTATGAAGCCCAAGGCTGCTTGCCACAAGATCCCTCTCTCAGCCAATCCCGCTGCAGGGTTTTTCCTTTATGACTGAAAGAATAACCAAGCTTGTCAATCTGTTTTAAGAAAAGCTGTGTCTGTCTTGTGACCAGGGCTGGAGGGATTATACAACTAAGCTTCTTAGCAGTCTCTTGCCCAGGGGATGGAGAGCAGAGGGCTCTAAGCAGTAAGACTCATTCTCATTTTATGTAGTTTGAAGAAACAGGGCAATGTAGGCTGTTAGGAATGCATCATTCACTCAAAACAATGCTGTATCTGATTTTATTCACAGGGAGCCAATGCTAAATTCAACCTCCGTCTTGTTGGACCTGGTGGAATCTTCCGAGTGGTTCCTCAAACTGTCCTGAATGAGGCTCAGGTTACAATAATAGTGGAAAATTCTGCTGCTATTGACTATGAAAAATTCAAGGTGTTAACCTTCAAGGTACTTCTGCTTTCCAGGTCCTCTTTGTCAGTGTATACATTATGTGTATGATGGTTTTTGTATCTGAGGTTATTTAGCTTCTTAATCCACCTGGAGCTGTCTGATGTATTGTTAGTGACATGATATTACATGTAAGGGAAACTCATTTCTGCCTCTGGTTCATCATCTTCACAAGGTTTAGTGGATGCATCTGTGGACTGATTTAGTCCAGTCAGTGCACAATGTTGATTTTTATCTCTCTGTGAAAACTGTACATGTTGGTGGCTCAGAGTCACCTGAGGGTGTTATTTCTGCTCTGGCAATAATAAATTCACAGAATGAAATTCTGATTTCCCTGGAGCCAGTACTTTACCTGCTTAGTGCTAAGTAATTTGATTCATGATCATGCTTTTTAATGTTGGCAGGATGAAGACGCCAGCTGACTGGAAGATAATTCCCCAAAATTGCTCACTGCCTTTGTCATAGTCTATCTATCTATATGGCCTTTTGCAGGCTGACCTAAGGTTTGCCCATGCTCTAAGCCAGCTGTACAAGAGCCAGCTTTCATCCAAAAGCTGGAACCTTGCATTATCACCTCCTCTGTTGGATTCTTTGGCTTGTGGCAAGATAACTAAGTAGTCTGGTTTTGTGTCAGCTGCCTCTGAACACAGACAATCCCTGTAACCGCTTAAAAGAAAAATTGCCAAAAATATTTATCTGAATATTAACATATGCTAGTTTTGTCATGAACAGAAAGTGGAATTTTTTTGCACAATCCTGAAGCTAAAATTCCTGAAATTTTTTCTCCCCCTTCCTATATGTTTCACATTGTGTCCTTAGCAAGTTTCACTGCTGTATGTTTCATATCTCCTCTTGTAATGTTCCTTAGCCATTTAGAGCTTCATAAGTTATAGAAATTACAAAAATATGATGCATCATTACTGTATTACAGTGAAAGGTTCTGAAAGGGCCATAAAGTGCTACCAAAACTAATTATAGTAAGCACATATTTATTCAAGTTAAACTACCAAAAGACCAGCAAAGGAGTTACACATGACCTCCTCATTAATACTAATAGAAATCAAAGTAGTTAATGTGATCGCCATGAACACCAAAAGAATTACTTACCAAGAAAAAGGATATATATTTTTGTAGCTTGAGCTCATTCAACTTTTTTTTAATGAAATTATTTCTACTGGAGGAAGACTTTCAGGAATTATTTCTGCTGGAGACCATAAGACTTTACTTTTAAAGTGCAGCCTTTGTCTAGATTCCAAATGGAGAAGGTGCATCTGGATGATATGTAAGCAATATATGGCAGCAAATACTTTATAAAGACCTCATTGCCATTTTCATTTTCCTGAAAAGTTCAAATCACTTCCTACCCAGTTTTACTTGCCAATGTAGTCATTCTGGTTAGAATTTTGGATGAAATATCTTACGATTTGTATTTAATATGTATCTTACAACAGCTTTGAGAAGTTATTTTCAGACTTTTTTCTGTAAGCTATGATCCCTCTCCTCTGGTTTGTTTTTGAAGAGCAAAATGCCAGAGAGGAATTAAAGCTAATTTGGCTGGGACATGCACTGAAAAACTTCCCAAAGCAAAGGCTACTAGAGAAATCTATCTTCCATTTAGGTCTGGCTCTTAAATGGAGTTGGTAGTCAGGACTTCCTTCATTTTCAGCTGTCTTAAGAACTCAAGTGGGTTTCCCAGGGTATGGCAGCTATGGCAATTCATACGCTTCCAGCCTGGCCTCTTAGATCTCCAGGTCCTCTGTCACAGGGGCCAGATATTGGTGTCCCATCTTGTCATGGGCTGACATGCTTCGGAGGCCAGACCTTCTGCCTCCACCTCCTTCAGCTGAGAGTACATCATCCCTTGGCAGGAGCCTGGACATTCTGCAGATACTCACATCTGCTCTAGACTGAGATCAGATGAGGCCGCAGGTGTTTCCAGTTGCCAAAATAAAGCTCAATTTTAAAAGTTTACCTGATACTTTTAAGATTGCATATCAATTTTCTCTTCTGGCACTTGTGTTAATGTTGATATGTAGTCCTGTGAAGTAACAGTCTTATGCTATTTTTTTTCCTCTCTGCATAAAACAAACAATACGGGTCTGCAGAAGACACTGCAGGCAAGTAAGCTGACAAAAATTTCTCCCTGAAGGAAGGTGCTGTCAGCATGTTGACATAGCTAGACTGTGGCTGCTAAAAGGAGAGGGAATAAAAAATGGGTGTAGAAAACAAAGCTAAAATACTAAGTTCTCTTAAAGTATTCTAAGATGGACTTACTCCAGCAGTAAAGATTATTTCACTGCAGATGTTATAATTGAGTTATAGTTCCACATGCACAATCAGCACTCAGATTTTATCTCTGTGCTGCTTTAGGAGCTGAGATTGCTCATGAGGAGGTTTTTGCTGATGTCTGTAAGACTGTCCCTTCAAAAATGTCTTGCTCTAACACCACCTGAGACTCCCAATCACAAAAGTTAGCACAGAGATGCAGTGACCAGGCTCGCCTTTTAGAGCAGATGTATCCTGCAGTAATTGCAAGCAATCCTTCGAGATTAATTTCAAGTACCCTTTCACACTTTATTTCCAATCATTACAAACGTTCACACAGCAGGAACAGCCCTAGGGGATGATACTGAGATAGCCTTTTCCCTGTCTACTTAAACTGCTCCCCACGCTCCCCAAACCACGTCACCTCGAGGTGTTATAAATGTCTCTGAGCCTGGCAGAGCAGGACTGGAGCACAGCAGGTGTCCCCAGGGCAGACAGCAGTGCCACTGCTGGTGAGCATCACCCACCCCCTGCCCACGGGAGCTGTGCCATGGTGGGAGAAAGGCCAAGCACCTGGCCAGCAAGTAAAACTCATGCAGCCAGATTTTTCATCTGAGCCACTCATATCTCAGTGAGTGTCCTGCTCACTAGTCTATTAGTCTGCTCCACGGACATCCCTTTGTTGTGGGGGAGAAGCTTGTGTGCCCTTATGAGGTTGTGAGCTATACTGGTGGTGGTTTATGCCTCCAGTAGGGTCTCCCATGCTGATCAGGTCTCAACTGAAGGGCCAGACAAAGTGTGTCCTCGGGCAGGATGGACTCGTCAGCCGCCGGGCAACCATCCTAGGAGAAGGACAACTCTAACTCCAAACCCGGGCAGATGGAGCTCGCTTAGCCCTGTCAGGCCATCCATCTAAGAGAAGGACACTCTAACCAAACCTACATCCTGAGGACCTCGCTATCACTGTACAAGCTTGCTAGGCCCTGGCAGATGAATCTCAGGAGTAAAGGGTGGGGCCAGTTCTGCACACGCTGTGCCTCACCTAAAAAATCCACTGCGCAGGCTTGAGGGATTCACCCACTTTTCAAGTGGGTAAAACCCTCCCAAATCTTCGTTCTCGAAGTCTAACCATGATGATGATGAGTCTATTAGTGGTGTGCTGTCCCCAGTAGGTTCTCAGAGCCCACCTGCTTTGTGTTAACTAAGTCTCTGCCCCAGCATGGAAACCAAACATTAGACCATTGTTTGGTGGTGTTAATCATTTGCATCCAGCCCCTACAGAGGCCAAGGTTGATGTCCCAGTGCTGATTATGTGTGATGCACACACCTGTCAGGGACAGACACCTGGGTGGAGGTGGTGTCTCTCTGTTGCTGAAGCTGCTCTTCCTTGGTCAGGCATACACCACCTGAGCTCTACGAGCTCAGCAGCCCTACTGGCACTCCCCAAATCCATCACATTTTACTCAGTAAGGAGCAAACAGATACAGTAGAGACACTGCTGCTGTTTTGTGTTAGACAAAGAGCAGGAGAGAAAACCTCCTGTGCTAAGTAGCTAAAGTCCTGTGGAAAAATGCTTGTCTGTGGCTTTGGAGGTGACTCACCAAACACTTGCTTGGGTCTGTCCCTGAGTAGGGATGTGAAAGCTCCCCGCTGCCTACTGAGAACTGCCACACACCAGATGCCTGGGTTATCCCCTTCCTTTATCTCTGGTGGCTGCTCTTCCCTGCATTAATTAACTGTGTGTTAAGGGACCATGCAAGAACCCAACTTGCTAACTGAACAGTGCCAGCTACCCTCAGCTGAGGAATCAGCTAGGCATGCCACTAGTGTTAAGCTCTAATAAAATCCTAATCAGCATGAGACAATGAGGGTAGAAGTCCCAAGATGTCTGGTAATAGGAGTTCTCTCAAATTTTGGGAAATGGGATTCTGCTGTACATGCCTGATGCTTGGCCATCCAGTTTTTGGGGTGGGGGTAATGCTGCTTCCAAATATCCCAGGGCACCAGCTCTCTCATCTCTTTACCTTGTTAGGTGCAGTTTGTTGTTCTGACTTCTTTCCTGAGGAAGAATTTATGCTTCTTCTGCAAAGGATCGTGATTAAATTTATGCAGTTATTCAAAATAACTAAATGCTTATGTTTCCCTAAGTTCTAGGAGCTGTCCAGGGATGGGTGGTTTTTTTTTACTTCTCTTATGGCTTTTTGAGCTGTGTTGTTTAGTTATGACTAGCCACATTTGTCACATGAAGTCTGATATCCTAGGCAACATGCTGGCCTAGCTCATCATCTCCCTGATTCTGAGCAGGCTGCTTCAACCAAGCCAAAATGCACCAATGTGCTATGAGTGGTGGAAGAAGCTCCTTAAAGAAAAAAAAAAAAAATCACAAAAAAACAATAGCTACTTTGTAGTGATTTCCTCTTTTTGTCTTCTTAGCTTCTTGCAATAGAGGTGAACACACCGGAGAAATTCAGCTCGACAGCTGACATCATAATTCGCTTGCTGGATACCAATGACAATGTCCCAAAGTTCTCCTCTGACTACTACATTGCCAGGATCCCTGAGAACTCTCCAGGAGGCTCAAATGTAGTTGCAGTTACAGTAAGTTTCACTCATCTCTTAAGAAATGCTTTCTTTTCTGGGTGTCTGTGAAGACAGTTCAAGTACCTGTGGACAGAGGCAAGTATCAAATCTTACCATTCAGCTTTCAGACTGAACTCCAACTCCTTTCCAGATTCTGTCCTAAAAATCCCCAGTTTTGTAAAAAATAAGGGTTTAGACAAACATTTTCCAGAATAACAAATTTACTTTGTTTTTTAATTAAGGGCCATCTGCTTTTAAGATAAATAGCATGGTCTGTGAGTGTTAAGAAAGCCCTGGTCAAATCAGTGTCCAGCAGGAAGATTCAGTTATGGCTGAGCAGAATTGGATTTACTGGATTTGCTTGCTTAAGCAAGAGTGAAAAGAAAACAAGATGGATGCTTAGTAGGTGTTAGTCTCCTCCTTCTGGTAGGTATTAGTGTCCTCCTTCTGGGAGGAATCTGGTTGCTAAATGCATAATTAAACAGTTAATGAAGGCAGGAACATAACATTAAAATGTTTAGGGATGGGAAAAAATATCCCTACATAAGTATCGTCTCACAGTGGGAAACATGCCTATAGATTTTCCAGTATCTCACATTTTCATAGACAGAAAGTCGGGGCATTACATGGGCCCTGTGTGCTGGAGAAGCATTTCCAGCTGACAGTGTGAGCTGTATCTCTTTAATTCAGCTGCTGGGACTGGAAACAGATCTCATGTTGCAAAGCCAAGAAAGCTCCTGGCCACAGGGGGCTCGGTGCGTGATGAAAGTCACCTTGCAGAGGTCTCACGGGTAAGGATGGTGGAGGCAGGTTGCCAGAGATCTCCAGCACAGGCTGGCTACATGTAAGAAAGAAAATTAAATGATCAGAGTAATTAAGTGCTGAAAGCAAATTTTAGGGATGGAAGAATCAAAAAAGAAGTGGAACATAATACAGAAAAGGATATTAGAGGAAACTAATAGGGAAGCTTTAGAAAATGGAGACTTCTAAACATCACTATCTTAGAAGTAAGAGGAATAAAAAATTCTAGGAGGTGGACAGCAAAAAAAAGCAAATTTCAAAAAATGTTTACAGAATCAATAAAACTAGCCATTCTGAGCCAAACTACACAGGACAATGTAGCTGAGCAGTCTATAAAATTTAGTCATGTGCTGTCAACTCAGTACTTGACCCAGATTCACAAATATACTTGAAAAACTAAGATGTTCTAAGAACTCAGAATGGCAATTCTGCAAGAAATCCCAGGTGTGAAAACGTTTTAGGAAAAGTTAGACAGTACTAAAGTAGGCTGTGGTCAAAATTGTGGCGTGAGAGAATCTGACAAGCTCATGCAAAGAACAAAACCATTCCTATCAGTAGGGCTGCAGGTGTTATGTTAACCATGCAAGAATCAAAGGCATTGTTCCAGTTTTTAAATATTTAAACAAGAAGATGAATGAATCAGCCACTGCCACCATGAATTTTGATGGCCAGATACAACGGTATAATATAACACCTTCTCAGGGCTATCAGAGAAACAATAGCTTATGGAAATAGCTGTTACCAAATCAATAGCTTTCCTAATCCTGAGCTAAGCGAGGAAGCCAACAAAAGTATGCAACAAAGATATCATCTGGCGTAATATTTGCATTACTAAAAGTCACACAGGCACAAGAGTGATTAAAATATAAACAAAGCTGAAAAATTGTTTATAGATTGAAACATTTGTTATGCGTTACTTTAAATTGAATCAATTAAACAAACAGAAGTTTAAAAATACTCCGTATAAAGTAAATACTTTTGTCTAGGGAATATTCATTAATGTTTAACTGATAATTAGGAAGGCTTAAGAGCAGGCAGTGTGTTCGTGGCATTGAGATTATCGCCATCTCTATCAAAGGAGGATGAGGTGACTGTGGATAGATGGGGCCACCTAGTGTCGCTGTCCCTGCCAGCGCCGCCGGGCACCAGGGACAGGCGGCGTCTGGGCAGCATCGCTGGGACTGGCCCTGACATTTCCCGGTGGTAGACTGCACACTTTTCTAGCGTGTATTTGCTCATGCGATTTCCCACTAAAAATGTGATGACAAAAAGAGTGAAAAGCATTTGGGTTTTTCATGGCCTGTTGTTAAGAGATAAATGAAACGTTTGGGTTTGCATTTTAGTAAAGAATGACTCTCTTTTTTTCCTTTTATTAAGGCCACAGATCCAGATTCAGGGCTCTGGGGAGAAATCAAGTATTCTATCTATGGAACAGGAGCAGATCTGTAAGTAATAAGTAAATAAATGAAAATACATGACTTCTAAGCAGAGTTTTTAAATAATTTTAAAGGAAAGCTAACGTGTCCATTTCCAAGGACATTTTTGCCATGTTCTCTGTGAGTTCTGTGAAAACAACAACAGAAGAACTAATGTGATCATTAAACATCTGCTTCATGAACCCAAGGAATTTTTATCCACAAACTCCCAAAGAGACATAAGGCAGCTGAGGTATCAATATACAGAGTTTGTTCCATCACTGTTTGAGAAACACTTGAAAGAGAAAGAGGAGGTTTTGGCCGAATGGTGAAAAGCCCGTTCTGAGAAAAATATCCCTTGTTCTTTCCTCTTCCCTTTCCATATGGCTGTACAAATAGCTCACTTTCAACTCTTGTCAAAAAAGATCAAGAAAGAGAAGACCTTCAAGAATATAAACTTCAGCTTTCGAGGTCAGCTGCATTGGGTATTAAAAGCATTTTATGTAGTTAAACCTAATGGTCCTGCATTAGGGAAGAAAGGAATCTGACGCCTACTTGATTTGGTAACGATGCCTCTCTCTCCCTGTCTTTGGGGGCAGTGCTGGGGTAGGACATTTCTGTCACTGTGTCCATTCCAGCTGTTGTCCTGGCCCACTGTCTGGGGCTCCCAGACATGACTGGCATCAGTGACACAGCTGTCATAGTTATTGCTGCTGGCACCTGCAGTTCCTGGGCATGGTGGGACTGCAGGGCAGCACACTGGAGATGAACGAGCTTTTCAGGCACTCATCCCCAGAATCCGTTTTTCTCTGCACATTATCCACCCAGAGCTAAAGCTGAACTCTTCTTGGAAAGGTGAAAGCCATTTAGGAGGCACAATCAAAGTCCAAAATCCAAGATGTTAAGAGTGAACCTCTTCTGTAGCCAGAAGGATACACATATGGGAGCATTTCCATGATGGATTATTTTGAGCTCTTCACTAAGTCTTTAAGCTAGCTGCTAACTGCATTGAGACAAGCAGGCAAAGGTTATGTCATGCAGGCAGACCTCTTAGGTTTAGAATGTAGCAGCTGGTGCAAAAAGAAGCTTGTGATGGTCTTGACAAAGGATTTAGGAAAAAAAATGTAAGTGCAACTTTATTCTGATTGGCATGATGGGGATGCTCAATCTCACTGTTCTTTGCTGTTGAATGAGGAAACCATAATGCAAAGACTTTTTTTCCCCTCTCCTTTTTTTTTTTTTTTTTCTTTCCTTGTGCCATAATGGCAAAGTTCTGCAATTGATTTTCTAGTCCTGGCACCTCCAGATCTGCTGAACACACAGTTTGATGCAGATTTGAGAATTTCAATTAGAGGCATGATTTTTTATGACTTGGTGTTACATCAGTGGATGTGAAGTTGCATAGGCAGAAAGATGAGTTGTACTGGAGTAAGATAAGTTGTGTTAACTGTTGAAGATAAAACCATTATGCTGGTAATCCTACTTTAGTAATCCAAGATGCCAGTGGGAGTCCTTCTATTCTTCCACTAGAATGGGAAAGATAAGAGTACTCTCTGCATGTTTAGGCTGCATTGGGTGCTGAGAAGGCACTGTCCCCTACCAAGAGTCTGAACAGCTATTTCCACCTCCAGGTCTTGGCTTTCATCAAAACTTGTATTTGTACTTAACAGGGTAACAAGGACATTTGAAAATTCTGGATTACTAAGTGCCCCTTTTATAATAATTCTCAATTGCATTCACAGTTGGAATACAGAAAATATTTTGTTATCCTGTACATTAATCAAAGGGCATATAAATCCTTTAATCTGTTAAAAGCCACTGCTTGAAGCCTACACTGGCAGTCCATTTTAAAAAGGCACTGTGTTGGTATCTCTCCATAAATCCAAGCTTTGGTCTGACACTTTTGACAGCATCTCAGTAATTACAGATGTGTAGAATTGAACTTGAAACAGATAAATCTGAACACCCACTCCATCCCAGTACCAGTCTATGGAGAAGTGATTATTTATGGAGAAGATAATTTGCCCTGCAGTTTGGGAGATTTGAGAGCAGGCATTTTTCTTACCTATTCTGAGAAGTGAGGAGCTTAACTATGATATGCAGCACACTTCCCTTAGCTATCCAGGTGATATAAATCAATCTTAATTTATGCAGGACATGATCTAATACATTGTACTTTTAAACTGAGAAAAAAAAAAAAAAAGAAAAAGGTAAAAACAGGTTTAATGTTTTAATGCAAGGAAATCGCTCTGGGAGAAGGCCATTACACAGAGCATTTGTTGAGGACAAAGACTCTTAATAGAAAATGCAGCTAAAATGGCTAACGTGCCATAGATATTAAAACTGATCATTTTCTGATTTTTAAGCCTAATGGAACTAGACAAAAAGGTAGGTTGAGTCAAGGATTTGGAAACATCAGCCACGTAGGAGTTAGGTGAAGAGTACCAAATCTGTGGGCACAACATTTCAGTGTTTAAAGCCTGAGGCAAAGCTGGGCTCTAAGCATGCATTAAGTGACCAAAAAACCCAAAAGTCTTTTCATGCTTCTTTTCCAGGTTCCTTATCCACCCATCAACAGGTATAATTTACACCCAGCCCTGGGCTGTCTTAGATGCTGAAGTGAACTCCAAGTATAATTTTTATGTGAAAGCAGAGGACACAGATGGGAAATACAGCTTGGCTGAAGTGTTTATCACTGTGCTAGATGTCAATGACCACTCTCCAGAGTTCAATGAAAACATCCAGGAAAAGACGATGATCATCGGGTCACCCGTGAAGATAGAGGTGAGAGATGGCACCACGTGTCAGCAGGCAGAGTGCTTTGGAAAAGCCCCAGTTCTGCTGTGATAAATGTCTGAAAGTTGGCTTTTCCTGCAGCTTTATTTTGTGCATCCATTTGGATGTAAGAAATGGATTAAAGTGTGAATTATAGTATTTACAGACTGCTGAGAAGGAGAAATAAATTCTACAGGCAAAGTATGAAGTTCTTTCACAGTATTTGAACCGTCAGCTGATGGAGGATCCTGGATTATACAGTGATCATAAGAAGCCCAAATAAGATGAGCGAATGAAAGTACAGGGTTTTGAATACTTAACCTTCCTGGCACCCTTTGTGCTCAACCACACAACTTATTTCCCTTTACTTTGTAGAACTCTATTAATTGATCCAGCATGGAACAGAAGGCGAAAAAATGCCATAACAATTCACAGGCAAATGAGCAGAACATCCTATGTTACACATATTTGAATGCGTATCATGAAGCCTGGTTATACACCTAATGTTAGTAGAATAAGTACCACAGCCCAGAAATTAAGCAGCTATAGTTTATGGCATGGAGATAATCCCGTTATTCTCTATCACTTCACATTTGTCCACCACACCATGTGAGAAGCTCCCCAGCAGTGGGCCATTTGCATTCTACAGTGAGGTTATGGTTCAGTTTGTACTCTGATTTTCTTTAATCTCAAAGAGAAATAACTTATACAAAGAGAACTCTAGTCCTGCTGTTTTTCGCTAGAAAATGTAGCATATCTTTCAAGGTGAAATAAAAACAGGTCAGATATGATATGGATATTATCAGAAGTGAATGCTCAGAAACCTTTTGTCCTCAGGCAAAGATACAAGTAATAACACCTTTGCTTTCTACACTTCCCCTCCCAGGCTATAGATCAAGACGCAGAAGAACCCAACAACATTGTGGATTATTCCATCATGCAAGCAGACCCAGCCAATGTGTTTGATATAGACCAAAGCACTGGGGAAATCAAGCTGAAATCCTATATCCGTTCCCTGGACATCATCCACAACATCACAAAAAACAAAGACTGCATATGGTCACTGGTGGTACAGGCCAAAGACCGAGGCTCCCCGTCCTTCAGTACCACGGCAGTTCTGAAGATCGATATCACAGAAGAGGTAAGCAAATGTTTTAGAAAAGTCCTTGTGTGAGACAACCCTTGAGAGGCCTCAAAGGGTAGATACAGCTTGCTCCATTTCCAAAACCTTCTTGTTAGGTCTGTTTTGTAGAGTGTTTCTGGAACCTTGTGGTGAATCTGGATCCCATAGGCACAAAGGCAAAAGAGATTTTGATCAGAAATATTGTAAAGGTACAAAAGTAGGAGCATAATGTGATTGGAAGAGGAGTTTCTTGGATCTGACTGTTAGAGATAGATGTAAATTAAGGACAATAGACTCCTGAGAGTAAAGGTAAATCCTACCTGCTAAATTTCTGGGTTTGTTTGGGGTTTTTTTTTAATTCAGGAGAAGAAAACAATCTTTTGCCTTACCAAAAGCCAGTGGAAAGTCCCTGGGGCCAGAGTGAAACAGATCAGACCAGTTGTGCAAGTCAACATAAGTGACATAGGAAAAAGAGAAAAAGCATTATAGATATTCTTTAAAGTACATAGAACTTTGGATGTGAGTTTAATAACTGAAGTGTTATTAGCAGACAAAACAAGAAGACTAAAAATCAGCATATGTAGGCTGAGAGTTTCCTTTTATTCCAACTTTTACGTGAGCCAAAGGACAAGCAGCGATTTATGGTGCACAGCACATGCTTGCATGATTCTTATTTATGGTAACTGCCTTGCCATGCCTTTAACTAGATACCAGCAGGGAGGAAATGGGCTTTAAAGTAGATGAGAAACACATCATTAGCCTGACAGTCTCTGGACCACACACATACTGGGCAAAGATGCTAATCTCATCCTACAGACAGCAGCTGGCCTTCTCTTTGTTTGGTCGCAATGCTCCCACTGCTCCTTTGTCTGTTACAATCTTTCTCTGTTTTCTGCATCTCCTCTCATTCCACTGATACCCTTTATGAGGCACATTCCAATGATTGTTCTTGTTTACAGTTCAGAGGCTGCTGGAAGTTGAAAGGTGTCTGCAGAGATCACTTGTGCTCATCAGCAAGATAAACTTAGCCACCAGCAGCACAGGTGTATCTCCTGGTCCCTGATGTCAGTGCCTGTCCTGCCAGGACTGCCAGGGAACTTGGGTATGCCCTTGCAGGGCCTGGCGTGGGGTTGCCTGTTGGTGCCAACCAGCCCTGTTGCAGGTGATAGAGCTCAGCATGGGCAGGACATGCCACTGCAAGGCTCTGCCATGTGGAGCTTGGAAGCTGTGCGTGCTGGGTTCTCTGTGATAAGTCTAGAGATTTAGCCATTCTTACATATACAAAAGAAAAGAGCTGCTTAATGCTTCGATTTCTCTTGGGAACATAAATTTTGGTGGGGTTTTTTACAACAAATAAGAGTTGCTGCCTGCAGCCAACAGTGGGAGTGCTTGTCCTCCCTGTCTTGCTTCCAGGCTTCTCATGGTGCATATTTCAGGAGTGCGTAGCACCAGATGGACCCAGACACTGTCCTGGCTGTGGGCCCTCAGCCTTCCCTCCTGGATGAGCTGGTAACCATTTGATTAGCAAGCAGGGCTAAGGTGCAGAGCTGATGGGTGTTGAGTGGAGAGAGCGAGCCCCACACCTCCTCTGCTGGGGTAGATGTGTACCTGAACCAGCTGATGAAGAACAACTGGAAGGCAAACGAGTAGCTGATACTTTGAGATAGTGAGTTTTCTCGATTTCCTTCTAGTGCCTGAAGCAACAGCAGCTCGTGGTGAAAGATAGTGTCTTGTATGAAGTCCCCTCTGCTTCCTGTTCTCCCCCTCCAGAGATACAGTTTTGGCATGAAGTGAGAGAGTGCCCCTTCTGATAAAGTCTAAAGGGGAAGAACAGAGGGCTGTGAGACATGGTTTCCTCTCACACACAGTTTTTCCCCTCTTCCCATGCTCTTCCTGGTGCCAAGTCCCAACAAGGAGTCTGAGATAGCAACAGATAGCTTTCCTTGTGTAGGTCCCTTCAGCAGCATCTGGACAACTAATCTGATATCATCTCCTCCATAAGCTTTTGAACACATCTCCATTGCTTCTTCCATTGCTTGCAATGACTTGTATTGTTTGGGTTTTGGTTTTTTTTTTTTATTCCAGTAGCATCCCATCTTTTTGCAGAAACAGATTTTAGTTTGCATGTGTGTGAGATGTAGTGCCAGTGTTCAAAGTCCTTGGTCACTTCCTGTGTCCCAGGGACAGCACAGTCACTGCTATCACTTTGTGAAGAAAACAATCTGTTGATATAGAAATATTGCATACACACACTCTTTCTTTCTCTGAGGCTGTTAAAAATGTTTGTTTCATTCCTCTGTGCTCCAGCTGTACAAAGGCTCTTGTTTCACCCTTTGGTGGGCATTTATATATTACTGATTCTGGATAAGGAGGATATTTTTGAATGCATCCTCTAGAGGTTTCCTGCAGTGTTAATCACAGTAAGTAATTAAACAGGCATATTTTCTGATTAACGTTTACCATTGCAATTAGCACAAGACTGTGTCCTTT
Organism: Formicarius rufipectus; assembly: GCA_013399695.1. Taxonomy (NCBI): domain Eukaryota; kingdom Metazoa; phylum Chordata; class Aves; order Passeriformes; family Formicariidae; genus Formicarius; species Formicarius rufipectus. Next base: position 80,845 of record VXAU01002185.1, read on the forward strand.
GAGATGGATGCCCCGTGGCTAAGTTCAGCAGTATTGCACACCAAAAAGGACCCTTTTCTGGAATAATACAGTGATTAAAAAATCCAGAAGCCTTTTATTTTAACTGAGTCTGATTTTATGGAAATTGGTATTGAGTGGCCTCTGTCAATCTCCTATCCTTTCTCAACAGTATAAAAAACATATGCTGAAAATGACACTCTCATTTCATCCTTATGTCTCACTCAGAAATCTGGAGCTGATTCCCCCTCCTGATCATGGAGGTTGGCCTGATGAGGGCATCCCTCTGCCTCTTGACTCCACTGAGGTTCTTCAAATATAGGGGATAGTTTATTTACACCTCTTCATGGATTGAGGCTTAAGTCCATATTTAGACAGCATAATCTGTAGTTCTTAATAGCTTTGGCCACTCATTTAGACTTGTAAATACAACTGGTGAGTCTCAGTTTTAGATTCTCCTAATTGAAAGGTTCAACAAAAATCTTCTGTGAATTAACATGGAAATGTCCTCCTCTCCTACTGACTCTGCAGCCATGGGAACTGTGGTTGATGGCACTAAACAACCTTTGTCACATTTGTAGAGCAGTTAGCCTCTTCTTTCCACAGATTCCTGGACCTGGAAAAAGATTGCTTTGATTTGAAAGTCTTGCCCCATTCTGGTGTTTGTATTACAAAGTGATGAAAATGCAATTTTCTTGTATGATAACAGGATTCTGCTTTGGGATAAGGACTGGAGGGGCAGCTACATGAGATCAGGAGTCACTTCTGAAGAAAACCTCCTGATCATCCCTCCATACTGTGGGATGGCCTGTGCCTCAGATAGCTCCAAGCACACAAAGTTGACCTCTTTCAGATGAAAATGCATTTAGGGATCACAACTAGTGTGCCTTGGCACTAATAGGCAGCCCATCCCATCCCTGCAACAAGGCTGGAGCAAAACCCCAGAACACTGAATATGTGGAAGTGAGCTCCTCAGAACCAGCTGGTTCCTTGTACAGATCCACTTGCTCAAGTCAACACAGCCTGAGTTGTCAGTAATAGAATCATAGAAATGTTTATGATAAAGACCTTTAAGGTCATCAAGTCCAACTCTTAGCCCAGCACTGCCAAGTCCATCACTAAACCATGTCCCTAAGTGCCACATGTGCAATAATCTGCAATAGCTTGATCTCTTAGCAGCTTTGCCTAGTTACTTAGACTTCTAAATATAGCTGGTGAGCCTTAGCTGGTCTTGTGGTTGAACAGCTCAACCACACATTCCCATTGGGTCCATCTTCTGGGTATATGGCCCACTTGCTGTGCCCACTGTAACCCATGCATTAGGAAAGGTTTTTGAGAAGGTGCCACAGCAAGAAATCAGCACAACATTTTCTTCTGTGAGCAGAAGATGGCTGTTAAGAAAGAAGTTTCTTCCAGGTTCTGGCCCACAGAGAAATGACAGCTTTCATTTCATTATATATCTACTTGTGGTTTGTGTGTACAAGAAAAAATAGCATGCCTGTCATGAAAAAGCAACAGCTTCAGCAATTACAAAGTAATCAACACAAGGATTTTAAGGTGTTTTAAAGATGCAAGATAGCACTCAGGGCAAACTGCTTCAACTGGCTTGTCCAAATGCTGCCAGACTTTCACTGTCAGAGGATGCTCAGACCTCTCTCAGACCTGTTCTGGGTATTAACTGACTGGGCCACAGTGATGACACAGATGAGAACGCAGTTTTTTGGTGAAAAATGCACTTCCCATAAGCTCTGCAGGCTGGATAAGGTGATGACATTTCTGTCTTGGTTTGCAAGTTTTTCCTCCTATTTATTCTGTGAGTGTCATGGCCATGACAAATAGGAATTCTCGCGCTGTGTGCTTACAAAATGCCTGATGTTTTTATGCAGACACTACAGAGGAGTTGTTATCCAAGGCTTATTCTAGACAAAGCCTACAGGTCCAGTAACTAGAATTGAGGCTGAACCAGCTGTTACTAGTTATAGTTTTTATATTAACTATATCTTCCTCCTTAAAAGCTCTGAACAGGTGCCAATCTTGCTGAGACCAGGGGGCTGAAAGAAGCCAAACGCTGAAACTCCCCATACAAGTTTCATCCATTTTTACTCCTGCAACTGTAGCACACTATCAACATGTATTGGTCTCATCCCATTTATTCAAGGTTTCCAAATACTTAGTCTATCAATGAAATACAGCATCTTCTTAAATATATGTAATTTTCTCCCTGTGTTGGTCCTACACTCCTCAGACATCAGTGCCTCGCTACAAACTAAATCTTGACAACACTCATCAAAAGTGGTCTCATTTCAGGTCATGTACTTAGCAAGGTTTTATCTAACATTTAATTTATCTGACTTTCATGCGAAGTTAAGTAAACCAGGGTAGAATTTCTGTCATCTGATGGAATTTAAGTACTAAAAAATCCATGAAATACAGAACAGCAAAGCTGATGCAAATCTAAGCTCCACCAAAGTCATGGGCTGCTCTCCTTTTGTTTTCTAGTTCAGGTCCATTCCTAATCTATGTGCCATGCTGCTACCCTTTATTCCCCAATCAGCCAGGTGTTTATAGGGGCTTCCTAACTTCTTTTAGTGTTTCTGGATTCAGTTCAACATCATTGCAACTGCCTCTTCTCCTGTGCCTAGACCAACACATAGCTCTCTCTGTTTTATAGTCTCTCTATCCTGTACACATTTCAGCCTAGTTCCCCAGCTGTATTTATAATAGATACTGGCCTCTTTCAAATATAACCATGTGAGGGTTGACCATTTCTCTTATTTTTGATATTTCCAGATCAAGTCCAGGGTAAAATCCTATATTTTAGGCCTCAAGAAGCGTCCATGGACAATATTTGGAATATGCATGAGTGGCGTCCTTTCCACCATTTCTGTTACAATGGTGATCTCCACCATCATGTACTGGAAAAGTGTGAAAAGATCCAGGCTCCACCCACAGGGCAAAATCCGCAAAATTATACGGGGACCTCCGAGACGCACAGTGTGCTAACCTGGAAAGTGAACTGGCCATTCATTTGTCCTTAATATGCCATATGTAGCGTATGTCATTGCTTATTTCTTTTCTTTCCAAAAACAAAGCTCTTTAGCTCTACTCATCTCCCCTACCTCAAAGAGTTTTGTTATGTCTGTAAAAGAGTACTTGAAAACAGAATGCAGCACATACCTGCTACCTATTTGTTTCTACACTGCCATTTTATAAACTGACGTTTTCTCACAATCTTTTCAATGCCATCCTCAGTAATTGAGCCAATTATTTTCTTGCTCTGTTCTTGCAAGTTAAATGAACACTGTGGTGACATGCAGGAATCTGTCCTAATTTGGTGGCAATACTTCTGTAACCTTTTGTATTCAACAGTCATCTACCTCACAGTACTGTAATATTTGCCCAGTCTCTGGCCCCATCTAAATTCTCCACCCCTGGACTGGCTCTTTGACTCTCATGTTTTTTAGAGACAACTTCCATCAATCAGCCCTGCTTGTTACATATTTTGGACAAATGAAATTTCTGGGTCACTGTCTGTCCCCTAGAGTAAGTCATGTGTTTTCTTTGTACTCCTTTACAGACTCTTCACAAAGGGCCTATGGCCGCCTTTTTGATGCAAACTAAAGATAACCCCATGAAAGCCTTAGGAGTTCTAGCTGGTGTCATGGGCATAATGGTGCTGATAACTATCATGATCTCTACTGCCATGTTCTGGCGCAACAAGCGGTCCAACAAAATCATGCCGGTAAGAAGGATCATAAAAAAGAGACAGATCCCGCCATCCCGGACGGTCAGGATGGAGTGGCTGAAGTTCAAGAGGCCCAGCAATGCTGCAGAGAAGTTTGTCGTTGAGGATGATGTCAAGAGCCTACACAATGAGAACAGCAACAACAACATCCAGATCCCCCCCGTGCCTCCCTCAGCCCCCTTGCCACCACCACCCCCTGCCCTGGCTCCCAGGAGTGATGCCCCAGGGTGGCGAGTGCCAACTGTGTCTGGCTCCCTCACTCCCAAGCATATAATCAAGCCACCAAAGAAGAAAGGTCATAGCAGCACTCACAATGCCCTCGTGTCAGAGCTCAAAATGAGGTTTGAGAAGAGGAATGCAGCTATTGGGGAGCCCCACATCTAGGGGCTCTCTGCAGCCCCTTGAGACTGCAGACTGTGGCTGTGCATGGACATATTTATGTACTGTGTTCTTCCCCCTGTCTGTCAACACCCAGTGAACCAAGAGCAACTTCTCTCTGTGATAGCCACCCCTCATCTTCTGCAAATACCACATGCTACAGAGTCTCCCCACCCACAGAAGTGCTGCGGTCCATATCCAGTCATGACTGCAGTTCCTTCAGCCCATGTCCCACTGCTGCTCCCTCCCTGCAGCTGTCTGACCACGGTGCTGGGTACACCAGCCACAGTCTCTCCAGCTGAATGGGGATTCAGGTTGCCCCCAGTTTGGAGGTCTCTACCCAGAGCCTGGGTTTTCAAACAGGTTTTCTGCAGCCAAGGCCCTGGAGGATGCTGCTTCTGATCTGATCTGGCTGGTGGGTTTGAAATGTTCAAAACCACATCACTTCAAATCCCATACCCACTTTTGAAGATGTTGGCCTGGCTGTGGCACCAGCACTGAGTCGATGTGTGGGTCTCCTACAGCAGTGACACTGCCCTATCCTCAGGGCACAACACACTTTGCAACAGCTGGCAGAGTGATGTGCTCATGGCCTGAGTACCTTCCTTCCCAAAAGGTAAGCAGGCAGGCTTGGAGAAGTTCTTAATTTTCCTGCAGCTTATGCTGTGTTTTGCCACAGTGCATTGACATGATGCTGCGCTTTGCTTCTGCCCTGGACTTGCCTGCTGAGGAGGAGACAGGAGAGGCACCTCAGCCCTCCCTAGACCAGCTGGGGCAAGATTGGAGCACAGAAGTTCAATAGCAGCTCTCACTCAGTCCTGCCTCCTTCTGACACTGTGCCCCAAAGAGGAGAAGCCCAGCAGCAGAAGGATGTGAAAAAATCCTCAGGGAAGACAAGGTAAAACTGAGAGTCAAATGATAAGTGAAAAATATAGACAAGTGCTGGAAAGTTGCATATGTTGGTCAGGAAAGTGTCTGGAAAGATCATGTGGTGTTGTACACTGCTAGCAGAAGGTGTCAAGGAATATATTCCATCACCTCTCTTGTCTTGTTCCAGGGACTGGTGTAAGCAAAATGAGGTTTCCGTAAAATATTCTGATTTGTCCTATCAGCATCGTTGAGTGAATTAGGCAATAGTTAATGGGAGGGGGCGACTGGGTGGGCAGCTGACCCTTTGTTTTCTGTTACGTGACAGTAAAAAGCCCCAAGAGCAGAGCACCTTTTTCACTGGATCTGCCCCATGGTTCCTCCCCCATGTTTGTTTCTGAGGAGATGTTTTTCAGCTGGGCCTGGCTGTTTTCCATTCCCTGGGGAGAAAGCAGCATGGACAGGGCTGGCTGGGGAGCAGCACCATGCAACCTCTGCCTGAGCCCTGGTCCTGCAGAGAAACTGTGCTGTCATAGATTGGCACTGGGAACATCAAGACGTGGAACAAACCCAACAGGACAGGACACTGTGTTAATTCAAGGGTTTCATGAGAGTTCTTCAGCTGTCATTTCAGTTGAACCAATAGACCTAGCCCTCCAGAACCCTTTTCTGCACAAGAACTTCATCAGTTTAGGGGATAGTATTAGGGGATAGTTTAGGGTTGAATAAGATATTACCCACTTAAAGGGAAAATCCTGCATTTTTTAACTTCAGTGCAGTCTGCCTGGAAGCCAGAGGGTGACCATGGCTCATGTTGCCTGTGGGCTGAGTCTGCAGCTTGTAGCCAAGAGGTGTATCAGGGTCCCCTCTGGGGGCCATGGCAGCAGGGCTGTTCCCAGAGCCCCTCCTGTCACGTCCCTTCTTTTCTCCACTATTTTCTTGCTTATCCCCTCTCCTGTGGCAGTCCAGCCTGAGGCCCAGGCTCTAGCACTGTGTGCAGTCACCTTGTCCTTGTCTCCTGGCCATGAGCTGTCTGGAGGTTGGGGACTTGCAGCCCCCAGCCCCCCTCCTGCTGCCCTGTGCAAACACATGCCTTCTGCTGGCTGTGTCTCCTCCAGGTTCTGCAACATCTCCTGAGGTATGAAAAGTTAGTGATTTTTTCCCCATACTAATGTCTTCCCGGTGTTGTGTTAAAGCCAGTATTCAGTGTTCATTCTCTAATGAGGAAAGCCTATAAAGACCATTCAATTAAGTGAGATTTAACAGGAATTACAGGCTTATAGTCTTAGAGATTATATTTAAGAGGCAATAAAGATGTTTTATTACTATGTTGTAAGACTCTTTCCAAGTTACTCTGTATTTCAACTTCAAGGATTTTTGTTAATAAATTTAAAAAAAAGAAAACCTGCAGGAGGTGTTTCTGTGCATGGCGTGCTTCTGCTGGCAACGATGGCTTGTCATTGCCTGCTGTTTGACCAGAAGGGCACAGGCAGCTGGACAACTTTCTAGGATGACCAAATGGACACTTTCACAGGCTGCTATGTGGGTTTTGGACAACACCAGGCTGGAAGAAGAGGAGGTAAGAAGCAGGATGCCATGTGGCACAGGGGATGGGCAGGATCACAGACCTGTGGTGCTCTGCAGCATGACCCTGGGAGCAGGAAGGCTCCTTGTGAGGCAGCAGGTTCAGCCTGATGGAAGTGCCCACTGGGTATGCAATTTGTTACGAACTTTCTGCACATGGTGATGGGATATTTTGTCTTTCCCTGGTTGTCCCCTGATTCAGCAGCTCTTGCCAGTCTCAACATTGTGCTGTTGTTCCTCCGTGTCAACCGGAATGGAAGGCCAATAGTTACAGACGGTGCTTTGTTTTTCACTCCCCCTCATCTACAGTTCTGTGCTGGTCCTCAACCAGTATCATGGCTCACTCTGTATGCACTGTCTCCACAGATAGCTTTTCCAGGTCAAGGTTTCCCTGCTTAGCTGGCTGTTTCTGCCCCTTCCTCCACCCCTCCAGACCCCCTGAGACATGTGCTGCAACTGCCCAGCCTCCTCCATCCCTGAAGCCAAACCCTGAAGCTCCTTGGCACTGGGGTTTCCTTGCAATTTCTAACTGTAAAAGGCTAGAGATGAAGCAGAGGACATCTGTGTATTCTGAAAATCTGTCGTGTTTATTGCTTTGACACTAAAGGACTGACAAGACTAGGAAGTCCTGTGAAGTATTCACACCAAGAGTCAGCAGGGACAAAACAGGTCTCTGTTCAAAAGCTGTGCAGTACAATACAGCAGAAGGAGGTGCTCAGAGAGGAAACATGGGGCCTGAGGAGAGACAGCATGGAAAACATACACCAAAAACCAAAATACAATGAGAAAGCCAAGGTACCACAGCATGAAGCTCAAATTATGCTCTATCTCTTCTTACAGCTGGGGTGTCTGATGTAGATTTTTAGTTTGAGACAATCTATAACACATATGACAAGGGCTATGGGCCTATGGGCCACATGCTTTGGTTGTGCTGGAAAGCACGAGCTCAAAAAAAGAAAAATAATAAGTCACATGTCCTCAGACCCCTGAGAATCACAGAGTTGAGCTGCTCCACAAGCAGGGAGCAGTTTCTTTTATGTGTTTGTTAGAGCTTTTTTGCCTCGAGCAAGTAGGCAAGCTTTGGTTTCAAAGCAGCAGGATGGGTAGGCACCTGCCTGAATTTAGGAAAGGTGCCTGAGTTGCATCTCCAGCTCCCAAATCCCTGCTCCACCATGTTCTCTGCCTCTCTCCACTTGTCTCACCAGTCTGGTTCAGTCTGGTTCAGTCTGAGCATCCCCATCACCCCCTGCAGCCACAGCACCATCCTGGGAAAAGGAGTGCAAGTGTTGGGGAGAGAGGAAGGGGAAACAGCAGTTCAGTGTTTGCCTCCAGAAGACAAATAGCTCATTTTTCACCGGCTTTTGTTACTAACTTTAAAGAATATATTAACAACACTTGTGTAGCAATAGGCACAAGTGTGTTAGTGTTAGAGTGCGTGGGTCTGTGCGTGCACTGTTAGTGTGAAACTAAAACAGTCCTATAAGATACATTTGGACACAAGGAAAAAGCCATCCCCTTCTCTCTAATACAAAAAAAAAACACGAAGCAACTGAAAAATTCCGAAACGCTGTGCTGTGGCTGGGTGTTCAGTAAGCACTTGCAGTTTTCCTGTTTGTGGTACAACCAAAGCTGTGAATCTCTTAGGGCTTCGTAAACCTTAAGGAGGAGTAAGGAAAAAAAAAAAAACAAAAACAAAAACAAAAACAAAACAAACAAACAAAACACCCTCAAAACCAACACCTCTGGTCATTAAAAAAAAAAATAATAATTCTCCAAGTAAAACAAAATCTCTCCATTGTGTTGGCCCAATCCTCCCCACCATTTGCTGCTGGCTATGACCACAGCCCTGCCCAGCCCCTCTGTCCCTTCCAAGGAGGTAGCACACAGGAGACGCTGGCAGCTGGCACTGGGCAGAGCTGTGAGCGAGAAGAACAGATAATTAAAGACACGCCTGTGAGCAAGGGGACACCTCTGGCCTTTGGCCACGCCACAGGCATTGATATTGGTTTGGGGGGGTTGCTTTTTTGTCAGGGCTGGCTTTCTTCGTGTGCTCCGTGCCAGCGCTGCCGGGGCAGCCTGGGGCACCTGCAGCCGGACACTCTGGGCACCTCCACTGCCTGAGCTCCCCACGCCTGCTGCAAATGACAGCCGTGCACCCCACCATGCCCCGAGTCCGTGCAGCGCAGAGCCGCCCCCACGGTCCGACGAGAAAACCAGCACGTGCCGTGGTTGGAGGTGATCTGTGGCTGGGGGTGGTCTGTGGCTGGAGGTGATCTGTGGCTGGAGGTGGTCTGTGGCTGGAGGTGGTCTGTGGCAGGGTCTGCTGTGGCCGAGCCCATAGGGGCTGGGCTAGTACAGGGCAGGGCTGGGCTAGTAGAGGTCAGCGCTGTTCCTGTGGGGCGGCCGTGCCTTGCCCGGCTCCTCACGGGCCGGGGGCCGCCGTGCCCCGCGGCCATCCTCGGGCCGGCACAGCCCGTCCTCGCTGCCCGCAGGGATGCTGTCCAGAGTGCTCTCCTTGCTGCCCGCAGCCTGGGCCGGGCCCCCGCGGCGGCGGCGGGGGCAGGTGCTGGGGCAGCGGGCCAGGCAGCCGGGCAGGGCCTCGGCGGTGCAGGCGTACATGCCGGCGGGCACGGCCAGCACCATGGCGCACACGATGACCACGATGTGGATGAGCTTCTCGCGCTGCTCCATCTGGCTGACGTCGCTGCCCGTGACGAAGACGACGCACTGGCCCTTGCGGGGAGCCTGGTTGCGCACGGCCACGCAGACCTCGTACTTGGTGGCGGGCAGCAGGTCGGTCACCGAGTAGGTGTTGACCCCAGGGCCGATGTAGATGGTGTCCTTCTGGGCGGCGTCGTAGCGGCCCACCAGGAGGGTGTACCAGGTCTCCCCCGGCTCTGCCGCCGCCGCCGCTGCCGCAAACCACTCCAGGGTGATGCCGTAGACCGTCTGCTTGGCGATGCGCACTTCCACATGGGTGCCCGGCTCAGCGGGGGCCACGGGGGCCCAGCCCCGGGGAGTGGTGGATGCCCACGGGGCCACCACGCGGAGGTTGATGGCCACTGAGGTGTTGCCCAAGAAGTTAGCGGCGGTGCAGGTGTAGTTGCCGGCGTCTGCGGGCCGCGCCGCTGGGATCAGCAGCTCGGAGCGGACGGTCTCCTCGCTGATGGGCTCAGTGGACACTGCAGAGGGGCAGAGGAGAGTTCTGTCAGCAGGTAGGGCCTCTCCTCCCCCTGCCACCATGCCCTTGGGGCAGGCAAAAGACCAGTGTGGGATGGGGCCCAGGCAGGACCTGCGCTGCCCGGGGAAAAAGGAAGAGGGGCAACAGGAGCGTGCCAAACCTCACAGAGGTTTGTCTGTGTTGTCTGTGTGAAAGGCAATAAATACACTGGGACACCAATGCATGGGAGACATGGAGTGCATCCATCCCCTGCCCCAGCACAAGAATCTTGGGAGGATGCTGTGGGCAGAGGCCAAGCTCCCAAGTGCCACTTGCCGTCAGCATTCTTAGGTCAGGGCAAACCAGGGAGAGCCACTGAGGAGACACAGCTACATTTTGGACACATGCTCCATCCTCTAATAGGATTGGGTGTGGAAAAATGTCAGTGTCAAGAGGCTCAGGACAAAAAGAGGTGTACAGACCCAGGAAGTGCTGGATGGAAGGGAGATGCAGTTTTAAGACCTGTCATCTACCCAGATAGGTGTGTAGGTTGGGAAAAACCTATATGTAACTAATTCAGCATCTGCTTATAGAAAAGCACACAAATGCTGCTACGGCACTGTGATTGTAGCAAATATCAGGCCGGGATTAAGGGCTAATGCTATCCTATTTAGCTAGCTGGCTTATTAGGAACACAAAGAATCTGTGCAGTGCCTGTATGCCTTATTATCTTACCTGATGAAAATAGCAACTTGTCCTATTGAAGGCTCTTAGTAAAAATAAATATGAGGGAGGATGGATAGGGAGGAAAAGATCTCATTTTATGAGGCCATTGCTGAAGAATATAAATAAGCAAGACTTAAGGAGAACAGCCTCTGTTTCAGTTGGTAGAACTTGAATGGACATAGACAGGAAACAGGGCTGCACAGTTTTGTAGTTTGTGTGGTATTTCTTGGGGAAATAAATGGGAATAGTACAGGAACATACAAGCCTGTGTATCTGTGTATGAGCTCATACAAAAGTGTATATACAAATATAATTATATAGAGGATGTGCATATATATATTGTATATAATATATAGTGTAAATATACATGCATATTTAGATAGCTACATATTTATTAAATATGTACAACTGATATAGGATTAATAGTTCCTACATCTTGTATCATGAGCAAAGAGCTGCTACTGCAAATCCACACGTAAAATAATTGTGTGAAAATGAGGCCATGCTCCTTTCATCTTTGACAGATATCCTGCATGAAGCAGCTCTTCTTATTCTGGTCAGATGTGCTCAGATGCATAGGGTGATTATTTGGATGATTGCCACCACAATAACTGGTGCTCTAAATGGGCTGAGAGTTGCTGTGGTGACTGTGATGGCCTGCCGACCTATATAAGTAGAATAGCGGAGCATAAATTTTTAATGAAGAAAAAGAAAAAAAGAAAAGAAAAGAAAGAAAGAAAGAGGAAGATGAAAAAACTTTGCTTACCATTAAATGCCCTTAAAAGTTTGAGTGCATAGGTCCACCAGACAGCCGGGGAAGGGCTGGCTTGCACAAAGCAGGTCAGGGTGATATTTAAACCCGCTGGGACTGTCAGGTTGGTGTCAAGGGCTGAGGTCAGGGGCTTCATGCAGCTATTAAGCTCCACTTCATGAAAAAACTTCCCTGTCCTGAATTTTGGGCTTGAGCATGTTAAATATGAATTCATCAGAATAATAGGTGGGCCAACTGACTTGATAAACTGGACAAATCCCCGCAGGCGGCAGTCACAAATCCAGGGGTTGTCATGAAGGGCCAGCACAGCATTGGAAACTGCTTCTATCTGCCCCTCCATTCTCTGGCTTCTCTGGTAGACAGGCCAGTTGTAGAAAACATCCCTGGATATGATGGTAAGCTGATTTGAGGATAGATCTAAATAGGTCAGGTTGGGCAGATAGCGGAGTGCATGTTCTGGAAGGACATCCAGCCGGTTGTGCTTCAGATCCAGGATTTTCAGAGTTGGGGTGTCTTGAAATGCTGTCCATGGCACTGAACTTAATTTGTTCCCTTGCAAGCGCAGCTCCTGCAGAGCTGGCAGATATTCCAGGCTTTTGATGTGCATCACCGTGATGTTGTTAAAATTAAGCCAGAGATACTCCAAGGCACTAACATTCTCAAAAGACCCACGAGGCAATTCTGTTAGGTGAGAATTTTCTATTCTAATTTTCCGGATGTCCTGAGGGATGTTTGCAGGGATCTGCCTCAGCAGTGCAGACATGCAGAGCAAACTCCTAAGGAGGAAAACAGAAAATTCTCCAGGTCACACAACACATTTTTGACTAACAAACTAGTTCCCTATACGTGACTACAAGCACTTCTATAAACATATAGTATTGTATATAGGGCATGCCTAAGCCATATATCCATCCTTCCCTGAGTTTTACACCAATTTTCCTATAAAGAAATTAAGACATAAAAATGGCTATGTATGCAACCATGTATCTATCTCAGGGAAATAAGGGAAATCTCACTCTATGCTCAAGCTAGTACTAGTCAAGTATTGGAGGAGTCATTCCATGCACCAATATGTTTGGTTTTGATGCTCACATCATTGGCAAATATATATGAGCTGCTTTGTTGGTGGTACAGCAAACAAGGGGTAACTCATGTTCTTACCTTCCAAAGCTGTCTTGAGAGCAAGAGCATCCAGTGATACAAGACGAAACAGATGGGTTTATCTTGTGGAAGGCCAGAAGAAGAAGAAAAATATGGCAAACAGGGTCCATATTCTGCTTTAAGAAAGCACTGTGCAGGGGTTTGCACCAAACATGCCAACAGCCTCCAAGAAGCAAATCCTATTAGCTGTAATCTTCCTTGACGCAGAAATAAATCCTGCTGGGGACCCAACCCTAAAGAAGACATGTTTCATGGTTCATAGTCTGTGTCCAAGTGCTAAAAATCACCCCTGGGACCACTCTTGGCATTTATCCTTTAGCTGAGGGGATTCTGACAGACATATTTATTTGGTTGGTAATATGAAGATGGAGCCAAAACCACTTCTGTTTCCAAGCCCTTGCAAGTAATTAACCAGGCCTAATTACTGTACTCCTGTATTTTAATGGCATTTATCAAGGCAGAACACCACAGTAAGGGCCAGACTTCACAGCTGTAATTTGTCAGTGGATGGTGCTGTATTGCACAATGCATCCAGCCCCGAACCCTGCCCACAGCACTGTGCAGGCTGTACTCATGGTGAACATGAAACCTCCTCCCCAAACTTACATGTTATGTCATGGAAACATAAGCATGGCACCTTTTTCCTCTGAAAAAACTCCACCCCTCCCTTCCCTACTAGCTCAATCCTCACACATTGATAATGGAAATAGCAACATAGCTGTGACCAGTCTGTGGGTTTCTCTGACAAAAGAGTATTTTGGAAGTCAATCTCTTTTGTAAATACAAAATTTCAGTGCTATTCTCTGACTTTCCCCTTAAGACATTCTGACTGCCTTTCAGGCACCTTGAAAAACCCAGTAGAAGTAGTCCTATGAGAAGAGATTTTCAGTAACCAAATTTATTTATCTTTTTAAATCCAAAATAGCAAGGTTTGATTATTATTTCCAAGGAGTTCTGCATTCTCCTGGGGCCATCTAGTGTGAACAGGCTTCACTACATCCTGCAGAGGAGTGTGCCTCGGAAAGCGGCTGCATCTCACTGCCCATATGTGTGACGCTGGGTCACAAAGCAAGATTAGCCTGAAACTACTTAAACTCTGACCTATGGGACCAGGATAGAAGAATATTTATAGTGTGATGGCTTAGAGCTATACCTGGTTCTCAGAGTGTGTGCAATAGTACAGCCACTGTAAACCCACAGAAGACATAGGCTTGATTCTGCAGTGTTTAAATCCACAGAAGCTTTTATTTAATGGCAAATCAGCAACATGAACTGGTGGAGAAACTGATGGGGACTGATGCAGAGCTTTGTGGCTGCCCTCTGTGTATAAGCAACAGACCACAAACAGTGGGCCTGTGGGGCTGCTATTGCTTGCTGTGCCTGGCTTCTAACCATGAACATATGGGGGGTTTTAACTGAAATGTTCCTTATTTGCCCATGAGGCAATACTCGATTTTTTTTTCAACAACTGCCCTGATATTTTTTGCAACATATAGACATGTCAGTGAGCCAGGATTGAAGGTGAAAGGCTGCATAAGTTCTGTAGCACAGCAGATGTAGCAGCCAGAAATCCCTCATGTAGGGGTGAGGAGTGACCACTGGGAACATTTCTTGATGAAGCTGTTGCTGTTTAGTGAGAGCGGCCCCAGAAGAGCCCCCATCCACTGAGGCAGACTCTCCTTCTCTGTAGCTTGCGCAGCAGAGGGGACGCTCATCAGCAGGGCTGGCTGGCTAAACTGAGAACGCTGCAAGAGCAACAGTGGCAGCTGCCATGGGAGGATGTGCCCTTCCCAGTTATCCATCGGCCACTGAAGTGGAGGGTCTCAGGGACCCCTTTGCCTGAATAAAAGGAATAAAAGGCTGAAGGCCACCCAGATCACTGGCCTGTTCAGTCATCCTGGCCAAATATTCATGAGACATGGAGAACCCCATCAGTGCATGGGATTCAAGGGAAATGTGATAGAAAACTACTGGCTTAATGAGCTGAGCACATCTCCCCCGTGAGGCCACTGGGTGGGTTGGGATCGTGTGGCTGTTCCAGCTGCATCAGCAGGGCAGTAGGAAGGGTCTTTTAAGGCTCAGCGTTGGAAGGACCTCCTTTGCTTGAAAGGAAAGCCCCTTCTCTGGCACCTTCACATCCCTTCTCCATGAATCACAGGGAGAGTCTTAAAGTATGTAGCAGCTAGGTCACGTCTTCAGAAGAATCTTTCATGAAAAATGAAGTGTTATTTATTAACATGTTTATAAACAGAGGAAACACTACTGATGAGTTTCCCTCCGTGTACATCTTTCAGCACAGAACAGGTACAGAATGCCCTGCCCCATGTCCTGGGATGCAGCAATTAAAATGATATCCAGGGTTCACTGTTAGAAATACATTAATTTAAATAAATGAGTTGCCTAACAAACAAAAAAAATAAAAAAGAATTGCAGTTGTTTTTTCTGCATGAGAATTCCTCCCAGTTCCACCTGTCTTCTATAAGGTTTGAAAAGGGCTTTTCAAAGAGTGGTGTTAGTACCATGGGCCAACACTCTGGCTGTTTTCAGGCTGATATTTATTTGCTGCTTGAGAGGCCATTTATCTAAATATTTCCAAACTCCAAGTGTACTCAGAAGGTTCATTATTAACCTAAGAGACTAGTGGTGAATTACTTAGCAAAATCAGATGAGTTAGTGGGTAGCAAATCTACCCACTCTATGGTGTAGAGAGAGGAAAAGAAGGAAAAGGGGGGGGGGGGAAAGTAAAGGAAAACCAATCTCCCAGTGTTAGCCACAGTCCTTATGTTTATGTTCGCTTCTGGAGGGGGATTTTGCCTTTTTAATTCAACCCAGTTCATGCCTGCTTGTAAATTTAATGGTCACTATTGTGACAGCAGATGTCCACTCAGTTCAGCTGCTATTTAATATCATGTGGCATCCCGGACGAAGCCAAAATGCAGAACAAGCTGTCTAAAACCCAAGCTGTCAAAATAAATCTCCATGGAGACATTGTCTGCTAATCCATGGGAAGTGGAATTTAAGAGGCTCCGCTGCTTGCCAAAGCAAATGCCAGAAGGACACCCATTGTGTGCTCCCAGCTATGGCAAGGGAGTCGAACTCCATCTTGAAATGACAGCCACACACAGGCCTGTAAGAAATCAAGTCTAGGCTGATGCTTTACAATTAGTCCCTCTGCCAGGGCTCTCAGTGTTGGAAATCCCTTCTGGGCAGGACAGAAGTTGAAGGCTGCAGTTGGGTGTTTCAGATACAGTGCATGTACCAAACTGTCTAAAACATTAGTTGATGTGGTACTTCGTTATATGGTTTAGTAGGCATGGTGGTGGTTCAGTTAAAGGTTGGACTTGACAGTCTTGGAGGTATTTTCCAACCTTAATGACTCTGTGATAACATGTAGCACCAAATGATACAGCTCGAGAAAGCAGCTTTGAAAAAAGAAGGAGGTAACGTGAAAAGAAGCTTCCTTCACAAGTGTTCAACAAGAACAGCAGCTGTAAAAACTTGGCAGTCTTTTCTGAATTTTATTGAGTAATCCAATGTCCCTGGCAAGGTTCCAAGCTCCTGCCCCACTGCACCAAGTCCCATAGAGGGTGGACAAAGGGGTACAACCCACCCTGCTCCTTCCTCTGCAGGAAAGGAAAGGCTTTGTTTCTGACTCAGAGAACCTCAGGGCAGGAACAGAGTCCATTTCCCATGTGGAAACCAGGAGCCAAGGGCCAACACCCTCCTGTGAGGAGTCACTGTTGGCAGCAGCCCCATGCCACCACCAGGAGACAACTGTTCTGTTAAATCCAGGTTTTCACTTTATGTGCCTCCAAAGCAGTGGCTTGGTCTGCACAACGGCAGCCCTGGCTTTTGGGAAACATGGGCCCTGCTCTAAGGCTCACTCTGAGAAACTCCTTCTCCTGCTCTCTGGGGTGTACACCCTTATTTCTTATCCATTTGAACCATGGCAGGCAATTGTTAAGTTCTTTATTTATGATTTTGAGTAATAGGAAAGTAAAATGGGAAACAATTCTTTTGCTCTGTTTTGGGCAACAATTTTTATCTTCTGTTCATGGGCTTTAAAGCTGGTGAAGCTCACACTAAGCCACAGCACTGCAGCAAAGACTACTAATTAAATACAGTCTGAAACTGTACAGGATTTAAGAGTCAATTCTGGCACTGAGGGACTTTGACATCAGCTTCTTTGGGACCTTTTTAAACTTTAGATTTCATTTTACTATTGGAATACTTTCAAATCCACTCCTCAATGTTCATTCATTTTTTGAAATGTCTTGAAAAATTTTTACTGTCCTTCTTAACACTTTGGGGTTTTCTTAATTTATTTTTTTCCCTCAAATTTATGTCTATGTATCTGCATACTTTTGTGTCTTGTTTCTTTATAATTTAAAGACCTTTTAGTCTATTCTTTCTGGGCACATGGAAATAAATGGTTAAGTTACCACACTTAATGCAATTATAGCCTTCCAACATGCTTAAATCACACTGTGGTCTGCCTGAACATTACATTTGTGGATTTTTAATGCATATGTTGCATTAAAATATTTGTAGAGACTTTATAATTCAGACCCAATATTAGCCTTTGTCTGGATCTACACACCAGAAAATCTGGAC
Organism: Formicarius rufipectus; assembly: GCA_013399695.1. NCBI lineage: Eukaryota > Metazoa > Chordata > Aves > Passeriformes > Formicariidae > Formicarius > Formicarius rufipectus. Next base: position 97,849 of record VXAU01002185.1, read on the forward strand.
ACTTTTTAAGATATTTGGAAAAAACATTTTACAGCCTGAACATGTGTTTTTACATTTCTTCTTGTACTTCACTACTTGCAGTACTCGATTTTAACACTGTGAGCACATTATTTCATTTATATTCTGCTCAGCTTCCTCATTTTGATAGCTGCTTTACTGCAGAACCTTGTACGAAAATTAAATAATAAAAAATTTTAGGCACAGTTCAGAGCTATTTGGATTAATTTTAAAAACATGATTACCTTCTCTTTTAAACCTTATCCATTTTTTTTCAATTTTACACTACTCTGATTTCCAAATTAAGTACTAAAAGATACTGTGGAAGGAGGAGCTTGTTTTTATTATATATCACATGCAATGCCTATTGAAGAGTGGTTCATACTGCTCTCCAAAGTGCTCAGGCCAGGCAGCTGGGGCAAAACTCCTTACTTTATTCCTAAGTATTCCTGACATGGTCCAACACTCATCTGAGAAGAAATTTTAAAACAGTAATAGAGAACATGATATCAAAGACATCCCAAAATATATTGCTTAACAGTGCCAAAATATTTGAAAAAGATCCCAAAAAGAAACAAATTGGTCAAAACATGACAAAAAAGAGATTATTAATGGAGCAAATATTTTCCAAGGGAAAAGGAAACTATACAGAACAAAGTGTCAACAAATAAAAAAATTAAAATGCTACTAATGCAGTAATTTCAAAAGATATCCAGGAGTTCATCTTGCTTGTTACAGCACATGTCTTGAGAATTGACTTCAATCAAGAAAAAAATTGTTTGCAGGGATGAAACTGGGTGCCTAACAGCCCTTCCATTTAAACAGCAACAGAAAACCCAGGGGTATTTATCTTTACATGTCTGATACCATTGAAAATCTGACCCAGAGCCTTGAAGTCACATTCAGCAGACAATCAGTCTGCCTAATGGTTTGAAATTTCACTCGCAGTTTAGCAAGAATAGGGCTTCTCCTCTGACCAATGCCAGATTACACAGAGCTTGTTCAAGTTTCTACCCATTGCCTGTCTTGTATCAATCACCAGTGCAGCAGGGCTTGTTTTGAAGCAGCAGCAGCTGAGATGATAAACTGTGATGCCTCATCTATGAGACAGTGAGAATGGCCACAGGAAAGAGAAAAGAAAAATCACATTTATTCTGCTTGGGATCATTATTTATTCAAAGTGCAAAAAATATCCAGTAGACTCTGTAAAATTTAACACATGCACAGTGAATGTCACAGGATGATCCCTCCATCCTCTCTTCCTTGCAAGCAAAGAGCAACAGTGCTGGCCCAGCTGGTGCCCCTTCCATTGCCAAGTCACAGACCGTGTGTTGTACAGGTGAGAGCTGCTCCTCACTAGGGCTGGAGGCTGCAGATTACTCAATTTGTGTCTCCAGTCAGCTGAAAAGTATCTCTGGTTCCCAGTCAGCTCCTGCAAACATGACTTACAGCAAAGTCTTTGGGCAGTAGGTCTGCTCAGCTCATCACAGGAGAACTTAGGAGAGCCTTGATTCCTCAGCAGCTTACCCATCCTGGGCCATGGCAGGCTGATTTCTGCACAGCCCTGTGCTATGGCTGCAGATGTGGGCAGGAATCAGGCTTACATACAGCACTCCTTGCAACTCACCACAAAAACAGCTACTGGAAGAGTATTTTTTTCTACCTTGGAGAGAGAATAAAAATGCTGAGAAATGCAACTGGATAAATAAGTGATAAATCTATTATATACAACATATTTCATCACTTAATTTGTTGTGTTAAAATACATAATTTAACAAAACATTATTTGCAAACCTAAAAATCTACACAGTCTGGTGATAGAAGTGGCATGTATTATTTTATGCAGGGTGTATACAATAATAATTTATAAAAATTCTCTCAGTACAAGAGAAGGTCTTTATTATTAATGTAAGGAATACAGGGAGTCCTATCAGAAACTACCATAATGTACCCCTGTTGCAAGTATTAATGTTGAGATCAAGTTACTTGTTTTTTCCATTGGGACAAGAAATCTGACCTAACTCGGAGAAGGACTTGCAAAATCCTTACAGGGCTCCATTCCAACCCATGGATTTTGTTAACCCACACTGTACTTACACATCCAGAATGTGAGTGGAGTTCCTTCCAATAAATTTTCAAAAACATATTTCAAAACAATTCAGCAAGCTTTACCCTTCAACTTGGGTAGATCTGTCCCATGAAACATTTGGCAGAACATACATAATTTTCTTCATTAATAATATTTATTACAAAGAGGAAAAATGTTATATACAGTATCACTACATGAGAGTCTTGAATGGAAAATTATACATCAGCAAAGTACTTTGTGATAAGAACATAGACTCAAGTTCCAGGGCATCTGCAGGACTTAAATGATTGATCAGCTCACCCTGGCTATGAAAGTACATTTAGATGAATATTAGACAGTTCTTTTGCAGGGTTCTTGAACTTGTAAAATGTTTGAAACCCAAAAGCCTGCCACTGAGTCCATAGTCAGGTATGGCTGATGTGTGCAAGGCCAGTGGGGGCATCAAACTCTCCTGCTCTGCATGGAGCAAGTTATTTGCATGACCACGTCACAAATGCCTGACTGACCATGTGGGTCTTCACCATCAGTTTTGCCAGCAGCACACACAGCAATGACTGGGCTGGTTTGGGAGATCTATGAAAAACTGTCTAATGTAGGTTTTCCAGTATGATTACAAAGCATCACAACACCACACATAATGTGCAAAGTAGGCTACTGAATGATTTTTTGACTAGCACAGCTGATATAAAACATTCTACTAATTAAAATACAGCTACAAAAAGCCAGCTAGGACCAATACTGTAGGACTTATGCTGCACCACTGTTCAATAATACCTTAAGAATAGTGTTTAGGACCAAAATGCAATCAGAAAATTATCTCTATTATGATTCTTAGGAGTGGACTGGATTTTGTCTCTTGATTTCTATCTCCTTTGCACATTTCTATAAATTCAGAGCAGAGCTGTTATTACGTTGGACATATTAGAAAGGGTTCCTGTGCATCTGATTTAGTGATCTACTAAGTATCAAGTTGCATGTTTCATGTAAACATGGGGGACATCAAAAGTGAGACTCTCAAGCTTCACCTTCATAGATATCTATAGCAGAATTACTAAATGCTCCCCTGTTTCTCAACCAGAAGAATATCAAAAGAGCTGAGAAGAAAATACTTAGCATATTGAAGAGCAGGTACTAAATTACACCAAGCAGAACACACTCAGAAATGTCACTCAATGTCCTCACACTTAGTGTGCACACTTCATTTTACAGGGGAAAAATGAAAAAAAAAAAGAAGTAGTCCAGGAGAATGAGGCCATTGTCACAGAAGCTTTTGACTGAGTACAAAACAGAAAACTCCAAATGGCATGAGCAACATGTTTCTGTGAAGATCTACCCTCTTGCATCCTTTTCCAGAACATGTTGCAGACAGAAGCATTGACAGGGTGGCCTGCAGTGCTGGAGCACAGTCGTATATACAGCCAAATGCTCTCCACTTGGCAAGCTGACAATCACCCTGGTTACTATCAGCAAAAATATTCATTAGGTTGTCCTTCTATCTTTGGTATTGCTTCTGAGTCCACACTAGATCGTGCAGACAGCAGCCTGTTGGACTCATCAGGGGTATGTCTAGTCAAGTATTCTCCTTCCACACCTTTTGTCTTGGCCCCAGCAGAGAGGCTTTCAAAGGTGACATAGGATTCCTGAATTTCCTTGGGTTTTCGCACAAAGCACTTTTTGCAGCGCCTCTTCAGTGCTCCACAGCACACCACCAGTGTCAGAGGAACAGCAATGACACAGGCCACGCTGATGACAACCACGTTGATCAGCTTCTGGGTGCCTCCCGCACTGGCAACTTCATCTGTGGAAAATATGATGCATTGCTCCTTCCTGGGGATCAGCCCTTTCACACAGACACACACGATGTATTTGGTCTTTGGCAGCAGCCCATAAACAGTGACCTTGGTCTTCCCTGGCTCCACATTGATCCGCCGCATGTCCCTCTCTCCAAAGATGGCATAAAGGACACTGAACACTGTCGTGTTCTTTGCCAGGGGCGCCTTCCAGGCCAGGGTGATGCTCTGGTCAGTGTCTCCTATCACCCTGACAGACCTCACAATTCGCTCTGGCTCCTGCTGACCGGTGGGTGGGCTCACCAGCAGGTTCCTGGCGTTGTTGCCTTGTTCCACATCCTGAAGCAGACCCTCTCCGGTGCCCACTCCAGCCCCCAGGGTAGGCACAGTGGAAGTGGTGATAACGTACCTTGCTACTAGTTTGTCATTGTAGGCAGCTGCTTCCATCCCACTTGCCTTCCCATTCCACGTGCCTTTGACATTAGAGTTAGGGTCATCCGTGCTTTCTGAGTCTGTGATGATGAGAGATATGAACGCCTCTGTTGCTCCCAGAAAATTCTTTGCTTTACAGATGTACTCTCCAGAGTCAAGGTAAGAGACTACAGGCAGGCCCAGAATAGACCAGCTCATCCCATCACTGGAAATCTCTTGGTGAACTGCAAGGTAAGAAAAATGTTAAATAAACAGGCAATAATTAATAGAATTAATAACATGTTTGTAAAGTATTAAGATTCCATCAGCCAAATATCTGCTTGATACAGTAGAATCATGTTTCTGTTTGCCACCAAGAATGTTACAAAATCAAAGTAAATCTAAGAGAAGGACAGTAACACTAAAATTAGGTTATGCTGGGGTTGAAACTGCTTCAAAATGAATATATGTGAAGTACTTTATGCTGTTTCCTCCAAAGGGATGTTTGAAAACATAACAGGAAAGGTTCTTCCATTAAAAAAGGAGCTTAAAAATGCCTATGTAGATACAATACTTAAGGAAGGGGCAGGCAACAACAGGATCTATTTGAACATTAGATGCAATCCTCTGATGCTCAGAAAATACAAACGGGATATTTTATTCAAATAACCACATAATGCACTAGTCTAGAGTACATGGGAAAATAGCTGAAAAGCAATATCCCACTTACTGCTAAATTATTGTGGGTTTTTATACGTATACAGCTCTGATCACTTACCATGGAATAAGTACAGAGCTGAGTGTTGATTTTCTTACTTGGTTTGCCTGGAGGCTAAAACTAGCTTTTTTTGGCCTTTTTCTATTTGTGCAGGGGAAAAAAAAAAAAAAAAGGAAAAAAAAAAAAGTTGGGATTGTGTAGAAGGGTAAAGCACCTTCTTCATTATTTAACCAGGCTCCTTGGGATAAGCACATGCTCTCTGCCCTTTCCCACTGAAAGGTAACCAGGGAGATGCCGGCAAAAAGTAAAAGTAAACGGCAAAAGTAAGACAGGATGCAAACTTGTTCAAGCCCTCATGGGGTCAGGATCCAGCCCTGGCAACCAGGGCCCCTTCCAATTGCAGTGAAATACAAGGTAGCAAAAATTACTTTTTCAGTTTAATTATTTAGTGAATGGGTATATTAGAAAACATACATATAGCCTACTTAAGGCACTTCCTGTACATACAGACTGCAGGCTCTTTCTCACAACTTTCTGTTCAGAACACTAACATTTCAAAGAGTCATATTATAGCATTGGCACAGAGGCTGCTGTTGCTGGGAAATAATTTATCTTTTCAGCCAACTGTTTATTGAAAGGTGCTAGTGTCTGATTTAATGGGGCATAAAATACATCATTCTCAGTTGTAGTTCAAAGTAAACTCAACACAGGCTTCCAGGAAATCACTCTCTGTATTACTTTTTTATTTTTTTGTGGTGGGTCTCCTTGAAGTGTAGGAGGGATATTCACAGCATGATGGGGACACATTGTCATTATGAGGAGCATCTCTGCTATATCCTGCATACCAGAGCAATGACTTGTGCAGATCCACAAAAAATTATATTTATTACATGTGGTTCTACTGCTGAGAAAGAAAAACGCTCTCTTGCCTGTTCTGTGCACCAAGGAGCCCTTGAAGATCAGACCCCATATTTAGCAATTTATCTGCTGAGTTTAGAACCCCTGTGAAAGTCAGGGCCAGGTCCTGGATACAGCAGTATTCAGGGGAGGTAGGAGGGACAAAGGCTCAGGTTCTGACCTAAAATCTCTAGGGCAAAAAGTTAAGGACAGTTGTCTTCAGTATAGCAAAGGTTTTTACCCCTAAATTCCTCACACGTTAGAGGACCACCACTGCAATTTTACTTCCAAATATTCTTGTAAATGGCAATAAAAATATAATCAGTCACAAAACCAGAGCTGTTTAAAGGCTTCCTCCACAAGAGGGTTGAGCACAGAAGAGGAGCCCAGAGCAGGTGGACAGTTTTTCTCTCGCAGAGCTTTTTCCCAAGAGACCTTGTCAATCTATCAGAAATGAATGATTTCTTGGAGACAATGCTACTGAAGTATTACATCCTTCAGCACTTTAGTGACTTTTTTGTCTTTTAATGTCAGTAATATATGTTTGCAACCTTTTATTTCTTTCTACAACAGATTTGAATCCAGTTGAAGTCACATCAGACACCTCTCGGTCAGAGATGTTTGCAAATTGATTAACATTAGTCTCCATTATTACTATTATTAGTCTCTATTTGTTAGTCCCAAAGACCCATAGAATAATTCAGTGGAAAGCCTTGTCAGTGACTGAATGAAAAACTAACTGAAGAAAGCCTCTTGCTACAGTTGGACATATTTCTATTCTTCAGCTCAAACAGATTTTCAGAAAGCCCCTTGACTTGTCTTACCACCATAATTGCTATGAAACAAAACAAACCCAACTTTTTACACAGTATATTATATATCTGATGATATTTACATCAACATGTAAGTAATTTTATAGTTTACAGAAAATCACATTGCAGTAGAGGATTACACACGGTGCTATTGGGAATTCCAGTGAATCTTAATCTTGTACCACTTTCTTTTATCATCAGGAAGGATCTACTGTCATAGAAACTTCCATTTGCTAAACAATCTGCAGAAAATAAAGGTACAGGTCTCCCTCACTCATTCCATGTGTACCAGAAACACTTAAACTGAGCCCACCTGTGCCATTCAGTTGAGCACCGTCAGCTCTCCTCCAGCTGAGCTCAGGAATGGGCACCCCCGTTGTGCCACATCGCAGCAGCACAGTGCTGCCCAGGATGGTCTTCACTTTGGCTACAGACGTGTGTACAACAGGGCTTTGACACTTCCTTAGCTCCACTTGACTGAAGAACACTCCTGCGAGGCTCCGGGGGTTGAAGCATTTCAGCCTGGGCTCGATGAATGCTATGTTAGGAGACTGGAAGTTTAGGAAATGGACCATTTCATACAGACTGCAGTCACATAACCAAGGATTGTCTTGCAAGCCTGTCAAAAGAAATCAGAGCACTAAGTCACTCCAACAGCACCTTCTGTTTCTGCCACTTTTGTTTCTATTTTTCATCAGGACAAACTGTGATAGGCTCCCAGTCTGCTCTGCAAGAACTGCTTGTGCATACCCAGGGGTGTGGGGATGTCCCAACAGCCCCTGATGCTGTTGTCTGAGATTGTTGGATCCCCTAGTCCCCAGTTAGTAGAGTGGAATAAGTGTGGCTTGATAAAGTACCTCAAAACCTGGATCTGAAATCACATTCTTTGAGCTCAAAGCAGGATTATTCATATAATGAAAAAAACTGAAATTTATGCACATAAAGAAGCACAGCAAGAAATGATTATAAACACATTTGGTTCCAGGATGAGAAAAAAAAAAAACAAACAAAACCCAAAAAACCCCAAAAAAGAAGTAACCATGTGGATTTTTTTTTTTTTGGTATGAGGAGACTATGAAGTCTCTTCCTCAGACAGGCCAGGAAATTCTTCTCACTATTCACTATTAAAATATTAGCCATATTGTCATGCCAACTGTCACTCCTGTGATATCTGTAGGTGATCCTACTTGACTGGAATAGTTCCCTTACAGCCCTGTTGTTCTAAGTTCTTTTCATTATTTCAGTAATCAGTTGTTTTTCCTGAAATGCTAATTTACAGTGGATAAGATGAAAAAACTCTTTTACGGATTAAATTGAAGAATATTCCTGTTATGGTATATAAAAGAACATAAATAGACAATAACTGTATTAAGAATATACACAGAGAAAGGGCTCTATTGAAGAGCACCCTCCTGTTTCAGAGTCCCAGTTTCACTTCTTTATTTTACTATCCCAGTTTGCATCTACTGAACTCAAATTCTGGGGAAAAAAAAAGAAACATTACTCTATTAAAAGTAGACCTGTGAAAATAGTACTGAAAAAGCAAATTTGGAACTAGAGGAATGCATATCCATGGACAGAAGCTGCAGCATTCTGATTAAATCTGTGTCATCCTACTTACAAATATTCCCATCCAGCTGTCCTGTGGACATTTCGTGGTCTCTAATGATTTTAGCTAGCAGAATTGGCACTAGGGACATTTATACCATCTAATTCCAGGCACACACCTGAAGCCTAAGCCAGGAGCATGGCTCTCACACCTCCTGCCTGCCACAGGAGTGAGCTCTCCTTTCTCTAAAGGAGCTCCACCCTCTCTTTTCCACAGGCAGCCCAAGGACAGGCCTTGGGGCTGGCACCTGCCTGAAGGTAAACAGTACTAATATTGCCTCAGTTCCCACCAGGGGGACACAACAGCTGCCCACCCTACAGTGCCCCCCCCCTCACTGGGCTCTGGAGCCCTGCAGCAGGAGTCCTGTAAGCACAGGCTTTCCAGCAAGAACCACATTTTGACACATGCACAGATGGTGCTCCACAAGGCTCCACGAGCATCAAGGGGCTGCTTGGATTTGCTACAGTCAACAGAAACACAATGTTGATTAAAGGCCCCTGAGGTCTCAAATAAACTGTTCTAAAGATGCTGCCGGAAAATTTCTTCTGAGACTATTCCATATCATCTTGCCTAGGCTTAGAAAAGGATATAAAAATGATGGGTCTTGGCAGGAGGTCAATTCTTATAAATTAATACTTGAAAGTGAAGGGAACTATGTAAAGAATGAAAGTTCAGCTTGGATTTGTTGTTTTATGGCATTTTTGCCAGCATACTTCTTTGCAGCTTACTTCTGACCTCATGCACTAGATAACAATTTATCCCAGATTACCTGGCAGGTGCCCCAGCTCAAGCTGATGCTGCAGCAACCCCAAAGCTCCAGAGAGCCCTTCCCTTCCCTGCCCACCACAGTTCCATGGGCTCACGTGGGCAATCCTCATGTGGAAAAGCTTGCACCTTTGGCACAGCCTGTTAGCTAGCAACTTACCACAGGAGCTACTTTGAAGCAGTCTACAAACAAGTGCTCTGAAGAGAAGTCACAGTGACACGCTGCAGACAAAGGAATGGATTGAGCTGACTTCTTATTATTCCTGACTTTTTATGCCTCCATGAGAAACAGTCATGAGCAGAGTGAAACAGAAAGAAGCAGCTGTGTTCTCCCATTCTGCTCCTGTGAGGGCTGTGCATTTTATCTCCCTGGTCCCTATGGGTTTCAGCAGGATAGGACCTTGAAGCAGGAGTGTCTATACATTACTGCATTAATTCTAGTATTATAAGCATTTGCCTACATCCATTTTTTAGGCTCCTGGCACAATCAACCTATGCACAGCTGCATATGTAAGCGCTCTGGTTATCCAGAGCAACAAGGCATGATCTGTTATTCTCAATAAACTCTACTAATCTATATTGGATGGAATAACATTTTTATATGTAACTTGATTCTAAAAGAAATAAAAGAGAAATGTATGGTCTAGGCATTTCCTTGCCATAAATGAAATGGGCAATCCCAAACTGCCAGCTTTGCTTAAAGGACTTGTCACTGCACTTGGCAAAATAAGATAATGAAACACCTGCTCCTCTCCTGATGCTAATGAAACCTTAAACAACATCTGCTAAGGACACTAAAAGCTTTCTAGGTGGCATTTTGTATCTTTTTTAAGTCTTGTATCTCTTTCCAATGCAATCCTCTTTAAAAAGCTTTAGACCCCTACATTTATCAAGGGAACAAAGAGCAGCAGGTCCTTGACAGAGTGAGAGGAAACTTGCAACGTCTCTGATGAGATTATCAGCAAATGCCTGAACTCACATCCGTGGCTGTAGAGGCAGCACACACAGATGCACACACCCTGCAGACCAAACACTCTCAGCAGAGCTGGATCAGCTCACAGCAAGTGAAAACAGCAGATGGCAACCACTCTGAAACACCATCAGCCTACTGTGGATTTGAACCAGTGCACGAATGCTAAAAGACTAAGTAGTAATACCCTGAATTAATAAAGGTGCTCAAAACCTCTCATGGGCATACTGCAACTGAGAGTCAGCTGACCCCAAAATGGACAATTGCCCCAAAGCCATACCTCTGAGGAGCCCAGAATTGCCACCAAAAAGGGGATTCTTGTAGCCTTACTGCTGCCCTTCAAGGCAGCACTGTCTTGGTAGGTTTAGGTAAACTAGGGTTTAATTCAGTGTAAACAGATAAGTAAGACTCTGAGAAGAGAAAAACTGGCACTCCTGACCCAGATTTTATGCTCAGTCATGACATTATTCCTCTTTAATTTGGATATAATAAATAACCACCTCTTTATTTAATGATGCTTAAAATGGGCTGATTCTGTACTAAGTCTTATTAGAAAAGACCACATGAATGATAAAGAGCTCTAATCACAATCGTATTTCTGTCCAAAATAGCAGTGTCTATAAAATAGAAGAGCCTTGAGCAAGAGTTGCCAGGTTTCTGCTACAAAGATTCAAGCAAGTAATCAAATAAGGTGGGTTTGATGGGCCTGAGGTGAGTGTGTTAATATGTAAGTGAATTTACACACTTTATATTTTTTGACTCACATATATATAATAGCAGGGTACTTGTTATGGTAACCACAGCAGGTGAAAATGCTACAATAAGATGAGAAACTCTTGGCATTTGTGCTCCCTTCAAAATGACAGGCACTTCTCTTACCTAGGATGATCTTGGAGTTATCATTGGGGAAGTAAGGAACAGCCTGGAGATTGGCCCAGGTGGCAATAAGTGCCTGAGGAAGAGTCATCAGCTTATTGCTAGACAGATCCAGGTATGTGATATTCTTAACATGACGAGCAGCATCTGGAGGGATTGAGGTAAGTTCATTGTTGTGTAAATCCAGAAGCCTTAGCTGTGGCATGCCAGCCAGGGTTTCCCAGGGGAATGATATTAAGTAGTTCCCATCCAGCCTCAGCTCCTGCAGACGATGAAGGCCCTTGAAGGTAATCCCACTGAGGCTGGTAAGGGAGTTGTAGGGCATCCAGAGGTACTGCAGATTGTGAAGTAGGTGGAAAGCCTCTCCTGGCACCCTGCGAATGGCTGTCTTTTCTATCCGAAGCTTGGTTGTATCTACAGGAATGTTCACAGGAGGGAGGGTCATCTCTGGGTCGTTACACAGTACTGTCCTGGTAGGGAAAGACAAGCAAAGGTGTGACTTTCTTTCATTTTGAAAATGTTTTGAAACTTCATTTCAATGCAAGATATTGATCGGCTTTTCTCTTTTCACAAGATTTCTTCTTGTCATTTCTTATCTGCTGCTGACCTCTACATCATCACTTTAAGTACATCAGCTTGCAGTAATTCATATGTACCTTCTGACTGCAGAGACCACAGTCTTCTCCTTGGGTGGTGTGAGTCTGAATCTGGCCCATCTAGCATTCCTGCTGTTTTTTGCTTTGAATTTTTTTTAAAGTACTTATGATAGACAGCAGTGACGACATTCAAGCACAACAGAGGATTCTAGGGCAAGGTAATACAAAACAAAATTCTATAACTTGAACATTAAAAACCGTACTAAAAGAAGCCTTACTGACATGTTGGAGGGCAAGAAGTTATGTAGATTAAACATGACACAGGACTTTGGTTTGAGAAATGAAGATAAGAAAGTCATCTAACAGCCCACTGGAAATACACTAGATCAAGCTCTGCTGTACTGTGAAGCAGTCTGGAAGGTCTGTAGAGGTGGTAGCAACCACTGCACCACAGACATGCATAGTTATGAGACTGAAAGCATAGAAAATTAACTCTTTGGAAAAATACTGAGTGCAAGGCTGATTTTGTGTTTTAATCATTCTTCCCATTCCTAGTCTCTAGCAGTCAAAGCATGAAAAGTCTATGCTGCATTTTTGCAGCCTTCATACAAAAAATTGTGACTTTGGACTGTAGATAGCCATGAGAAATGAAGCGACACAAAACATCTCTCAGACTGCATTTCAGTTTGCATATCAGCAAGTAGAGGAAGACAAGTTCTTAATGAAACACAAAGCCACCTGCAAAAGGTAACAGGTTAGACAGGCGTGTTCCACTCCACATGCTAAACAAGATACTGCAAGAAATGGAATGTGATCGGTCAAGTAACGTTTTCTTATCACACTGCCTCTATAAACAGAATATTACAAAGCTGCCAAAACCAAATTGATTTTGGCTGAAAGCAATTATTCCTCTGCAATCAACAAAAACATATCACTGAACTGCTGATGCAAACCTCCCAGCTAAATACTATTTGAGCCTACACTTAAATTGTTAATTTATAATCAAAACCACAGTACATTACTCTTACCCAACACTTTTATTGTGGCATCAAATCCTGCCCACCCTTAGCCAAAAGTTGAGATTTTGAGAAAAACCTATCAAATAAGAAAAAGCCAGAAATTCTCATTCAATAAAACATTGTTTCGTGTGTGTAGTCATGACACAAAATGTTTGCTCACAGAAACCCATGGCAGTAAAACAGTGTGCTTCTCACAGTGTCCCTAAACTATGTCAGTGAGCACTAAACGTTTAATCTATGGGATAATCTCCTTCTGTTAGTGAAAAATATGCATCATAATGCAGAAAAAAAGGTGACATTATACTCCTTAAGGGTCTAATGGATATTTGGATTATTATGGATCTTACTAAAATGCACAACAGCTTTTTCCAGTCACTGAGAGGAAATTCCCTTGGGAACTATGACATTTATGAAGCAATAATTGGCTCTCACGCTATTGCTATTGCACTCCCTTTTAACAACAGCAGACTCCTTGTGTCTCTGCCATGCTTCTTACTGGGAAAGCTTCTGGTATTAAATCTATAGCACCACAAAAGAGATAAGAAAGTAGATCTATTTCATGGGGACCCAAAATGCTATATTTCAGTACCATGCTCTTCTCTAGAAAAAATTTATTCCAAAGGATTTTGCAAATAATGTATCTCTGTCACAAAACCTCCTCTACTGTGAGGCTACAAAAATGTAGCCTCGATTTCATTAAGTCAGACCATTACTTTGTGCTTACCCTTCAGAAGGGTTATAAAAACCAGTCCTCCTGAGAAATGTACATGGTGCAGCTTTGCTTTCAAAAATGGAGGTCCTTCTGGTCTTGTCTTCTTTTTTAACTGGAAGTTTCCAGTCTGATAATTGAGTTATTTTTATTATTACTGTCTATTTTTTTGGTTCATTCTCATCTACAATCTATTGCTTTGTCTAAATCTCCAACTGAAGGATTTTTAAGTAAATTGAATTGCCATTTTTGGTGCCGCAACATAAATGAAACCTAGTTACTCTTTAGCAACAAACGAGCAGAGCAAAATCAAACTTCTTAAAACTAGAACTTTCAGCACAAAGGTAAAAGAATGTTTTTACATTTTATTCCCTTTTTGCCACTGCACCAGCAGTAATTATGTCACTTCTGTTCTCACAGAGATGCCGAAACACTGTCTCTGAAATCAGCTTACTGTGTTTTCAGAAGCTAATCCTCTGCAAATATAACTAGACTGCACAGCAACTGGAAAAATAATGGCTGCAAAGTCCAGACGCAATATTTTCTCCTCCAAGCGCCCTTCCAGAGCAGAGGAAATAAAACCCCCGACACCCCAAGAAAGAGCAGCCACCCCCGAGGAGAGCCCCAGCATACCTGGCTTTGGTCCCTTCACCGAGGCCGTGGAAGGCGCAGCTGCACTGGGATGGACACGAGCCGCTCACCCACGGGAGCCCCCCGAGCCCGAGGCAGCACAGCAAACTCACCACGAGCCACATGGCTACCTGGGCATGGGCAGGACACCTGGGCACTGCACAACGTGGAGGGCTTCGCCTATTGTTTTATCCATTGACCGGTCACATCTTGTTAACTCCCTTTTGTTTTCAGCCACGCTGTGATCTTCCAGCCCTCACTGAGTCCATCAGATAAAAAAGGATAGGCAGGGATTAAGGATGGGGACTTGAGTTATTTTCATGAAGGTGCTTATTGCTTCCTGGAACACTACGAACAGCATTTCTTCCTTCAGGGAGCCCCTTCAAAACACCTTCCTCAGGAAATTTGTGGCTCTTGTGCAAGAAAAAAAACACACTTTCTAGAGACCTGCATCACAGGCAAGATAACTGTTATCTGACCAGGAATTAGCAATAATTACTTCATCACAGGGATATTGGGAAGATTTAAGGATATTGTTTGTGCTAATGGAATGTAAGCTTCCTGTATAAGAATACTAAAATAATGTAATGTAAGCTTCCTGTATAAGAATACTAATATATATATAGTGATGCTATTAAAAGGCTTTGTTTTCTTTTAAAAACTCCTAGTTTAATCAATCAATTATTGAACTGACTGAAACATGCCTGATACTGATAGTTAATAAGCTGGTAAATATGCACATAGTTTAGACCAGGACTAGCACATGCCTGCAGAACTGACCACTGTGCTCTGACTTGCTGACAAAGCAAAGCTCAGAAATGGAACCATTTTGGGGAGTGCCACCTGATGCAGGGCTGTGGGGCAGCTTCAGGAATGCTAAGAAAAGCTCAGCCCTGTCCTAAGGTCAGCTGAAGACCAAGTGTCAAATGATTTCTGTCCTCTCTCCTTGAGGACATTTGTTTCCCATCAGCAAAGGCAACCACAACTGCAAATCTGGTGAAGACCATCCATTTTTTCAGCACTCTTCACAGGACTCCAAAGAACACAATACATGTGAGAAAAGTAGAGCACAAATATAAAGTTTGAGAAGTCACTGCTTGAGATGGGAGCAGAATTCTATTCATACTAACAAGGATACCTCATGTTTATAAAGACTATTATTTTCCAAGGTGAAAGTATATAAATTACTTACACCACAAATGCACAACACTCTCATAAAAGTAAAATGTTTTGGAGAAACTGATAGATGATTGCTTTCAACCTGATCAGATTGCTACTCCCCAGACATACTGCATTATAGCTTTGGCAGGAAAATTGACCTCTGTGCCACATGAAAAACAGAAAACTCAAGTTAAAAGTTAACAGAAATGAGGAGGGACTGAATGGAGCTGAAGAGCCAGTGATAAAGCACTAACTAGACACTACTCCTACAGAGATGCTCTAGGGAAATATTGCTCTTCCCGTTCTAGAGCTTAGGAAAGCTTCAGTACCAGCAGTGGTACAGAGGAGAGTCTCAGATGCCCCACGTCAGCATAAAACACGAGCAGTTCTACTAAAATCCTGGGCCTGGCCATCTGTTTCACCCACAGAAATGGGAGTGCGGGATCAAACGTGGCTGATTGAAGCAGAAGCCACTCAGCACTCCATTGGCCTTTCAGCACCAATAACTTCCCAGCTTTCCTTTTTCCTTACCTAAGGCCAGAGAAGAAGGGGGAAGGAATGACACCAAAAATATTTCTCTAAGCATTAGGTTTTCTTGGGTCTTAATTATAATCAGACTGAATAGGAAGAAAAAAAAAAAAAAAGGTCTCATTACAGTCTCTTCTGTCAGTGTTTGAAGTTGCCATGGCTCTTCTGTCCACCTCTTGTAGATAACCATTTCAATTCAGATTTCCCTAGGAGAGAACTACAGTTATGTACCATTTTAATTGCCTGGTTGTATCGACCTGAAAGTATTACAAGAGACAGACATGTTTTGAAGAGCTGTTATGAATGTTACTCCTTAAAACTCAAACTTCTTCCATTCTTGTGCAGTCATATCAGATCCTTGACCCTCAAAATACCATCAAGACAGGATGTTCCAAAATAAGCATAATACAGGCAACTCGAGTTGCTTGTTGCTGAAGCTTGTCTCTTTTCCTGTTGGCAACAGTGGCAATTAGTGGAGCCCGGCTCTCCAGCAAAGCTGAATGCAGAAGGCTACATGGTACAACTACTTTCACATCTCCACTGCTTTCCCCCTACCTCCTGTACTGCTGTCCAGGCTGAGGATCCACCTGAGAGGAGGATCCTTATAGGAGTTCACCCCTTCTCAGTTCTCTTTTCCAGCATTGCTCTCTGTTGCAGACCTGTTGATTTTGCTGTTCCTTTCAAATACACAATCAGAAGTTACCAGTCAGAAGTGCAGCAATAACATACCCATCTGCCTACACAGTGCCTGAAGGTTAAGGACGTGCTACAGTAGCATCGTTCCTAACAGAGATGGCTCACCGGGATTTCCTGGCTATAGCTGTTCTCATGCAGAACTCATCCCGTCTTCTTCAGCAGAATGAAATTACACCAGTGATTTCTCAATAATTCTGGGTAATGAACTGTCAGAGTTTCAAGGTAATCTAGATGTGGTTTGGGGCTAACAATTAAACAGACATTTTAAGATGCCATAGTTTCACGTAAGTTTGTTTCACAAGATACTCCAATAATTAATTAAGGCTTGTAGCAATCATTTACTGAGAGGATGGCCCAAGGGATTGCTTTTCCACCTGCTATTTTACATTCTACTTTTACTGTTGTTCAAAGAGAAATCCAAGTATCTCATTATTTATTTCTGAAGAGATGAGAACATGATGCAGTGCTGCTCATTAAAGATCCATAGTTGTTCTCTCATTGACTTCCATTAGGCCCCATTTCTAAATTTAATGATTTTTCAGTTCCCTTAATAATCTCTGAGCTAAGACCAAGCTTATCGGGTTTTTTAGTGTATTCATTGGTTAACTTGCCCTGCTGCCCAGACTCTACCTCAGTTCAATATTCTCAACATTGACTGAAACATCTGAAGTTAAATTCTAATTGAAAAAGCGATTCAACACAATTAACCTCTTGCCTCTATCTTTTTTTTTCAATGCATCTGATAAAGTGGTTTCCCTCCATTGGATCTCTGGACTAATAAATTTGTAGAAAGTAGCCAGTAACTGTATGGTAAGGTTTGATTTCATGAACCTCAGTTTTGCCTCACTAATGAAACATTTAAGTTACAACTAAGTGCCAGGAGCAGTAGCAGTAAACTTAATTTGTAAAAATCAACAGCAATCAATAAAGCATGCCTTAGCAGCAGCTAACACTCTTCACTTTGTCAAGAAAGCTGCTACTTAGTTAACATGATAGACTCACTTCTGAACTAGAAAGACCTGGAGGTAGGATGAGAGATTAATAAGAAAAGAGGTAAGATTAACAGGTTCCTCACCTTGGAGTGTATTCACAAGTACATCTCTGAAGAGAGGAAAAGGGAAGAAAAAGGACCAGTCAACTAATAACCCAGTTCAGTTTTATCAGCACTTACATGTTTGAGTTTTTCCTCCCTGGTAATTATATTCTCTTATAATTCTTCAGAGATACACCACCACCAAATAGTGCAAATGATGGGTTAGGTGTCAAGCCACAGATATTCCCATGTTAGGCTTGATCTGAATAGTTAAGAGAGTGGGACTGCCCTCGCCCTGAGAAAACTCAACAAGAGGTTCATCAGGAAGCAAAGAAACCAGCTTAGGTGGATGGAAGACATAAAGCTGGAAGCAAAATTTGGCTACTGTGTTGAACAGACCATGAATTAATTTTTACACACAATTCTAGTTTGCCTCAAAACATTGTTTGCAGTGCAATAGCTTTCTAGATTTTCATGGTATTTTTAAGGGCTAAGTGTTTACTTCTTCCCAACTATTGAATGGTTATTCACACACTGTTCTACTTAATGTAAAAGGAACACTCATTAGATAATTTCCTTGTAAGTGCAGGTGATATTTATTCGAGACTTTAAAATCAATATCACCTTTTGCAGTGCAGAATAAAAACAATTTTTTCTTGACAGATAACTCCATTCCATAATGAAACAAGGGGGAGTTATCCACTCGCAACTCTGCACTCCAAATCATACAAATTATGCTCCTTGCTGCTTACTTAGGAAGGGAAGTAAACAGTTTCTTCTCTGCACCAAACTAAAAATATCAGCTGGAGGAAAAAACATACAAAGAAGTCAGTAAGTGGTATTCATCTGAAGTGTAAGAATTTGTTTTGCATTTTCTTAGAATAAGCAGATCCTCTATTTATATTTTTGGTGTAAGTAAATACAAAGCAAATGGGGCCAAAGACTACTGTCAGCAAAGTTCAGCACACGGCAATCTTTCTTATATTTTCTAGGTAGACTATAATTCAGAGGAAAAAGTTTTTCTTTGTATTTAATAACATTAATTACTTGGCATGAGAGTTTTCACTTTTTTCCTATATAGAGTTTTTGAAGCCAGCAATGTTTTATCAGAAGATTCTATTCATGAGCTCAAAAGCAAAGCCTGAATGACAAACTCAGCATGCTCCACTAAGTCACTCATTTTCAATATGGCAATTGGACAGAATTTATTTTCACTTCTTTTCCCCATATGCTTCAAAAAATATGGCATAAAGCAAATCAAAGCAGAATATTTTAGCATAAATGAAAGCCATAAAATACCTTATTATCATGATTTTCTCTGAAAGGTTTTATTAGCAGGCAACACAGGCCAGACACTAAATCAATTTCATTAGGTAAATGCATCTCCAAGAAGCTTCTGGCAGGACACATCTTGTAAAGTGGAAAATCCTCCCCACTGATGCAAGTCGAGAGCATTACGTCACTCTAAATTGGATCTTGCACTTAATGCTGATGAAGGCAGCTCCTCCAGACCTATTGGGCCAAAGCCATTAATAGACCTGTAGACATGCTGAAGAAATAAAACGAGCCCAAACAGGTTTGGGCACAGAACATTAGAAGTCTATCAGTGGTATTTCTTTTGTGTATACATTCACATTCTTGTTACAGCCAGAACACAACCACAGCTCTTCTATTCTTCTCCAAAGGCCCCACAGCAACAGGTAAATTCCACTGGGACTAGACATACAGGACCCCAGAGCAAAATTTCCAGGGACAAATTCTTAGTATTCTCCTTTGCTGAGGGAAAGCAGCAGATGTACTATATTTCTTAAAAGCCCTCTGCAAACCTATCTTTGAGGTTTAGTCTTGAGCACTAATGAGAGAGTGAATTTGTGTTGCCCTCTAGATGGAAGCTGGAAGATGCTTCCACCCACAAACAACAAATAAACAGAAAATAATGAAAATAATGTAATTCTATGTCAGTAAATGTTTTAACTACCATAAAACCATGCACCAACGTAATGTAAAAAAAAAAAAAAAAACAAAAAAAAAACAACAAAAACCAAAACACTCAAAACAAACAAACAGAAAAAACCACCACACCAAACACAAACATGAAAAACACAACTGAGTTGCAGAGCAAATATTTTTGAGAATATTGGAATATTGATGCTTCTGAATAGTTTTGTTACACAAGAAGACCTTTAAAGGTCAAAACAAGTATCACTTATACATGTTACAGTAACCTGACTATCAGCTTCCTGCTATGCCAACTCTCTTGACAATACAGCTTCTAGCAGAGAGAGGAAGAAGGAAAAGAGAAGAATCATAACCAATCCTCACTGCTGGAACTTACAGTTTACAAAGTCCTGATGGTTTCACACTTTCACTGAAACAGTGTCCGGGCACTCTGAAAGTGTTTATCAAAGACTGACACCTGTATCGCTGGTGGAGCACAGACAAGGAAGACATGACACAAAGATGAGGGAAAGAAACCGATAAACAAATCAAGTGTATCATTGACTTGTACATATATATTTATAAAACGTTTAGATGTAAAGCTTGAATTATCATGAATAGAAAAATTTATATGGTCTACTAGTCATAAGTTCTTGACTGATTTCTGATCAGAATAGTAGCTAACAGGGAATTTTACAAGTTTTCTGAAGAAGAAAACTTGTAAGACTAGAGAAGTAGTTATGTGTCTGTACACACATGCACACCCCCACAGAGTTACCAAAACATACACCTAGAACAGCATAAATGTCTGTCTGGCAGCATCATTTTCACAGAAAAAAAAAAAAAGTATTATTCTTCTCTGAGATGCCTCAACCACATACCAGTCCCCAGTAGTCCATTTTGATGACTGGATATACCATAGTCATATATGAAAGATGTGTTTTAAATTAGTAAAACTTAGCTTTATATTCCTGGCTCCTTATCTCTATTGTACCTTCATTCCCTGGAATCCAGCAAGTTTCCCTCAGTTCAACAAAATCAGCTAACTTTGGGCTTAGCACCCTCAGCTGGATGACAGAGAGGTTCATGCAGTAGTATTGCTGACTGCAACAACCTTTTCTGATTTGGACCTTAAGAGTATTAGTGTAAGCCTTGCAGAGTCACCTCTGCTTAGGAAACAGTGCTTGTTTTATTTTGCTTCCTCAGGCATGCAAGAACTTTCATCAAGGTTTTTATCTGGCTCCTGAATGCAGGTGGAGCATAATGTTCTACAGGGCAACCCTCTGCCCTCTTTCCAGTCTATCACCAGCTTTCCTACCGATTTATCTGCCTACAGCCCCGAGGTGTTGCAGGCCAAGTGCCCTTGTGGCACTTCTAGTAAACTTGAAAGCTGAAAGTCTTACACACAGGAACCAAGAAAAATTGAGGAAAAAAAAAAAAGAAGATAGAAGAAAGGAGAACATGTTGGAAGAAAGGGTAAAGGAAAGCTTTTGCCTTGTGTATTTATTTTCTTGATGATATTTTTTTCACAGCAATAAGCTCCTCTCTGTTATCTTCAGTGATGCAATGTATGTACACATATGCATGTGGAGGGCTCATAATTACATTGCCTGTGCAATTATTCTTATTTTTATCCTGATTATTCTCAGACTAAATGTTTTATTATATATATTTTTTTTTTTCAAACATGATTATTTTTTACATGAGAGAGGAGGAGTTTGGGCAGGTAATAGCAGAAAATCACGTAACCTCTTACCCCCACAACTGTCCTACTGACCCGTAGATGGGAAAAAAGAGAAAAGTGCCATTCTTTGATCCTTCTGATTCACCTCATAGCCAATTATTCATTTGTTCAAACCTTGAAGAGATATATCTTACTGGTCTGATTTTGATGACATAGCCTTACCAAGACAAGACTGAGAAAGAAATCCGGGAAGATGAGGGAAGCCTATGATGATCAGGAGCTTCCTCTAAGCACCAGCTTCCCTGTCCCATCTACCTGCAGATACAGTAATATTAAACTCATGTGCACCCACCTTCTGAGAAACTCAGTTTACTTCAGAGGACCTTTGCTAGGGCAAAAGCAGACCTACTGTCCCACTGAGACCAGAAGAAACACACTGATGCTCCAAGGACACTTGTGCTGCAGCCTGCAAGAAATGCATAAGGAGATGAAGTTTCAGTGAGGGCTTTCCCTAAGGATTTTGCACAGAAGCAAAGGAGTACACAAGATCCTTGGAAAATCTTGTCATCTGGAGAGTTTAATTACCTATCATAAAGGACACTAACCTTTTTTAGCAATATATTGGGGGGGAAACAAACAAACAAAAAACCCACACAAAAACAAACAAACAAACAAACAAAAACAAAAACATCAGCAAAGAAGCTTCTTGTTTTCTTGACAGTTTACCCCTCATTGCCTATATTTTACACTAAATATTTTAAATTATTGTTTGTATTTGCATCAATGTCTTACAGAAAGTGGTTGACAGGTTACTTTGTTTTGCTGGAGGAATATAAGCAAAACAATTTGTTTCCTGTGCATTCTGTCTTATTCCAGCTTGGACAATTACCTGGAAGTTACCCATGTAACACATGGCTCACATGTTTTGTTTGGCCTTAAAGGCAATTTCCTGATCAAGACTTACAGTGTATGGTGAGATTCTGCCTACAAAGATTCCAATTAGAGACTGATTGGGATTTTTACTCTAAAAAAAATTTTTAAATACCAGTACCGAAGTAACTGAAAGCTAAAAAAGAGATTCAGGAACAATCATTTGGAAATGGCTCATTATGGAAAGTCCTGCCCTCCTTCATTAGCTAGCTACAAAACAAACAATAACTTAGCAACATTTTCACATCAAAGTTGACAACAAAAGCACAACTGATGGCTTTGCCTGCGTCGTGATTAATTCTGCTTTGTGAGATAAAATAACGTAGTTTATACAAGTTTCATTTCAATTTATTATAAAAGGAAATTCAGCCTGAAGAAATTGCTTATTACACTGAGCTCAGGGGATTGGATAACAGAAGCTAAAACAATTAGGTAATCTTTAATAAAAAAAACCAAACAGTAACATCTTATGGAAAAGGAAGGGGAAGCCCTGGTTAATTCACATGTGTGGTTTATAAATAATTCTGTTGATTGCCCCTTACATGCAATAAAAAGTGCATTTAGATAACACAAGAGGCCTTGATACATCTATTATAAACAATGTATATTTGATCAGGTTCCCATAGGAGAAGAAAGGAGCCTAAAGGAGAGAGGAGTAGGCAATGACTATGGTTAACCTCAAGCTTCAAAAGAAGTGTAAAGACACAAATCTTTTACATTCTGGTACCAGTGATTGGGCTGCTCCTTAATAGGGTTGCCTGAAAGGTAAGCATCACTGTGAAGTAGTCTCTGGGCTTTCTCAACAATCAGTGAAGAGGAAGATGTGTCCCTAGAGCACAGTTTGACCTGCCCTAAGACATGTAATGCTTGAGAGCTGCCCATTCCTTGCAATAACAGATAGGAAAAAGCCTAGCTAGTTAAAACATATTATATGGAAAAGAAAAACTAGATATGATTAATCCCTCCAAAAGTAAATATAGAACTTATACTGAAGTTGAAGAAAGCTATGCTGAGTTCAGACTTAAGTAATGTTTGTGAGGGGAATATGTGGGCAGAAAGTTTGGGGAAATCTTGATGCGGAGACACTGGTAGAAGACTGCTAAGACTGGCAAGATATACAATACCAAGTGAGAGGAAAAACAAAGTGCTTTTGTCATATATGGTCCAGAAGTTCCTTTGCATACATGGTCAGTAGCATAGACTGGGAAGTAGTTCAGAGAGTATCACCTTGCTTCTTTACAAGAGCTATAGCAAACAGGAGAGCTGGTGTGCAAATCCTCTCATAATACACCTAAAACCCCACTTGAAAGCCTCTCATGAGCTTCTTTTGAGAACTGGGTAGTGGTCTTCAAGCTGTAATTCTTGAAAGAGTTATTATTCTGCAGTGTAAAGGCCTCAACCCCAAGGGGGAAATACAGTAACAGTGGTAGGTGTATCCTGTATTCTGTAAGACTGCCTTCTTCTCCCAAGTCCTGAAATACGTCACTATTCAGCAGAGAGAGACAGCATATTTCATTATATTATGAATATGTACATGACTAACTGAAAGGGTAACTAGGAGGCTAACACCTGTATTCATAGGTGTCAAAAATGCATTTTGAGAGACAGGTAACAGATCAAGGCAAAAATGATAAATATTTGATAACAATCATGATTGGTACATCCAGCAAAGACTAAGTCTAGAATGCAATTAATGTTCTTGCAACTTTCTCATTTTCCAGCCTTGATGGATACACAAATATTTATAAAATATGTATTCAATTTACTATGACAAGCTACCTGTCTCTGGAGAGGTAACTCAAACAGTTAAGGCAATGCTTCTCAGCTCTACAGCAAGTTTTGACTCTCTAAAGACTGCAGTGCAGCAGGGTGCAGGAAAGCCAGCCCCAGTGCAGAGACCAGGCCAGGACACAGGTGTCCTGCAGGTTACAGGTGTCCTACCAGCGAGTTCTTTCTCTACCTTGCTCTGTACAGACAGCACCTCCCACCCTTACCCCCCATCCTGTCTGCAGAGAGCTCAAACCCTGCTTTGGAGCTCTTTGCGTTCCTTCCCACCAGCCCTGGGGCTGCCACACTCACTCCCCAAAAGCACAGCCATTGGTTTCTACCTCCCCAAATCTCCTTGGCCATACCCAGGCCTTCACTGCTGCATCTTCCTACAACAGGTCTGGAGGCAACTGCAGAGAAAATCTGACTGAGGAGAATGCTAAACTGCCAGACTTGAGGAGAATGATTATTCCATGGCCACGGGGTTTTCCAAAGGGCTGATGCCTGTTCATGTGCTGCCCTGAGGACCTGTTCCCTGCATCATCCTTCCCATGGCCAATGCCAGGTGCCTGTTTAAAGTCTGGGGCATATTCCAAATCATTCCTACTAAATGGAAACAAATTAACACAACTGCAACTAGAAGGTCTCCAGACAATATGCTTGCTGTTTCCTCTCCTAGATGAGAAGCATTTCCCATGAGGACCAAGATTACCACTCCTTTCAGTGATCCCAAACTGAAGTCCTGTGTTGCTGCATTCCCAGCCTCTTTCTGCTGCACTTTGTCATTTAAAGGCACATTTCAACATGAAAAGTGAAAAACTATTTGACGAAACCTGAATCAGAAGAAAGGATTAAGAAGGCAGAGGAATAAGAATACATCAATTTAGCAAAGTTCTTGCTGTGAATATAAAAAAGTGTGTCAGTAATCTGCACTGATTTCTTGAAGAAAATTCAGAGTGCATGAGCAGTGCTATCTTTGCACTGCAGCTTCTTCTGTTGTGTTTGTACCAATGCATATTTTACAAAGATTAATATGCTCCCACCAAATTCATACAGTTTAATGAAATCCATGGGGACATCTGGGAAGAATCTTTCAGATCTTTTTTCTGCATATTTCTTGCAAACACATTAGCAACCAGTGAACTATTCTTTAGTGAAGGCTGCTGGCTGGGGTTAAAATAGCTGTACAACTTTAGCTTTAGTTGTATAGCTAAAAAACTATCCTTTATTTCACTTGAACTCTAAAAGCTGCTGTCTTGCATTCTGCAGGATCCAGACATTCAAAGAATAAGTTAATCAATCAACAGCAAAATAAATGAAAGGAAAGTGGTTGACCCTGCTGGGAAGTGACAGGGGCTCATGTACATCTTGAATCCATCACGTGGCTTGCTTGTGGTGGGAAGTCAGCCTGCAGGTAATGAGCTGGAGGTTGGACAAGCAGCACGTTGCACGTACTCCAGAGCCACAGTACACAAAGACTGCAGTCCTCAAAATCTCCAACTGGACAGTAAGTTAATTCCTGTGAGTGCTCACCACTGGGCAATAAACATACATCCTTGTATGTTTAGGGCTCAACATCAGTAATCTGTGTTTGCCTTTAATCAGTCTGTGCCAGTGTGCACATTCATTTAAGCCTCAGTTAAAAAAAAGAAGATATGTTACTATAAAGAACAGTCATTGCCAGAAAAATGACCTGGACAGTTTCTAAAAAATGGGTGAGGGAAGACCTACAAGCTGCAGAAATTGTAGGTTCACACTTTTCCTCTAATCACCAACTCAATGAGTGCCTCTTTATTTTTCAGGTCACTTCCCAATTATACATTACATGTTTTCTTTGTTCCACAACCTTTAATTCTTTTCCAGTGTTGCAGAATTAACTGGACAGTTTTTAATCTTGTCTCTACAAAGAACTTGTTGTAATTGGAATGAATGCTTTCATTTTGCTGGTGTCTGAAATACGATTTGCAGGAGAAGGGGGAGTGTGGGTTGATGCTAGGCCCATCATTAATAACATTCTTGCAGGGATTGTAGTGGTGGGAGTAAAAACCCCAAATCTTT
The DNA here is from genome assembly GCA_013399695.1 of Formicarius rufipectus. Taxonomy (NCBI): domain Eukaryota; kingdom Metazoa; phylum Chordata; class Aves; order Passeriformes; family Formicariidae; genus Formicarius; species Formicarius rufipectus. Next base: position 123,532 of record VXAU01002185.1, read on the forward strand.
TATATAATAACAGCATGTGTCTGCACGTGAGCTGCTCCTTTAAGAAGCCTTGGGTTACTGGAAGTAGAGGGATCTGGAGAAAAAGCAGCCCTACAGCTATAACAGAGGGCAGAGGTTAAATATTTTAGAATATTTGCCATAAGAATGGTCACTCCATACCCTGTCCCTGAAGGCTTCACTGAAATAGAGGTGTTTGCCATTGGCACTGCTCTGCTGGTAGAAGGTAAGTTCAATGTGGGACCTCAGCAGCAATAAGATTTTATCTCCCCTATTATTCATGGGGAGAGGGGGAAGAAAAATGGAAGCAAACAGCAGCATTTGTGTTGTGTTGAACCCTGCTACTGTGGCCACGTCACCAGTGCTTCTGGGGAGTAAATCAGGGTGAGCTGCCACCTGTTTGCAGTGAAGATCTGCACACTATGAATAGTTGTGAAGTACTTGCTCCTTTGCCTTCTTTTCAAGATTTCGGAATGTAAGATTTTGCTGTTGACTTTTAAGTGCAATTTTATCTTTCTCAGGGGATGAATACAGAAATGATTGATAATCTCTCAATAAAATTGGATTGCTTGTTTTGTTGACTGTGATGGCTGTCTTATTATCAAACAAGATAGGTCTTAAATAAAACAGGCCTATAAACTCTTAGCATACATCCAGATTGCATTGGTGGAGCTGCAATTAATGGCTGCTGGGTAAAAATAAACAAACCATATCAATTTAATTTAGCCAATGTGAACTATTTTTTAAGGCATAGCTATTCCTCTGAGAGACTGCAACAAAACTGTGACTTTATATCTATCTGGCATCTAGTAAAGGCTTGTAGCTCGGATTGTGTTGGTGTCAGTCCCAAGGCCTGGGATCCCATCCTTGCATAGTGCTGCTCAGTTGGGAGTGCAGGGATTGTGGGGCCCGACAGTTTCATCACAATGGGATAAATGCCCATTAGCTCACCCCATGAACAGGGGTGCTCACCCTCTCTTTGCAGGTAAGCTCAGGGGAAAGGCAGCATCATATGTCACTGCAAAGGAAAGCTGGAAGAGCTGTGTCAAACACTCCATCCCTGGAAGAGAGAAGAAAAAGCTTCTACTTCTTGCCCAGGGGCGGCTGGTGCCTAAACAGAGTCCAGGGTTAAACCTGGACAATTAAGCCACCTGCACAGTCTGGCAGGGCCTGGCATGGCTTTGCTCCTCGTTTCTGAGGGGTGAGAAGCAGCAGCAGGACAGACATACTGTTTGGTGCTGGCAGAGCCCGACAGTGGTTGTGGTACCACAGCCCTGCCAGCCCTTCCCTGCCCACCCACCTATGCCTGGGGGCTGCAGTTGTTGAAGTTCAAGCAGAGTTAAACTTCACTTAAAACTAGATGTGGTCTAATGCATTTATGGTTTACTAAACTCAAGTATTTTCTATAGGGTTTTAGGCAGAACACGCCCAGAAGATTGGCAGTAACGCTCTTTGTCAACAGACTTAGAAGATCAAGCTAAATAATTAAAGATTAATTCACTTTCTGAAAGACTCTGAGAGAAAGGCAATGAAGACCTCTCTCTTTTTTTTTTTTTTTTATGCCAGTTTGTAAGTGCAGTTTCCAAAAAAGTTGTGGGGAAGAGTTACCTTCACTTTATTGACTGGACACATTTGCTGATCTAAAAATGAGAATTCAAAGCCTTTTTTTTTTTTTTTTTAACTTAGTAAGTTTTCTGTTTGTACACTTATGCTGACCTTAAAGAAAGCAGAATGTGGTGAAGCCTGAGGCTTCCAGAAATGGATGAAAAATAGGAAAAAGTTGATTTAGTAATAACACTTCAGCTCTACTCTAAATATGCTCACAATGCAGCTCTCCTAAAGGTTTCCCTGCATTTGGGAGAGTTGACAGCAGTTTTACCCTGTGGGTGGGAGGTAATCTGGCAGCAAGGACATATAAACAGCAGATCTCAAATAGTTCCAAATATTTCTCCTGGAAATATTTTGTTATATGTTGTGTAATGAAAAACACACATCAGCTGTTACTATGGTTATGCCATCAGCCATTAATGCAATTAAGGTAGAAGCAGGATTTCAGACTAGGAAAAAAAAATCATCCATCTTATGTAACTGCAGAATTAAGACAATGAGCAAAAGTAATTACACTACTTTACAGAATTAGGGGATATAGATTTTTTTTCTGTGCTACATAATTTCTTTTTCCAAGAACACAAAGAAAAAGACATAGTGCCTCTCATCTAACTGAAACTTAGAGATTGGATGTTGAGGCAGAGCCTCAGAGCTAAAATAATTCAGGTCACCTTGAAAAGGGCATTAAAGGACAAAGCTTAACTTCAAACTGGTGAAGAATGAGTTTCAGGGTGGCACAGCTCTGTGCTGGGTGAATAGCTGGGGTTGCTTGGATGCTCCTTCCTGAGGAGCAACATTAACTTATTTTTTTTAAACCTGTCAGTGACTACTTTTCATAATTAGATTATTCCTTTCCATGTATAGTCTATTGACGAGGACCAGTAATAAGATTGGGTTGGTGTGATTCAAACACGGTGTAGGCTAACCTTAGACAGAAGCCCAAAGGGAGCCAGGCTGACTGAAACAGCTGAGGGATTGCTATGCTTAACACAAAAGAATTTTAAAACTGATAATTGCACAATCCATTTCTCTGTCAAAGACAGGTCTGGAGATGTGTGCACCAGCAGCCTGTGCTGGCTGTCAGACCCTCTGAAACTGCCTCCTCTGCATCTCCCTTACTCTGAACTGTGTGTCCCTGGATGGAACATGACAACACAGTTTCTCTTATTATAACAAAAGGCAGAAATAAAAATAAGAGCCAACATTTCTGCTCCACATGACTGGCCATAAATCCCTGATGCAGTTGGGAGCTTCGTCTTCAGCAGTCACCTGCAATTTCTCTCCTGAAAGCCTTTGTAACTTGCGTGCAAACTGACCACTACAGACGTACTCCCTGTGCATAAATTTCCACTGTAATTATTGTTCCCTCATTAAAGAAAACAGCAGTATCACTGTAGAAATTTTCCGTTTCCAGTTGAATCACACCAAGTAATTCTGTCTTTCAGCCCTACTTGGCTTCTGTCTGAATGGTTTGACAATTCTTTCTTTCCGAAAAGTCAAAGAACTGCGGACACCCAGCAACCTGCTGGTTCTCAGCATTGCACTGGCCGACTGTGGGATCTGCATCAATGCCTTCATTGCTGCCTTTGCCAGCTTCCTAAGGTATATCTTCAAGGTTTGCCTAAAGCATGCACAGAAGAACCATATGAAAATTAATAGCTTAAGTTCTAAGAGATTAAAGTAATTAAATCACTCTCTCCCTCCAGTGATACATAGCCGAACTTCTCATTCTCTCAATTTGAAACAGGAAAATGAAACTCTATACAGTTCTACCAGGAAAGAGAAACAGCAGACTTTGCAGTGTATAATCACTGACAGAGTGACTGATTATGGAAGACATTTAGCCAGGCAGCTTTACTGGTCATTATAGAACCTACTTGAATTTCATTAAACCTGTAGATTGGCCCCAAAATTATCTGCAAGTATACATCTGTTTGGTGGCAGTTTTTATGAATCTTTTCATTAAATTAAAATGCAGATCTGTCACCACAGAGTTCACAGCAGTTATGACAGAATTGATTTTCTACATTTTCACACGTGTCAATCATTTGATCAGAGGACAGAAACAATATCAAGCATTTTAGTAAATAATTACAATAAACAAATCACAAGCAAACCATACTCAAAAAACTCACCCCTCTGTAAAATAGCTGATTAATAATTTCACCTTGGTATCATGTTTTTACACTCTGGAAAGGCTTTAACGGAAAACAGAAATACATTTCAAGCCAGAACGTGACCACTTTATTCTCTCTTAATGACTATAAAAAATATTAGCAAATTAACGAGTAAATAGTAAGCTCCAATGGGTCCCTATTCAATATTTTACCTCCTATATAGATCAGTCTTATTTCAGACACTTATGTCTCTACTGTAGTCAATAAAAGTGTCTTTACCTTTATTGAACTGGAGCTGAGGAGCCAAAGTCAATACAAGAAAATGAACTTGGTTTTAACCATTGCAGGACCTTGCTATTTAAATTGGAGCACAAGTTTCCCAGCCTCCCAAGCAGTAAGCTGCCTCCTGTGCCAGGGACAGTCTCCTTAGGTATTATGTGGGTGTTCTGTAAATGCATGAGAAAATAGAATGCTGCAGATTTACACCTCACAGCCATGTTCACGAGCATAAGAATCCGGTTAGATGAACAGAAAAAAAAGTCACAGCTCCTTTTCATTCTCTGTCTGAAAAGACTGAGAGTTTCTTTTTCTTCTTTTCATTTTATCTGCAAAGGTATTTGGAGGCAGTCTTGCTATCAGGAGTATTTTTATTTGGTTTTGTACTGTGTTGCATGGTGAACACAAACTTTCCAAAAGGTTATTATCCATTTGCTACTTGCACATGTTGACAGATTGTCCTGCTCAAAAAGGATACACATTTTGAAGATATGGATAACTGAAAGAAATATAGATTTCAAATTTAAAACCCTCAACTTTTCAATACAAAAACGTAGGCTTATATTTTCTTCTCAGCATTTAAGTGTAGAAATAGCTTCTGTACATTTTCACAGCAATAAAAATGCTAGCAAATACCTAAAGGCAATTACTATAACATCTTTTACAGTGTTTCTTAGACAGATAGCTCAAGCACCGTCTATCACTTTACCCTCTCTGCTAATGCAATTTCCAAACATGTCTTCACCTTTCTCTATCATTTTCTTAACATATTCCTTGTTTGTTGACAGATACTGGCCCTATGGCTCTGATGGCTGTCAAATTCATGGATTCCATGGCTTCCTGACAGCACTAGCCAGCATCAGCTCCAGCGCCGCAGTCGCCTGGGACCGATACCATCACTACTGTACAAGTAAGGGCTACAATTTACCAAGCAACCTCACCGAGATCCTGCTACAAAGCAGCCTGCTTAGATTTCTGACAATCAAAGCAAATACATATTTATTATTTGTGTATCTTATATGTAAGTCTGTTTATCTTACACCCTAGAGATAGAGCATACATAAACAAATTCTCCAAAGGACCTCTTCCTATACAGGGAGCAATCACCAACCACCTTCAGCAGGTATTTCAGGTATTTCCTCTTCCAGATCACATCCAAGTTGTGCAAATATATAGATTTATAGAGATAGATATGCCTTGTCTTTTATCACAGAATTTCCTCACAAACTTTGGCAATAGCATATTTGTGCATTCATGTAAGATGAGTGGAAATTTCTGCTTTATTAGGGTGCTGACTTGGATTTGGTGTCTGTGGGCACTGCCAGGATTTGGGCTGGCACTTCAGCTGTGCTCCAGCCACCACTGTGGATACAGGGGAATAACTCCATTCTCTTAGCTAGCCCAGAAGTCAGAAAGTACAGCAAAGGGCATTATCAGAAGCTGTAAAACCAATTAGAAGCCTTGTGAACATTGGAACTAGCAAAACTCACTATCTTACAAATACGGTGCACAGGGATTATATTCCTTTTATCTAATAAAATAAACTCATGCTGACTGCTCTGAGGGTGCTTTTGTGGGGCCTCTCCTCTCCCCAAACACCAGTTTTCACAGTAAATGCAGCAATTTAGTATCTGTCAGTACCCAATTCCCTCTGCAGTTTACTCTAGGTAGCCAGAGTTCTCAAAAGTTATTGGGAAGGGACTGAGTGACAAACACAGGGTGGATAATTTCATGCCCTTCATTATGAAAAGAGAAAAAGACACAGTATGAAATACAAGCCTATTCTGAAAGGACAGAGATTCTCTTAAAGGCCTTTTTCAGCCTGAACTGTTCTATGTTTCTACAACATCCTGGAACTTAGCAATGCTAGGAATGTCCTGATCTGCAGTATTTGGCCATTTTGGCAGTCATGTGGGAGCTCTGCCACCTGGGAGAAATAGATGGGGTGCTCCCATCCAGGTATGCAGCTTTCATGTTTCCTGCTAAAGCCTGGCTTTTTCTAAAAGAATAAAGAATCCAGAGCACCTCGCATAACACACTGTTCTCCAAAAAAGCTGTGTCTCTTTGGCAATATTGATAAACACAACCCTCCTTTTCTTCTGCTAAAGCGTGGGTTGCTCAGTCCGCTTCACAAAGTGTTTTCTTGGGGAAATTGCAGAAGTTTGTTGGGGAAGAAACTGCTAAGCAGCAGTACTTCTATGCTCTCCTCCATCAGCATCCACACAATCTTTGAGGCACAGCCTCCATACAATTAAAGCAGCAAATGGTAAAACACTCCAAAGCACACAGGGAATATGTTCAGATGATCTTGATGAGGGTGAAAAGGTTGCCTTTTTTTTTTTCTGCAACTCTTGCAGGAATTCATCTCAGGCAAGGAATTTTTTTTTTTCATGTCTAGATTAAGACCCCAAATAATGCAGGCTGTAAGCTAAATGCATCCTAACACTCCTTGGACACTGAAATGCATTTGGAGCTAGAAGAGCAGCAACTATATTATACAAGGGAGAGCCTGCAAATAAGCATGTCTTGGAAAGACATTTTATACTCTGCAACACTGACTTTAATGGTTTTGTGTCAGGCAGCCCTCCAGTCAGGAGTATACACCACATTAAGAGCACAGGCAGAGAGACCCTAAGGACACAAGTTTCCTTACTTTGCTCAAATTGTTACTTACTGATGGCCAAACACGGCAGCTATAGTGAACACTTTGAACAAAACAAAACCAAAAAGCCAGAAGGTGCTCAGACCCTGTGGCTATTCCAGTAAAACCAGCCCCTTCTAGCTGTATCTTCACATGCTGATTGCAAGGAAGATTAACTCATGTTTCACAGACATGCTATACCAAGCCTACAGGCTATTCTGTGTTCTCAATGCATACATTAAACTCCTGTTGACACTGCTGCAAGTTGCATGCCTGTACAGACAGTACAAAATAACTTCACCTAAAAAAAATCAAAGCTATCAACCTTGTATCTTCATTCCCCAGGAAGTGATACTCCTTCCAGACTCAATTACATCATCCCCAAATTTTTGTTATGTCCTAACAGTTTCCCAAGAAAACCTTTGTGGTGGCATTCTTCAGCTTGACACTTGATTACTCACCATCCATGTTTCTGAGGAAGGAAGAGCTGATGGGAATGTGAGACATTGCTGTGATGATAGGAAAATTTGGGACTTCACAGCCTTTCTGTATGCCAATAACACAAATTTATTCACCAACATTCTGGAAAAACGCCAAGTTTTTAAACTTGGAAGTCAGTACAGCCCTCAGTGACAAAGCACTAGCCTTTAAAGTGTATTGATAACCAGACAAGTCACTCATCTGAAATGAGGCTGACACTAAGTGGCATATGGAAGAAAACATGATTGCCACCACACATCACAGAGAAGCAAGAGTTTCAAGGTAGTTTACTCTCCCCTCTCTCGAGTTTTTCCTCCAAGGTAACCACGCTGGGCAAGTATCTCTTCATCCTCTAAATGTAGCTTTGAAGCCTATGAGATGCAACTTTCACAGCAGGGAGAACTACAGAAATAGTCTGAAAGCATGCAATAAAAGGAGAAAAGCTAGGGGGATCTGAAGGGTATCAATCACTAGCAAGATGGGAAACCACATTTTATTTCAAAATTTGATCATTATGGGGGATAGGAGAAAACAAAAGTAGTTTTATGTTAGTGCCTGACAGTGAAGAGGGAAAGGGCAAACTGTGAGGAAGCTGTCCATCAGTAGCCAAGCATTCAGGACAGAAGGAGAGAGTTTATATCAGGGCAGACATTGTTAGTTCTCCCTCCCTGACCATTCAGGAAAGGAAACGTCCTGGATTGTGTTAACACAACAAGGGAGGAAAGAAGCAGCAGCCTGAGAGCCCTCACTGGTGCTGGGATGATCAGGGGAAGGATCCTGGTCAGTTTTTTCCCTTTCATAAGCACAGTTACAGTTTTAAAAGCAAAGAAAAACCCTAGATTTTACACTTGCATTTAAGAATTAGGGCAAAATGGAAAATCTGAAGTGACTTATGTCAGTAGTTCTCTCAATAAAGAAAGAAAAGAAAAGATGAACCAAACCAGCAGGGATTTCACAGCAGCAATTTCAAGGGAAAAAAAAAAAAAAAAAAGAAAGAAATCAATGGAGTAAAGAAGTCCCTTAATAAGGTTATTCTAAAGAGCTTTTTCCAATAATATACACAAAAGAAACTATTACGCCTTCCAGCTTTCTTATTCCTACAAAAAATGAATATTTGTGAGCACCAGTGACTGGTACCTTTTGCAATGAAGGTACTAACACCTGCTTTACCTAATACTGACACATATTTTTGCTCACAAGACTTTCAAATATCTTTGACAAACTTGGATAATTTTAAGTGATGCATGCCACAAAGTCTGGTACAAGCCACAACTGTTCTGGAATATATTGTAACTTAATATTATACAGTTATTATAACTTAACCATTCGAATGAGGAAAAAATACAATTTTTCCCTCCATCACAGAAAACCCTGTTGATGTTTTGTTTGAGAAATTACTTTTGAACAGCAGGCTAAAATCTATCTGAAAGGTAGCCAATATGTCAGAGATGTACTTTTTGCTCTTTCTGTGAAAATCAGCTAAATGTTTGAATAAACCATAAATCTTAAAAAAAATCTACACCCATAAATGTTCCCACAAACTAAAGATGGAGATATAGTTTATGATTATGTCACCAAAAACTGGCCATCATAATCAAAAGGATTAATGTCCAATGCTCTATCTAGCAAATCTAAAATTTAAGCTTCTGACATCACAATTTCAGTAATCTTTGAATGATGGGAGGAATGAGGGTCTGTTGATGAGAGTGACCTTGTTCTGTTCCAAAGCAATTACTGAAGCCATTTAACATTCCCTGTATTAATATTTCACTGTATGGAAAAGAGAAGTTTCCTTTTGCTTTTCAAAGAGAGAAACCAGACAACAAGAGTGATTAGACTTAATAGGACCAAACTGCCAGCAGTGGGCAATAATTAGAAATTACATCTGTAAGCGTATGCTGAACTCCACACATAGACATCTAATGGAGTTAGGATCTACACAGCTATGACATTAAATTTTATCAGGCCCAAAAAAGACATATAAAGTAAAGCAATGGTCTGCTGTGCATGAAAACAACCAAACTGCTCTCATCCTGTGTTCTTGTTGTCAGCATCTCAGGGGATGACATTTCTGCCATGTGAACCAGTCACAATTCTTTCACTGTCCTTGTACTGAAATTACTTTTTCTGGGTAAAACTAAAATAACATTGAACTTGCTTAACTTCACATTCATATAATTTTAGTTACTGTTGATGTGTGAGTAAATATTTTCTGGAAGGTCAACAAGCAGTTGATTTCACCAGGTCTGCTTCACCATTAATCTCAATTTGCAAAAGGCCAAGGTGAAAAGGAAAAACATTATTTTGTTAGCTCTGATTCTTTCCTCTTCTGGTGTCCAAAATAGGATTCCTTAAGTGTGAGGAAAAAGAATAGAGGAACTCAACTCCAGAGATGAGATTTCCAAAGACAGACAGTTGAGACATGCCTGGGGCCAGACCTCATTATTGCACAGTCCTTTTATTCTACATCTAATAAGAAAATGGTGATCCCTAACACCCATGGAAAGGTAACAAAAATAAACTGCTTCTTAGAGTTTTCATACAAAAGGCACAAACATTAAAGCAAAATTTAGGAAAATAAAGGGGAAAAAAGAAAACCAAATGAAAAATGAGAAGAGTCACCTTGCTGAGCAACCCAGTGCCCTGCCAGGCACGTGGGGTCCCCAGCAAGGTGGAGGGCACTGAGGCAGGGCACTGCCATGCCACAAGCACGGGGAGGTTTCCCCTGAGGTGTCCTACAGGCTGCACTTTTCCCTTTAAAAAACTCTATGTGGAAATCTTCATTAAAGACACTCTTGATAGAAAATACTCAAAAGCCATTTCAGCAGGAGGCCTCACAACCCTCTTGTTGCCTGCACATACCCCAGCTGGAAGCACATGGGCCAGAGGAAAGATGTGGCACCAAGAGACTGGGCACCACGAAAGGTCCCAGAGGTGGTTGCAGCCACTGGAGCAAGAGTTTCTCCAGCTTTTCTGTGCAGGATGACATCAGGGAAGGTAGGATTATATGGGATCATATCAATGCAAGGATTTTTCGGTTACATGCCAAAATCCATACGGTGCTGGTGTGTGACCAGAACCCAGTGGCACCACAATGGCTCAGTCAGGGCCCATTTTGTTCTGAGACCTTCACAATATTGCAGTAGTCCATGAAGTGAAAGGATAGGGCAGAAAGAGAACAAAATCTCTGCCACAAGATACCACAAAAAGTCATTGGCATTAACTATTTTATAGAAATTGCTGAGAAACAAAAACCCCTCAAGATCTGGTTCAGCTTTTTTTCAGAATACCAGGAGGGTTTACCATGTACAAAACAGTACTCTCAAATAAATAAAGCTGCTTTTGGCATAAGCTTGTCTTAAGAGATACACAATTCAGATCCAGGTTTCAATGCAGCTGCTTTTGATAGTGCTTTTAAAATGTTGCTGGAACACGTAAAAGACAAAAACAAACCTGACAGCTTATGTAATGAGCTTTGTCCCAGCTGAATTTCAAGTTACAGTTGTGTAAAGCCAAGCTACAAGAACTGCTGTGTAGAACACAAATGGACACCTTGGATGAGTAACAACTCTAACATGCTTGTTTGAGCATATGCCTAAAGGGCATGTACTTCTGAAAGATACAGCTTAAGCTACTTTGCTTCTTTAAAACTGAGATATTATGAATAATTACAAGTTGCTAAAAAGTTTTACTTGTATTTCTAGTCCCCTAAGTCAGAATCTATTCTTTTATTTTCATCTATGTCATTCTAGAGTCATATCATGTCCATTCAAGAAAGCAATATTTAAGCTTATGTAAGCAAAGTATATTTCCTATATAGGAATCATATGAAAGACAAATATCAGTCATTAATAATTCTTCATTAGAATTATTATAAAACAATGTTTTAAATATATGAAAATATCTTTTTTTTTAACTGCAATATTAAATCATAGAAGATTTATAAAATGGATTTTTCTTATTTTTTCCCCAGTATTTAAATTGCAATGTGTATACCTGTCTTTTTCCATTACTAATCTCTGAACACCTGCACCAAACAAATTTTCCAAGTCGATTTTTAATGCAATTCAAACTCTAATTCTTCTCCCTGAAGAACCTCTGGAAGATAAGAAAAAGCACAGAGGTAGAACCAGCATTCCCATAAAAGGGCACTTTCACTAACACGCTTTATTTTCCTTCTTTAAAATATACAAGGACAACACAACACAAAACAGCTACTGTAGAGTTTGCGGTCCTCTCTGGAGCTGTTGCCTTATGGGGATCTCCCCTCTGTGTGGCCCCACACGTTCTTCACCCACGAGTCACGCACATTGGGTCCCATGGCAGAGCCTCACCTCATGCACCTCATCCCCACTGCTTCACCTTTTCAAGAAAGGTCAGAATTGACCTGAATCTCCCTGCCTGTGGTCACGACGCTGCTGTTAAGGGCAGACAAAAAGATTGTTTCCCAAGCTCGGTGAAAATCACGTTGTGACTCCACCCTAATGGGAGGTTTGATTAGAAAGGAGCGGTGGTTGTCCTTGCTGGTGCCGCTGCCGTCACAGGCTGCTCAGCCTTGGTAACTAAATTACCCAGCCCTTCTGACACGCAAGCAGCAAGGCTAACACAATATCCTGCAGCAGCAAAGAAGCCTGCCTGCCTTCCCCATGAAGAAATACTTCCTGTGTCTTCTGAAGTTTCCACTCTTTTATTTCACCCATTGACCCATTCCTATGGGGGTTTTTTGGAACCGGGTGAGATAGGCACAAGTGAACATTTTTATTATAAAATTAGAAATAAAATTACTAGTGCTGAGCTTCATATTTCCTGATCCAGGCTAAGCAATGACTTCAAGGGCAGTTACTTGTCCAGGAGTATTTTTAGAACAAGACCCGTTGTCAGGTTGTGTGTTCATTTTCATATGAATATTGATGAACAGCAGTGTTAGAACAGGGTATATTTGATACCCACACATGCCCTGCATTCCTGGCCAGGCAGAAAGGAAGCAGGCAGGGGCTGGGGAGTGTGTGCAGAGTCACTTTTCTGATCTGAAATGTTTTAAATATACTATCATTTCTGATCTGAAATGTGACACCCTGAAATGGAACTCTAGTTCTTCAAGCACCATTCATTGCATCACCCCGTTTGTCCTACTCTCTGCCTAACCCGAGTCTTTAAACACATTCTCAAAATACAAGAACATAATGTTTGCAAGAGCAGCTGTATCTCCAGTGTGGTACAAAGCTGAGCAGCAATACAGCATTTGTCTAAGCAAAGCACACGGAAGGGGAGTACAGTTTGCTGCTCCCTACAGTCTAAAATCTTCCTTCGTATCTTATGCAAGACTGATTCCTCCAGACGTGGGTCAGCTTCAGGACACAAGGCACAGACAGCTGCTTGCTCCTGCCCGGGGCCCAAGGGCCAGACAGCTTTTCACAGGGGTTTGTTCAGGGCATGGAGACCCCCTTTTCTCTTCCCACAGGGAGCAGGCTGCAGTGGAGCACGGCCGTCTCCACGATGGTGTTTGCCTGGCTGTTTGCTGCCTTTTGGTCCGTGATGCCCTTACTGGGGTGGGGGGAATACGACTACGAACCCCTCCGAACCTGCTGCACCCTGGACTACAGCAAAGGGGACAGGTGAGGGGCAGGGACGGCTCCCACAGGAGTGGGGTGGAGGCTGCCATGCCCTGGCAGCACACCAAAACTGCTGTCCCCCACCACTGCTGCTGGGCAGATGTCCCTGTCCAGTGACTGGAACATCACCAAGGCTGCCTTGACTCTCATGGTGGCGTGTGGGAACAGCTACCTCTGTGGGAGAGGCTGGTGCTCAGGTTTCTGCTACTCCTTTGCTCATCTATAAGCTGCACCTTTTCTGGGTTTAGGACTGCAAACTCTTTCAAAGTGGTTTTGGTTTTATGCAGTCCAGCATAAATGTCTGAGTAGGGCTGTTTGGGTTTAGAAAGTAAACACCTGTTGTGATTTTCTACAATACTATCCATCCCACACACAACAGCATGGCACAGCATAACTGGCCATCAGCAAATGCTTCACCTATAGCATATTGACACAATTGGGTTTAGTAATTTTTAAAATACAAGTTGGTAAATATTTACAGCAAGTCTACATAGATACACTAGAGAGAAATTAACCTTTTTTTTTTTTTTATCCCTCCTCACGCTTTCCAGAAACTATGTCACATTCCTTTTTGCTCTGTCCATTTTCAATTTCATGATCCCAGGCTTCATCATGCTGACATCCTATCAGTCCATACACCAAAAGTTCAGGAAAAGTGGGCACTATAAGGTAAGAAAGTTCCCTCAGCCCCTGCAATCACCTTGCCAAAATAGGGCTGCATCCAAGAGAGAGAAAGTCCCTGAAAAAAAAACCCAATTTATTCCACAGGGGCTTTGGCCCAGCTCCTTCTGTACTAATTCCTAAATGTTACTTGAGTAGGAGGGTAGTGGAACAGAGGATGGGGCCATGCAGAAGGTTCATAGAAACACTATCCTTAGAGATTTCAGCATTTTACCCGATGGTCACATCTGCCCCAACCTGGTGCTGTAAACAGTTCCCCACCAAAGGGGAAGCTGAACCAGTGATCCTGAGGATTTCCCTCCGTCAATACTGGTCCAACTCTCCTCAGAAAACTAATACACAGCATGCAGAATATTTGCCAACAGCATATCAATATTTATCCAGAGAAATTTAGTTCAGGAAGGATTTTTATTCCCTGCTTTGCTACAGGCCCTTAGCTTATCACTGAGCACATCAAGCAGAACTACAGAACTACAGCTCTGCAAGGAGACACACAGACACCCCGTGTGGGCAGAAGGGCCTTCCCATACACATTGTGTTTACACTTGGTTGAGGAAACTTGGAAATCTTTATGAGCTGGAAAAAAAGGAATTGTTCTGGTGTGGCAGGTTTATGGGAATGTAATGGGGTGATTATATGAGTTGTTTCCTTAGGTGCAGACCCTACAGTCTGGGGCACTATGCATGGCTGGTGGGCACAGCCCAATCCCTGCACTCAGTATAGACAGTTAATTCTCGAGAGGAGTTTTATATCAGCAAACAGACAGTCAGGCAGGCTGGTTTGTAGCTGACTGGAATAAATACATGTGCCCTCTATATATCTCTTGCAAAAATCTCAGTGATCATTATTATGTTTATTAGCTTTTTTTTCAGTGAATTTCCACGCACTAGTGACTGATTTGTTTCTTAGGATATTCTGTAGCTATGCAGACAAGTTACAATGTAGAAAATTTAAGGATGAAATTATTGCTTCTCTAGTCATTAATATTTTTAAGATACCTGAGAACAGCTGGCCGTGAACACCATGGATAGGGCCCTAGCATGAAGGACAGAGGAATCCTACTACCACAACATAGTGCATCCATCTGTTGCACTGCCATAGCAGTGACTTCACACAGTTCATTTGCCTGCAGGACCATCTAAGAAGTCAACAAAATATAACTCCTTTTGTCTGTTTTTAAATTTTCACATTGATTTCTTCCCTCAGAAGGAATTACTGGCCGTGGCTTTCATATCTAGAACACACTCTGATTTAAGTGATCGACCATAAGGTGATTTGTCACTTCTGCCACTCCCCACCCACACCCTGAACAGGGCTTTGTGCCCATTGCCCCACGCAGCGCTCCAGGCAGAGGGAGTGGTGCTCTCACATCTCCAACACCAACACCAAAGCAGCAGTGGAATCACATATCCTGCTGGCTGATCCACTCCTGCTACTGAACACAAACCTTGGTCCCACAACTCTCCCATCCATTTGGTGCAGTGTGTGATCATGAAACACAAAAGAATTTATTGCTCTTGTTTTTCAGTTTAACACTGGTTTACCATTGAAGACGCTGGTCCTTTGCTGGGGTCCCTACTGCCTTTTATGCTCCTATGCAGCCATCGAAAATGTGATGTTCATTCCACCCAAGTACCGCATGGTATGTCTGTGCCACCTGAAGGAATCCAAACAATGACATTCTCCTTACTCTCCTCTCTCTGTTCCTATGGAACAATGCCAATTTACTCACAACTGGGTTTACCAGTTTAAACATATACGATTAGTAGATCTTTTCCTCAAAGCATTCTGTTCATATGCCCCTTGTAAGCTAAGCACAGTGATACAACAGGCATTTTATAACTGCTTGTATCAAGCACAAATTTGGGAAGTCAGAGGGTTTTTTTCTTAGCAGTCAGTTAGGGGTCTGTAGTCTGTACTGCCTCATGGTGTGTAGGAGCTCTTTGTGTCCTTCCAAGGGTCAAGTACCAGCTCAGAATTTTCAGTTTTGAAAGAACTCATTCATATTTCTAATACTTGTCTCTCCACAAGGAAGCTGTACTTGATCTCTTCTAAGGTTCTGCTGCCTCCTTTTTCTCCTTTATTCTATGAGTCTTGGCTCTGCAGCCACCTCTGGGACTCAGTAATATCACATTAAACCTTTCAATTTTCATTCAGTCCTCAAGAATCAGCCCAGTTTCAGGTCACCAAATGCATCACTGTATTCAGTATCCCACTGATAAAACATGTTAGCAACATCAGCCCACTTACCCACCAGAAGGTGTCCACAGCCCAGCCTTCACTCCTCCTAACTGTATTCACTCCCGACTGGAACATCCTTGTTTCAGGCAATACCAACCTAAATTCTTTCACCTGGAGACCATAGTTTCCTCAGCAAAGAGTTCCAATGCACCAAATTACTTTTATTTCTCATCTTCCTGAGGGTAGCAATCCAGTGCCATTGGAGACAGGCATTTTTTTGATAAAGGAAAACAACCTAAGCTGAAATCAGCCCATTGGATCCTCTGTACGTTTTCCTTTTAATAACTATTGTGTTTCACAACAGATTCCTGCGCTTATTGCCAAGACTGTGCCAACAGTGGATGCCTTTGTATATGCGCTGGGGAATGAGAACTACAGAGGAGGAATATGGCAGTTCCTCACAGGACAGAAGATTGAGAAAGCAGAGGTGGACAACAAAACTAAATAACCCATTATGGCATTAAGCAAAATTATTGCAGGTACATCAGTGAAAGCAAAATGCTAGAGAAAACTGTGCACTCTCTGATATGTGTGTGCAAAGGTGGTTCCACATTGGAAAGGCTGTGCATTGGCTACAAGCAATCAAGTATGGAAAGAAAGCCCTTCAGTTAAATGTCCAGACCATCAGGAGCTGCTTGTCAAACAAGCTGCCTTAAATCTGTGTTGATTGTCATCAGTCTCATTTTATATGTCACTGCAAATAAACTATGCGCTGGAAAGCATTTTTCCTTCTCCTGATAAAAGCTAACATAAAAACTCAGTAAATTAACTCAAGCAGGGTATTCATTTATCCAGTGAGGCCTCATCAGATCAATCTGTGCAGTTTGTCCATATGGTAATGTCTGGATCACTAAAAGATTAAACCAGTGTCCAGTATTACACCACATGTCTGTATTAATAGCTTGCTCATCTGAACAACTCGCTTTCAATGCACCCAGAATGGGACTTCCCAAATTTCCATGAATCTGATATCCTAGTTCCATAAAAACATTGTAGCAGGCATGTAAGCCCAGTAAGGAATATTAGCTTGGCTCCTATTCAAATGAGTTACTGTGTGACATTCAGCTTTATCACACATTAAACTGCATCAGATTTTGCAGCTGCTACTTACCAGAACAATAAAAAGCTTATAGTCCACCATAAAAAACATTCATCTTTTTGTTGAACATTGAGCAAAAACTAAAGTGGGGAATGACTCAGTTTCTGTTCTAAAATGTCATAAGAATAAAAATGAACTTCACATTGCCATTAAATTCCCATATGAGCTACATGAGTGAGAACAATCACTGAATCAGTTGTGACTGAAGAGACTGAGCAATTAAAAAGCCCTTTATTTTATATTTATCAGTATTATGTATTTTAAACTATTAGAAATGTCCATTTTAAACACTTGTATTTGCCCATGTTTCTCACATTACCTATGTATGGGATGAAAAACTGTCAGTTGATATTCCTGTTACTGCAAGATATGTCTCAGAATGACCCATTTGCTAAAAAATATGTGTGACAACAATTATGAGAGATCATACGTACAAAAAGCCAAATCTAATTGATACTTACAGGAATCATTTGGTTCATTTCCAAGCATTTTCAGTGAAACAACTTTTGAAACTAATGAAAGGAAAAGTTGATCTGTTCTTTTGATGCCTTCCGACATATTCAAAGGGAAAATAGTTGGATTGATGATGCAATCCTGGAAGCTAAACAACCAGTGGGTAGAAGAGACATTCCCCTCATGGCCAGAATTAGGAAATAAATGTCATTTTGTGACAAGGTAAAAAGCAGGATCCCATTCAAAGATGTGCTTCGAGACTTTGTGAGGCTCAATCTGGTCACAAACTACCTGACACAGCACTGAATAATGCCATGAAAAAATTATTCAAAATAATGACATCTAGAGCTGACAGGGAAGACTCACATCTTAGGTACACATAATATTAAGTACACAGATAACAAAATGTTTGCACTGATAAGTGCAAAATAATGTATATAGGCACAAAATTACCTTTAAGTATGTACCTACAGCGACAGGCTCTGAATGTGTAATTATCTCTTTCTCAGGAAAGAGACCTGGGTAGGTCTTGCAATCACTAGTTCACTTGTCAGCAGAGTCACACTGACAAATCCCAGCAGAATCCTAAAAAGCACTAAAAAAGGAATAGGTAACAAAAGGGGATACATGGTCACACCATCTGAAAGTCACTTATTCAGACTTATTAAATAGGGTGCATATTTTGGGTCATTCCAACCCATGGAGGATATACATGAACTAGGAAAGGGCCACAGTGATGATCAAACATAGGAAGAAGCTTGAATACACAATAGGGATGAAATGAAGGAGAATGCTGGTTGAGAAGAGCTGACTGGTGAGGACAGCCTTATTGAACCAGGAGCTGAGGGGGTGTGAGGATGGAATGATGGTTTGCTGCTTCCAATAGCAGGAAGGATGGCATACGCCATAAAATTAATTTGAGAGGTGTATTTTCTGAACTTCACAGTTTGAGGAGTGTTCTTCATGTCTGCCTACTGAAACACATTATGGCTTACATAACAATACTGTAATAGTGTAATAAATAACAGCTTAAGACATTTGGATAGGGACTGAGTTCCTTTGGCTTAAAGGAAACATACCTCACGAATTCACCTCAGGCTTTGGCTTTTAGTTCACTTTCAGATTGATTTTTGCCTTGCTCTTACTGTAAACTTCTTATCGTGGGAGTAGAAAGCAGCAGAGCTGTTTCTTTGTTTTGTTGGACAGCTACAAATCTAAACGTGCCTCTGCTTAGATTTGTGTATTCTTTTTTCATATTGATTACCGAAAACTAGTGATGGGTAAAGCTGAGTATTATTGCTTAGTGAGCATAAAGTCAGTAAGTGGTATTCAAGCCTTGAGACAAATGGGGTCTCTGTCCTCAGCAGCAACCAAAGCTGTTCTCTATGGCTGCACAGAAGGAACAGGAGGTAAGAAGATCACTGAAATCTTTCAGACCTAGGGGTGGTAAAATCTTACAGACACACTGTGAAGAACACAGAACATATTCATACAGCCCAGGGTAGAGCTATAAATTCAGGACCATGGCAGATGCAGTACAGTGCATTACAGTGACATGAGAACATGCTGTCCCACACAAGAGGGGCCTCCCACAGCTCCCTGGAGTGAGACCTCACTTCAGATGTTTCCTTATGCACTGTGTTTTTCCCATCAGGTCAGAAATCCCACCTGGTTTCACTCTGCACCTCCAAACCTAAAGGTGCACGTAAACCCTGCATTATTTCTTCTGTCATATCTCTCCACCCTAAATATCTTAAACAAATGCTTCTTAGCCAGTCACACCCATAGCTATCCCAGCCTAAGGACTCCTGCATATAAGGTACAAAGGCTCTTGGTTGAGTGAAGAGAGGCAAATGAAGCATTTGAACAAAATGGGTGGACTTAACTACGTCCTCAGTCCTAGTTCATAATGCCTTGGCTGATGACTTCCTACCTAAGAGTAGAGGAAACGAGGCTGCTCATGGTTCGTTTATTGGATCATGGATAAACTCACTCTGAAACAAAACAGAGAATGGAAATAAACATGAGAGTTTCCAGTAACTGTTCACCAAGTTCTAGCTGTTACTGACAACTGGTCACTCTTCCTGTTGTAACTAGTTCTCAGCACTAGTTCACCCTCATGAAGAACTGGCTGATGCCCATGAACAAGTGTCTCAACAAGTGTTCTGTGTTTCAGGAAAATGTCTGGAAGCAAACTTCACTGCACCAAAAAGCCCAACACATCTCCAGTCAATGATACATTTTGTCCTTAGCCTTCCCCACAACACACTGGCCCAGCATCCCATGGCACTGCTAGTTGTCCAAATCTTGCAATGGACATACCATCCTGGTAACACCTGTCACAAGCAGCTTCTGTATCTTGAGGAGTTCAGGTGGAAGCATGCAAAATCCTATCATATTTTTGCACTCTGGAGAATCTCAGATGTCTAGAAACAGGATTTACACTTCCCTAACCAAAGTACAGGCCAAGAGGTTATATACGGGCTGCAAGACACTCCCAGATAGGTAGCATCCCACCTATTATCCAAAGCAAACTGCATAAGAACAAAAAACAGAGACTCAGTTTAAGTCAGTACAGCCAATATGTCAGTGATTAATACCAATCTTGTCACTAAAGATGAGTGACTACAACAATCTGCCCACTTTTAAAAGCAATTAGATAGCATTTTGGGCTAGTTCACATTAGCCATGGCAACCCTTTGTTAGGGAGGTTTTGATTCTTTGTTCACAATCAAAGGAGAAGACGAAAGTGTGGCTCTCCTCAGCATTCAATTACTTGATTCAACCACTCTTAATGCCCAGTGATCTGCAGTATTATATACAACATCACTTAACCCCCCTACTATCCCTCTTACAGGCAAACTAATTCTGCTTGTTTGTGTCAGGGTGAACATTTTGACTCTCTGATAAAAACAGACTTTCAAAGAAGAAAAAAGAAGTCAATTTTTCCTCCTTAGCCATAGAAACAGAATGTAATTTCTTCAGGTTTTCTTTCAGCAGAAAGAAATGCCTCACACTTTAAATAGCATCTCTTGCAGTTCTATTCTCAAGGCTATTAAACACCCACAACTCCAAATGAAGTTACTCTGTCCTCGATAATGCTGTAAATCAAGATCTTGCTGACTCAGCTTTCCCACACTGCCCACACGCACAAACACCCTGCAGTTCAATAAAGGGAGTTGAGTTTTTCTGCAGTGACATTCCTCATGTGCTTCATACACTTTCTGACGTGTTTGTCCTTGCACCTCCAGTGCAGGTGAGGGGGGCATTACAAACTTATTTAGCAATAGGGCCAGAGGAAGAATTTGCACTGTTCCCAGTCATACCACTTTGAACTGCACTACTGTAAAACAGCAAAGTGAACTGGTTTTGTTGCCACCAAGAAAAAAGGATTACCAAATTCCTAAACATGGACCGAAGAGCTAACAATTGGTTTGGTTCAACAAGTCAGGATACAAAGACTAAAAGTGTAACGTAAGATCCTTATGATATGATGACAGCAACTGTTAATCACAAGTACTTATCCATCCTGTTATGTCTTGCTTGAATTTCTGTTCATGTTACACCTGTGAGGATGACTAAAGACTCACACCTCAGCCTATGATATTGAGTTTGCATGTTGGAGTAAAACTGCAAAAATATTTGGCAAGCTCTGCTTTTTTACACATATTCACACTAGAGATCGTTTATCAGAGGATAAGAATCAATGGTCTGTATGAGGTATTCTAGACAGCCTAATATAGTAAATAGAAATGGGGGTTTTTATGAAAACAGGTATTTCACTTTCTCCAGAGAAGGTAAGGAAAACCATCTTAAACAGACTAGAAATCTGTAAAAAGGGTTTTTCTTATTCCATATCCTGTTCACTTTGCATTTGTCACCACATTGAGTCACTTCCCCACAGCCTATTTTCAGCAAGAATTTAAAGCCTGGGACTAGGCAACTCAGAATCATTGAATCATTTAGGCTGGAAAAGACCTAACCATTAACCAGCACTCCTAAGTCCACCACTAAACTATGTTCCTAAGTTCCAAACCTACACATCTTTCCAATAGCTCCAGGGTTGGTGACTCCACCACTTCCCTGGGCACCCTGTTCCAGTGCTTGATATTTTGGTGAGGAACTTTTTCCTAATATCTAATCTAAATCCCCCCTGGCTCAACTTGAGGCCATTTTGTTTTATCCTATCACTTGTTACTTGGGAGAGGAAACCAATGCCTTTCTTGTAGTGAGGGACCCAAAGCTGAGCACAGTACTCAAGGTGTGGCCTCATCAGTGCTGAATACAGAAGGACAATCCCTGCTTTAGTCCTGCTGGCCACACTATTCCTGATAAAGGCGAGGATGCTGTTTGCCCACTTGGCCATCTGGACACACTGCTGGCTGATGTTCAGCCACTGCCAACCAGCACTCCCAGGTCCTTCTCCCTGCAGCAGCTCTGCAGCCACTCTTCCCCCAGCCTGTAGCACTAGATGGGGTTGTTGTGACCCAGGTGCAGGACATGGCACTTCAAGTTGTTGAACCCCGTGCGATTGGCCTCAGCCTGCAGAAGATGCCTC
Organism: Formicarius rufipectus; assembly: GCA_013399695.1. Lineage (NCBI taxonomy): Eukaryota > Metazoa > Chordata > Aves > Passeriformes > Formicariidae > Formicarius > Formicarius rufipectus. The sequence goes on from VXAU01002185.1 coordinate 145,295, forward strand.
TGCAGAGCCTTCCTGCCCACNTGTTTGCCCACTTGGCCATCTGGACACACTGCTGGCTGATGTTCAGCCACTGCCAACCAGCACTCCCAGGTCCTTCTCCCTGCAGCAGCTCTGCAGCCACTCTTCCCCCAGCCTGTAGCACTAGATGGGGTTGTTGTGACCCAGGTGCAGGACATGGCACTTCAAGTTGTTGAACCCCGTGCGATTGGCCTCAGCCTGCAGAAGATGCCTCTGCAGAGCCTTCCTGCCCACCCAACTTGGTGTCATCTGCAAACTGACTGAGGGTGCACTCGATCCCCTCACCCAGATCCTTGGTAAAGATATTAAATAGGACTGGCCCTAGTACTGAACCCTGGGTAACACCACTTGTGACCATCCACCAGCTGGATGCAGCTCAACACACACACACCAGCACTCTCTGGGTTTGGCCATCCAGCCAGGTTTTTACCCAATGAACCGTGCACTCATCCAAGCCACAAGCAGCCAGTTTGCGCAGATGAACGCTGAGGGAAACAGAGTTAAAATCTTTGCTAAAGACCAAGCAGACAACACCCACAGTCTTTCCCTTGTCCACCAAGCAGGTCGCCTTGTTAAGGAAAGAGATCAGGCTGGTCAAGCAGNTGAACCCTGGGTAACACCACTTGTGACCATCCACCAGCTGGATGCAGCTCAACACACACACACCAGCACTCTCTGGGTTTGGCCATCCAGCCAGGTTTTTACCCAATGAACCGTGCACTCATCCAAGCCACAAGCAGCCAGTTTGCGCAGATGAACGCTGAGGGAAACAGAGTTAAAATCTTTGCTAAAGACCAAGCAGACAACACCCACAGTCTTTCCCTTGTCCACCAAGCAGGTCGCCTTGTTAAGGAAAGAGATCAGGCTGGTCAAGCAGGACCTGCCTTTCCTAAAAACAGACTGGCTGAGCTGGATAGCCTGGTTGTCCTGCACATGCTGCGTGATGACACTCAAGATGATCTGCTCCATAATCTTCCCCAGAGCCAATGTCAGGCTGATAGGCCTGTAATTCCCTGGATCCTGTCCCATGAGCATCACATTTGCTAACTTCCAGTGAATTTGGACCTCCCTGCTTAGCCAAGGCTGCAGGTAAATGATGGAAAGTGGCTCTGTGAGCTATTCTGCCACCTCCCTTGGTACTCTCATGTGGATCCCATCTGGCCCTATGGACTTGTGTGTGACTAAGGGGTGTAGCAAGGTTGCTGACCATTTCCTCTTAGATTATTTGGGCTTCACTATACTGCCTGACCCTGTTTTCCAACCTGAAGCCTAGATTTTCATATTATGAGTAGGAAATCACTGCTCTGGCCAAAACCGATTCTTTTATGTAATAATACTCATCTGGGAGTGCAAGAATTCAAATTCATTTGTCTTTAGCATGATGGCAGTCAAACACACAACTTCTCTTGCCCAGGAGAGCCACCAGGCTATTGCAAAACTCTCCCATTTTTCCATTGACTCTTTCCACTTTCCTATCCCCTTCGCAGAAAAAAAAAAAAAAACAGGGTTTTGACAACTGGATGAGAACAATCTGGGATTGATTTGACTTGACTAAATGGGAAAAAATTTAGATCGTGATGTTTGCTTCTATGACAAAAATGCAAATGCTCCTGTATTGCTACTGAACATTTGAACTTCTCCAAGATACTAGGGAGGACGAGTAAAATACAACAAATTACACATCCTAGGGAATTACCACATAACATATTCTGTGAACTCAATATTAGGTTACTGGCATATCTTAAAATACAGGTCAAAGGCAGATACCACTGACTGGGGATATTTTTAAGCCAGAGATGTTTTCTTGATCAACACTTTGTTTTTTATTCTCTATGCTATAGTCGCATATTTAGGTGACATAAAAATGTGTGGGGCAGTAACTAAGATACAGATGGGTTATCATTACAGCATGACCTAAGCCATCAGGGTAAATAGTTGTTATCTGACAAAATGTATTTTGCTAAGATCAAGTGGTTGAGATCCAAGAATGGCAGTTGCTTATAGTTACTTGAAGGAAGACTTTGCTTTGAAAAACAGAGCTTAGAAAAAGATTTAGGGGTCATTATATATAATCTTCTCAATGTAAGCTGTCTGGGCGATGCTGTGCAAAAAGGACTAATGAGATTCTTGAATATGGCTGAGGGAGAATAATATGAAGCAGAAAAAATGAAGGATTTCAGCATTGCTTGGCAGCAGTGCCAGGACCCTCACTGGGTTACTGAATCCTGTCCCAGTGTCTGCATTTTAAAGAGGATTTGAAGACACTGGACAAAGTTCAAGTGAGTGTCACAAATTCTCTGGCTTTACCAAAAAAGCCCATGCCTTCTGACGTGATGGGTAAGAAGCTCAACATATTCAGCTCACTGAAGAGAAAGCATAGACATACCTTCATCACACTGTGTAGGTAATTGCTCTTGGGGAAGATACATGTGAAAAGCTTTCCAATTTGGCTGAGATCCAGTGAATAAAAGTTCAATTTAAAAAAATTCAACCTTGAAATAAGGGGAAATTTCCCAACAGCAAAGTAATGAAAGACAGAAACAGCTTATTGGGGGAACTAGTGAAACCACTGTCACTTGCAACCTTTCAGACAAAGACAGATAGCTCTGAAGATACACTTTCAGCCTAGTTTCAGACGAGAAGATTGTGGTTGTCCTTACTAGCTCAGTAAGCTTAGTTGCCCATGTATCCACCCTCAGCCCTTGGTGAAACAGGACTGCCTACACTGTAGTCAACATGCTTGCCATGCTTCTGTGATGGCTCAGGTGATGCTACAGGAGTCATGACTGGCAAGGATGCAGAGTTAGAATTGTGGGGCCACACTGGCCTCATGCTCAGGGAGAAGGGGTGACAGTGAGAAAGTGTTCCTGCTTGTGACATGAATGATGCTGAAACCAGAGAGAGGCTTCTCATGGATTAACTATTACTTTTTCTATCCAGAAAAACAATCCCTTTTTCACTACATCTTGTTTGTTCTAACAGGTGCAGGTCCAGAACAGCTATGTGTAATAATAGGTATCACACAGGCTCTTTGAACAAGTTAGCCTGCCATACATGGAGGGTCAGACTAAATGATCCTCCTGTCCCTGAACTTGTTTTTTTCTTGTGTTACACCAAGTATGTTTTTTAACTTCCTTTCACAAGTCAAAGGACAGAAGTATAAAAAGAGAAGCAAAAGTTCTCACTTGGAATTATCTTTTAACCTGGTGTCCCCTTGTAGTGACTGAGTGAATGTAGTCACTTCCAGGCTACATGAAGGTAAGCAAGACAAGATGAAACCCTGTCAGCAGAGCAAAACCACTTGAATGTGAACTCTAGCTTCCTCCCTCCCTCATGTCCTGTTCTGACACAGGCAGTCAGCTCTGACAATCAGTTAAGATTTTGACAGCAGGTGTTTGACAGATCATGATCTATTCCTAAGGATGCACACCAAGTGTAAAATTTTGTTCTTGGGTAGCAGTGAAGAGTCATTAACCCTTGTGAAGAAAGCCTTCCTCTGCATTAAGGTCAAAACTGTTTTGACACATTCCACTCCTTTCTCCAAACTCACCCACAGAGCAGCTGGAAAGTGGAGCACATCACAGGTGTGGTCTGATTTGATCCCAATGTGTTTGCTGAAACGAGTCACACTAGCCAACTTCAAAAAAATTTTAGGAGGTTTTTACGGTCCCTCCCTCTGCTTATTCAGAGCCAGGGTCCTCCAAGGGAAACTGCACACTGGAAGGCATTGCAGACAGACACACTCTGCTCTCCCCATCTGTCTATCCCACAGCAGGTATCAGCACCTCTGGCACTATCACCTAAAGATGACATTTGAAATTAAAGGTATATAACGGCCATAAATGCAACACATGAAGCAGAAACATCAGTGGAAAAAACCAAGGTTCTTGATTCCAGTGAAAACCCACTCAGCAGCTGAAATTAGAAACATTAATCTCATGGCATTGCCCATAATTAAAGGCTCCATCTACCAGCAAACAGCTGTGTAACTACTGCTGGCTGAACCTCACTGCTTTGGTATGGGATTAGGAGGAAATGAAGAGCAAGCATTGCAAACATCGGTAGGACAAGCAATACCTTCACGTGTCCTTTATTACATGGACCAAATAATAAAACGGGTGTCCTTTCACAGTTACTCTTTCTATGAATTCATTAACAGCAGAAATGAGTATTACAAACAAAACAAAGGAATGCAGGACTAGAAGCATGTCAGCATCCTGTTACCCAATACTCTATGCTTACATTGAGCCTTTATTAACTTCTTTTTGCTGTAAGATGTCAGAGGCCTGAGCCTGCCACTTGTACTGGTTTTGGCTGGGTTAGAGATAATTTTCTTCATGATAGCTGTCATATAGCAATGTTTTGGATTCAGGTGTTGATAATACAGGGATGTTTTCCTTATTGGTGTTCAGCACTTATACAGAGTCAAGGCCTTTTCTGTTCCTCATCCCCACACACCAATGAGGAGGACAGGGCTGCACAAGGAGTTGGGAGGGGGCACAGCCAGGACAACTGACCCCAACCTAAGAGATATTTCATACTACGTGGCATCACACTCAACATATAAAGGTGACGGAAGAAGAAGGAAGGGGGGGCATTCAGAGGGATGGCATTTTTCTTCCCAAGTAACTCTTACATATGATAAAACTCAGCTTTCCTGGGGATCACTGAGGACCTGCCTGCCCATAGGAAGTGGTAAATGAATTCCTTGTTTTGCTTTGCTTATGCACGCAGCTTTTGTTTTCCCTATTAAATTGTCTTTATCTCCACCCACGAGTTTTCTCACTTTTCTGATTCCTCCCCCATCCCACTGCAGGGGGAGCGAGTGAGCAGCTGTGTGGGGCTTAGCCGCTGGCTGGGGTTACACCAGGACACCACCGAAGCCTATTCCATTGAATCACCACCAAAAGAGAATACAATGCCTCAGAGAGGATATACAAACAATTAACCAAAGAGATGGTATTCTCTCCTTGGGTGTCTTTAAATGGTGAGTGTTATTTTTCTGGCTGAAAACTATTTGTAGGTATAGACAAATTACAGGATAGCAATGAGAAAGAGTTATCCTGTGAGAAAGGTGCCATATGGTACACAAATCCAATTAAGAGGGTTTAATTGTTATTTAAAAGCCTACAGACAAGAAGGAATAAAAGGAAGCCCAGTTCAGATACTCTCCAGATGCTGATTTTGCTTAGGTTTTGGTCAGTCAGAATGCAAGATCCATCCCTCCTCCTGCTGGTAGCCATTAAATATGACTGAAAGATTGTGGAATGACTCCTGGTCACTGTAAGCAAACCCCAGTAAGCCAATGCTGTGCATTGTACCTCACCAAGCCACCAGGCTCCTGCAGTGCTTGCCTGCCAGCACCCAGCCCTTTCTCAGTTGCACTGACAATCTCACTCAGAGAAGCTCGTTCATCTATAATGCAGATGGGATTTTCATGGTTTAAAATTTGCTTGTGTCTCTTTCCAGAAATAACCCACTCTCCTGATGCAGCCACAAGGCCAGGGCTGCAAACACTTGTCAGTAGCCTATTTCTTCCCTTTTCTTTCTTTTTTTTCCTCTCCAGGTGACTGAAAAGAAATTAAATGGGGGTGTCTTTCCAGGTAAGGTGACTGTATTGTGACCAAGGAATAGTACTGGAGCTGCAGTCTGCATTGGTTCCTCACATCCCTGGCTGGCTTTCTTGTTGCTGTCACAGTGGAAGTAACACAGATGAGTAGCTGGTTAAGTACTGCCTATAGCAATCAAAAATAACAGCACAGACTGGCTTACCACTTCAGGCACTAGAAAATATGATCTCCAAAAATTTATATGGGCTGTTCTATCAAGGGTATAACTGAAGTGTCCAGTTTGACTTTATTAAATTGGTGTGTGGAAATAGTATATAATTTAGAATCACAGCTTTGGTTAAAGCTATGATTGCAGAGTTCTAAGCAGGTCAGAGGCCAAATTAAAAAAAAAAAGTACACAAAAATTAATCCTTCTTTACCTTTTTGCTTCAATGTGACTCTTGTTAACTCCCTAAAATTAGATTTTTAATCTCAGATTGGCACCCCATTCTCTGCCACTCAAGTAACACAAGCAGTGAGAAGATTATGACCACTTATGTAGTATCTATTTTCCTATAATCCTTTTAGCACCATAAATGCTAAATATAGCATCCAGTTTAAATTAACTTTGAACTCAAGTTGACTCCAGTTAACCATGAAGAAACATTTAGTTAAAAACAAACAAACAAACAAAAACCCCACAACAACAAACCACACCCCAAAGCAAGGTAGAAAAGGGTACAAATATTCCCACACTTAAAAAAATACTATGTATTAAGCTCTCCAATGCATGTTAACAGACGACCTCAAAAGTGCTGAATTGTCAACCACTTTTTGGAAACCTGGGGCTTTTGAGCCATTAGTCTGCCACACACAGGCAGATAGCACTCACCCTCACAAACAGCCATCCTAAAAGCACAAGAAGAAATTCGGGTTGCTCATGCAGCTCCTTTATTCTGAACAACTGAACATCGAAGCATTTCTGTGAATCAAACTCCTATTAGTTTTTCCATGACAACCCTTTCTAAGTATCATTTGTGCAGAGACTTGCACAAAGAAAACTGATATATCCCCTAACTAGGGGAGGACCACCACTAGAGCATTGTAAATCAGTAGTGAGAAGAGCTAAAACAGGCTCAAAACTTGGAACAGGAATGACTTCAGTAAAACAACTGCAGGGAACCCTTCCTTTTCCTTGGCAATTACTTCAGGAAGAAATATGTCCTCAGCATCACAGCAGGGGATTCGGTGGATCTCCCAAACTTCAACAGGGGTACCCACGAAGGGCCCCAAGGAAGTCAGTGCCAACTCCTGCTGACTGCAGCCAGCTTTACAGCTGGGTGCACTCAGGCTGCCAGGGCCAGAGGTCACTCTGTGAATTTTAACTTGGGCATTTATAGGTCACACACTTACCTGTTAACCCTTCTGTTCCATTTCTGTCTCTGCAACAGTGCTTATTCTGGACCTACTCCATTTTTTCATCAGCCAGTTTGCCTGAGGAGGGCAATGGCAAATGAATCCCAATAACTAAACCATCCTGAAGTAAATAACCATCAGGTGCAACATCCTTAAAGTTACAGGTTCATCTCAAAACTTCGTACTAGATTTAATAAGGCTGCAAGTTTCTCCATTTCTTACTTTTGCCCTTTTCAGACAGCACATGGAGAGAAGGAAAATCCACCATCAGCAAACCTGGCATTATTTTTTCATTCTCCAGGGACAGAAGAACTGCCAAACCTTACTCTGGCATGAGAAATGTCATAGAAATGCAAATTAAAATGTATATGGTTGTGTCTGCCTGTCCATTTTGCTTCAGCTTATTAGGAACAATTAAACAGATGCCTAAAGTTGAGCAGTAAAATGAGTACCCAGGAGTTCTTCCCACAATTTTCCTCCTTCATTTGGAGAACTGCCATACGCACAGATTGCGATATTCTCAAATGTTCATTACTGAGATGCACTCATCTGTTAAATACAGATTAGAAGGAGAGGATAGATAGAGCTGGTCAAAGGAGGAATAATGAATCAGAAAATGTTCTTGTGTACTGCCGTGGCCACTGCTGAAACATTTGTTGAGCTTCTGTTTAAAAAGCAATGAAATTCCGGCAAAACACACAAACACACTGACAAAATGGAATCGGGATTCTACACCAAAAGCAGAGTCAAAGTGGTGGTAAGCAGGAACTCTAGAGTCCATGGCACCCTCATGCTGCTCTCATAATATTTTTCCTTAAGAAGTATCAAATTTTTTTTATTTTCTGGAAAAGTTTTATAGTATGAGAGTAAAAATGTTTTCAGCTATGCCTGGCTACAAAACCAAGGAGCAATAAGATAGTAACCAATATAGAACATATCTGGAGGAAATATAAGCTCCATGTATTTATTTTGATCCTTCTGAAGTTACACTGAACACCTCACAGACCCACTGCCTGAGGGGCATTCAGTCTCACTGAGACATGAGAGGAGAAGCAGCACCATGGCAGGGGGGGGTGGGGGAGCAGGGGGAAGATGCAGAGATGAAAGGCAAGGACACAGTGGTAGAATCACACATTTAGAGGACAAATTTCTTCAGTTTTGCTTATTATATTTGCAAACCTATTCAAGTCCTAACTTTAGCAACCTCTTTCACTCGGACCAAATCCCCTACAGGCAGGCAAACATCCCAAGTAGGTTACACACTTAAGAAAAAGAAGTCACCTGGTTTTCATAAACTAGGCTCTTTGGAGCAAAGTCTGTTTACTTGCATTCTGCAGAATTTTTTAAACTTGCTCACCAATACTGTTAAAGTGATTATCAAGTTAAGCAATTATCTAAGCTCTCATTTCCTCATGAAATGCAGGTTACTTAAATCTTCTTAGGCTCTGCCATGTTACTACAGGACATACTATAGGACAGAGTTACAGTATGAAATAACATATCACTCCAAATGATGAAGGCTATGAAAGTTTTGCTCTGCTCTTTATATATTATTGAAAACAAACAAAAGCTTCATCGTAACAGGGGAAAGTGCAACCTTTGAAATTGGAAGAAAGAGATTAATGTTATTATGCAAGTGGGGACATTGCCTATAATAGTGAGAAGTCAGCATGTCTTAACCACGTGTCCCAGGCTAAGACAGCAACACATCCATTACGTGTGTGACAGTGACAGGAATCACTTGCTGTAGCAAGTGAGTCAGAGGGGTGATGGGTTGCAAAGAGGGGTTGTGATGACTGAAGCACAGCAACTACACCCCCTAAGCTTGGTCCATGTCTCCACAAGGGAAACCCTCAAGCTGTGCCAGTGTAATGGCACGTGCTGCTCCATGCTGGCTCTGTACCCTACTTCCCTGATATTGAAGCCTCGGAGGAAAACAACTTGTTCGTAGCATATCACAGTTCATTACCAGCATTTGTGGGGAACACAGAAATAATGAACAATGACCAGAACTGGTGTGCAAATGAAACCTCTTCTCCCTCCTGACTCAAATTTTCTTTATTCAATCCAGTGTTACCATTACCAGAGAACACTGAAATGGCAAATTTCCACCACAGGGGCAAAAGAGATGGTCTGATGCCAAGGCACCCACAGACAAAAAGCTGCACAGCTGGTGCACGCCTGAGGGTGCCCTATGACATTTTTCATCACTGGAGCAGCCTTAATGGGCCCCAAGGAAACCTCAATCAACTCTTTTTTTTTTTTTTCTTAGCTAGTTCCTGTAATTACAAAACTTCAAAAAGGGGAGTGCAATGAGAAAAATATTTCTTTAATACTGCACTAAAATTTTAGGCTTAACGACTGGGCAGTTCCTAATGTCTTCAGCACTGCGAGAGTGCTGACAAGAGCAGGGAGTTTCTTTTCTTGGGTTTTTTTTTTCCATTTAATGAATGTAGATGAACCATTTCATACTAGCTTTCTCCTCACCCTTCCCTCAAAACAGCACTGAAATCAAACCAGTATGGCATTGATTTTATTTGTAATGAAACAACAGATCTATATATTGAGGAGTATTGAGCACTCCTCATATATAAGCACATATTAACTTTTGCAAGGGGCTGGTGGGTCCCACTGTGGCTCACAACCTCACGCCTCTTCAGGCTGCCTTTTTCAGAAGCTTTAGAGCAGCTGCCAGGAGGTCTGAGGAGGCACATTCTCACTGTGACCAGCTACAAAGAGCACAAATAAGATGCACAAAATTTATCCAAACTAATCACATCAAACCCCATCTACTATCTCAAAGTGTTGCTGCAGGAAGGATGAGTGGCAGGAGCACCCACAGCAGAGGCAGAAGGATGTGTGGCCATTTGATCTGCTCAGCCTGTGACAATGTCACAGCAGAAAAAAAAATATCACTGGGTATCTTTTGGTTTTGCTTTCTCTGAAAAGTCAAGATTTCTACCATGATATTTCTCCCTTGTTACAGAGGGAGAGTCACAGAGTGAGCCCCAACCTCTGTTCACCCAGTACGTGCACAAAGCACTCCAGGGTGCATATTCAGATGCAACCTGCCAAAGGTGTTAGCAAGCCTTTTCCCACAGCCCACCAGGAGAGGTTTACCACACCCAGTGAAAGGATTTGGGATTATTGTCCACAAGGCACAGCACAGACAGACACTGCAGGGCATCCGATGCCCTTGCTACTCTTTATCATTGTTTATTTAGCACAACTGTCCGAGAAGCACTGGCCAAGTATGCACAGAGAAAAACCCTTCTCTCCTACCACAGCATCCCTGGAGGGGAAAGGCATTGACAGTATCTCTTGCAGTTAGTTTTCTAGGCTGTTCCTCACTCCAGAAGCACACTCATATAGGGATAGGAGCCAAAGACAGGGAGTTGTACCCACTTTGCTATTCCCAACTTGAGAATTCCTTCCTTCAAGAAGAGCAAGTACCATCCTCCCAGTCCTGGAGACACATTAAATCTCTGAGGGACCTGTCTGACCAGGTCTACCATTACTTCCAAATAATGATAAAATAAAATCATTTCCCCAATAAACTGTTTCTAGTAAGAGCAAAGTGCTGGAGAGAGAACAGTCTCTGTATCTCTTGCTGAGGGGATCTGGTGTCCTGAGTATCCACTAGCCCATTTAATATAGTGACCTGTTTCCATTTACTGAATTGATTTGGCATATGAATGTTTGCACTACTGAGTGTATTTAAACTAATGGCTGCTAAAGCAGCTTATGTGACCTTTTAATCTAGCTTTGCCATAGAGCGATTTGTGGAATGACTGTCTGAAAGGGAAACAAGAAACAAGAAATTGGGGCAAAACACACACTGACAGACATTGAAAATGGGATGATGAGGCCAGAGCACAGGCAGATTTGTGGCTCATTCAATACCTTCAGACTGCTTTGCCCATAGCTGAGCTTTTCTACAGGCCACCTGACTAGAGGTACGTGCATGCTCCCTACGAGCAGACCCCAGGCAAGCCCTGAACAGGCTGCGCTTTACAAAATTAATTTCATCCTCAGAAGCAGAAAATACAAATTCCCTTTTCTCCACAAGGAAAGGGACTGGTGGAGAATGTGACCAGTTGAAGGAGAGGTCCAGTCAGGTGGCTCATTTCCCTGTGCTCTCAAGGGTTTTGACCATCTTTAAGCACTGAGGCAAAAGGAGCACTGGTCACTGAATGACAGTTTCAAGGGCCTGATGCAATGTACAGATTGCCTCTGATCACAGATTTCCTGATTTATTGAGCTGGCATAATATTTTGTGTCACTGTATGGTGGAAGTCTCTGTGCCATTTTCCCTTGGAGAAAATAATACTGATCTCCTACAGAGCTCTGACATCAAATATATCTGTATCACACTATTTTCCTTTTCAAGGTCTTCCATACCTTTTTACGGGAATTAAGCATTCCACATCAAAAACCAAAGCAGTGCAAAATCACAGTTATCCCCAACATGTCAGACAACTCCTGTTCTTTCAGCATGTGATGGAAAAAGCTAATTAAAGGACAGCAAACAGCCTTGCAACACTAATAATTAGATTTACTTCTCCTAATTCATTGCACAAGACCTGATGTGAGCTGCAGGCTCACCTGCCCATCATGCAGCAGAACTGCAGACAACATGGGACCAAGTGCAGACAATCTGTGCAACCCATAACTCTTTCACAGGCCCTTTTCTAGGCATTGTTCCTGCTGTTCTAAATATGATCAATAGGTTGACATGAAGTTTATTTTTAAAATGAGCATTGTCTAAGCCTGTTATTCTGCTACTGATATATCCTTACCAACATTGATACAAACATTGCTTCAAAATTAAAGACAAAAAAACCCAGTCTAAGTTATTCTCCTTCAAGGGGACTGGTGCTTCCTGCCCCATCAAACACCTCCACCTGCACGTGCCTCCACAGAGCCAGGAGCCAGGGCTGCTCTCACAATCACAAGTCCTCTGTGACTGTCCCACTGCACTACCAACAGCCAAATATCACCATCTGAGGGGCCCTGCTTAGAGCAGGGAGTAGGCGATCCAAGATATAAATATAGGAAGATGAGACAGGAAAGGGTACATAACAGAATTATGGTTCCCATCTTTAGTTTCCTGAAAAAAAAAAAAACCTATTCCATTAGTTTGACTCCAAAGGTGGAGAGTCATTTCCCATCATCTATCACAGCAAGAAAAAAAAAAGTCATCTTTGGGTAATCTCATCCTAGGGATAATCATGTTAGCTCAGCCCGACAGATGCTGCAGATCTGAGAAGCAGGAGAAGCAGATGCAGCATGATGTGGCCAGCCCAGCTCCCAGCCCTTCATGAAAGCCATCGTTAGTCTGGGTGGTTGGAGCCTTGCTCTGGGCAGAGATCTCTGCTTTTCTGGGCATCCCACCTTCCCACAGCAATGGCAGTACCTGACTGCTGCTGCTGCAGCATCCAAAACCACAGAAGGAAATTACATGATCTCCTTAAACCACAAGATCTACCTGGAAGTAGATCACATATCTCACGTTGTCCTTGGACTTCAATCAGCCAAGAAGTCTGATAATCTCCAAAATATACACCCCAGAGTAGCTTTATCAGTACCAGAAATTACAGAGATGCATAAACAACGGGTTGTGCTTTCCACACACTATTGGTTCTGGCATGAGTCCCAGGAGCCAGCTCATGCCCTCTGCTGGGTTAAGTGCAGAAATCACGTCTCTCCCTTCACTGCCAGCTCAAAGGTGCACCACAAGATCATCTCCAAACACATCACATCAAAAATTTGCAGGCTGGATACTTGCATTCACAGCTGGGAGACTGGAGGTCATTCAGTGCTGTGCCTCGTCTCAAAAAATATTACTTGGAGGAAAGCCACTGAATATAGACCATCAGTCCCAGACTGACAGCACAACCTGGCAGAAAGTCAAGCAATGAAAAGGGAAAGCCACAGGTCTCTGTGATAACTTATCTTCAGTTTAAGAAATGGCTTTTATGTTCTCTCAGCAGGGGATAGCTGCCATTTCCTTAAGTCTTTGCTGAAGCTTTAGTAAGAGACATCAGCTATTTTTGGTGGATTTTGAATTAGAAGTAGACTATACAATTTCCTGCAGAAATCAGGGTCTCCTCTCTCAGCAAGGGAGGTTGGATGAGTAAGACCAGAACCAAAGGGATGTTTAAGTTCAATTAAGACACCAGAAGGGTATCTGAAAATGCAGAAAATATTCTTGGGAAGAAGGCCAAGAGCTGTATCTCAGACTCTAGGTACAAAACATTTGAAATGTCTAAATCCCTGGCTGGCCTCTCCACTGTACATCTTGCCTAAGGAGCCCAGTCAGGGCTCAGCTTGTGATTTATTTTAGACTTCCAGGGCAGAGCTGACTATAACAAGTGGGAGAGCTGTTCATGATCTGTTCTGCTCAGGCCAATGGCAGCACACCTCACTGCAGCTAATCGGCTCTAAGCAGCCCAGACACAGCAGCTGCCATTTGCTTTGTGTTCTTGGAGAAATGCTGAGGATTTTACTCCTGAAATCTGGATTTGACAAACTGGGAACAGACACAGCTGATGGTGACAGCTAAGCATCTGAGCAGACTGCCCTTAATAGGCAAGAACTCTGCCAGAAAGAAATTAATTTCTTATATTTTTAAGATACATATATATATTGGTTTCCTGTTCACCAAACACATCATTTGAACAATATTAATCTCCTACACTGTGATGCATCTTCACTGACATGATCTTAATGCATTACTGAAGTTACAATAGGAAGAAATAAGGGAGGGGAGTGGGGGAAGGCTGTCACAAATGAAGTGATATTTGAGCCACTGATTATAAACCATAGTGTACACATCCTCAGAGAGCAGAAACTTTTATCATGATCCTCATGAATTGTTTAGAAAGCACAAAACTAGGACTTCTTCATACAAAACTCCTGTTGAAGCCAATAACTTTGGGGTAATTCCTAAGTGAGGAAGAAGTTGCTAAATGTTCTATGAAGCACACAGACATTTGTCAAGGAATGTATTCCTTTTTATGTCAAAAACAGTCTTGTACTTTCTAATTCCTTCAAATAGTTCTACCACTACATATATACCATTACCCTATAAACAATCTAGTGAAAATATACACTTACTAACAAATTTTCTAAACATATACAACTACCATCAGGGTCTCAGATGCATGAAATGAGACAGCTTCTGTGCCAAATTCAGTGCCAGCATATACCAGCCAAGAACAATACTTGTTAAACCAGCAAATCAGGGTTTATATTGGTAATTAATGGAGAATGACATTTACACATCACACACTCTACGAAGAAGGACAAAATATGAAATAAGTGTTCTCTGTCAGCATGAGGGTGGAATTGGTTTCTTGATATGCCCAAATAACTAAGTTCCTTCTTGCTTCAGAAAAGCAAGTGTTTTTTACATGCAAAAGGGGGCATCAGATTTTTGTGCTAAGGAATGAAGAGGGAGAAGTTGCTCCATAACTCAAGTATGAAAATAAAATATATTTAAAAAAAAAAAATAACAAAAATCCATGCAGAAATGTTGCTCTGTCAGTAACAATAAAATACTTGCTAGAAAATAGAAGTGAGTTATTGTAGAGGGAATCCCATTCCTTGCCAGACTGCATCTCCTGTAACAACTGGCATATGTGCAAAGTGAAATGAAGTTCTATTAAACAGTGCTTCTCCATCTGCTTACACTCTGCTTTTTCTAAGCTCTGATTTTCCTCTGCGGCTAAAAACGTCCCTAAATGCCAGGCAGCAGATAACCGGATGAGGGTTGAGATGGAAAAGGGCTTTTCCCCCAAAACACACGCTGCCTTTGCACCCTCTACTGGGGAAAGAGGCAGGAACAAACAGCCCAGAGATCTCTCCCTGTCACCCAAATGTAACCACCGAGGATCGGTTTTTACCCTAAACAGTTTGCTTCTTTTCTTAACCCGCTGATATCGATTCTAGGTATAATCTTTATTGACTTCAGCTGCAGTCAGGGAAAAGTTTACAGATAGGATTAGTGCATACTAAGAAAGGCTCATGGAAATCCCTTATTTATCATATTCCTGCAAAGCAACTCAATTATTTTCTTTTTGTAAGGAAGGAGTCCTATTGTGCTGAGCAGAAAGGCCAGTTTAATACCAAAACAGTTCCAATAGCAATATATCATTAAATAACATGTCAGGAGAACAAACAAATTTGCTAGCTCCTGAAAATCGGGACTTTGTTATCAACACACTGAAATGCTGTGGCAGATTTTCCCTAGTGAGGCTGGCGAGCTCATTTCTGGTACCTTGACTCTCCTTCAGGTCAGCAATATCAGATTGCCATATAATATTTTTTTTCGCATCAATATTTTTATTAATATAAATAGTGATACAACTTCAGTTTTTCTGCAGAAAAATGTGTTAAAATAAAAGTATCCCAGAAAGCTACTGAATCTTGGTATTCGATTACCCCAGTTTATCAAAGATAACAATAAACCCATTTTTGAGAGCATCTCTGCTGTTACATTTAGAACCAGAAGGTGGCATTAAAGGCCAACAAATCTGCTCCAAGAGTCCTTAACTGCTGCCAGCTAGAGCATAACAAGGAAAATTCCTGGGCCCTTCACTCAGCATATATCTGAGTACAAATTTGTACTATACTAGCAACAGAAGTGCTTTATTTCTTCCCCTCCTGACTGTTCCCTCTCATTGAACCAGCCCCTGACATATCTGCCCTGCCTTTTCTGGAAAAGCACTGGGTACAATACGTGCGATACTCTCACCTGTAGCAGTGGAGTACAGTCTCAAAAACTCAGGGGAAGCTCAGAGGAGCTGGTTCCCATGATCCTTATCACATATTCACATCATCTCCAGTGAAAAGGTCACACTGGAGAAACCGGGGGTTTGGCTGAATCCTCAGCTGGTTTCCAGCAGTTCTGAAGGCCATGCTGCCCTTTTCCTCTCCTACCCTATATCTCCATAACTTCATGGATGCACTTTTATTGATTGCCCAAACAGAGACTTCCCAGATTTTACTGAGAAAGAAATCCTCTCAGTCACTGATCCACAGACAGGATCAGTGCAATGGAAAGATACCCTGAGCAACTGGGTGCACAGACACTTACTGAAAGCACCTCTCACACAGTGCAAGTCTTGGGAAGGAAAATGCACACACGGTCACCTGCACACTGACACCAAAGAGAGCCCCAGAGCCCCCAGAGTTCCCTCCACGTGGTTCAGTGGAGCAGGAGGCTCAATTCCCTCCTGCACTGCCCTCAGTCTGCACCGTTCCTCTCAGTCCTGGGGCTGATACACACTCCTGAGTGATGGGACACCCTCGAGCAGGCATTGCCCTGGCTGCACCACCAGCTGTCTGTCATGGATGCAGAAGAGCTCTCCCGAGACATAAAAGAGTCGAGGTTAGAGGGATGCTGGGAATATCCTGGTAAATCTGCTGTTACAGAGTGACCATCAGCCCTGCACTGCCTGCAAAGCCAACAGCAGAGCACGTGAGCAGCGCTAGAGACACCCACAGGCACAGCTTGCAGGGCTCCAAGCTGCCCCTTGGTGCAGTGGAAAGATTTCCAAGTGGACTGCAGCAAACAGCAGAGCACAGAGAGAAGAGACAGAGTCCGGCTCTCCATGGTCTGCCACATCCCCATGTCAAGTTGCAGTCACACCATACTCTCTGAAGAAGAGGGCTTTGCTGTCACAGGGCCAGCTGTCAATCAGACAACCCTGCTTAACAGCATGCAAACACAGGGTGCTCTGCCCAGGAAGAGTTGCTGTCTCATCAGAGGTTCTGGCATACTGACAGGAAAGAACTTCAAAAGAAGAAAAAAAACTGTTTTGTGTTTACTAAGATAGCTCAGGTTGGTTATTTAATTTACCACTTCCAATGACTTGATCATCTTTTGTAGTGAAGCCTTGTCTTATTTATTCTAGTGTTACCCCAGCACACCAAAAATAATACATCTGGAAGAAGAAATTGCCATGTACCCAAAGAAAGTACAACAGGGAAAAAAAAAAAGTAGGCATCCAAAGTGACAAAATGGAAGGATCAACATTCAGGATATTTCAATTGTAATGAAGCATAAGATGACAGGTGAATACTTTGACTTGCTTCTTTCTGTGGTCATTTCCATGCAAATCCAAAGGAGACCCTTGCAAGGAAGAATCCAGTTGTTGGAGCAATAAAATATTCTGTATTTACACAGAGTAAATAGCAAAATTCTCTAATGAGGTTTGACTATATCTCAAACTATATTTGTAGCTTTGCTTGGGAAAGAAATAAACAGAAAAATATTTTTTTTCCTGTCCTTCATATAAATAATTCAAGATTTCTGAGTGTTTGGAAGCTTCTTGTTTTGAAGAGAAAGAAGGGGTTTTAGTGATGGACATTTAAAGAAGAGATCAGATTTCTCAGCACCCATGTGGCAGCCCAGACAAGACGAATATATGCATGCCAGAGGGAAAGCAGAGAAACAAAATCCAGAGTTGGAAGAAGCTTTGCCATTTCGGCTGCCACTCATCTGGATCAGCACAACTTCCTGACAGCCCACAAATCTGCATTTCTTTTGCTTGGGACTCAGCAGTGGAAGGACAAGAACAGGCTGGGACCATCTCTCAGCCTGACACGAGTTTGACATGGTCGAGTCACATGCGGACCTACAATACAAGCATGGTGTGAGTTGGGGGGTGCTTATGTGTCAGCTCTACTGCTGCTGCCTCAGAAAATGTAAGGCAGGGCAAGGTTTGAAGTAAACAGGCAATGGCAGGTAGGTCTGATCAAGAGCACAGTGATGCTGCTTGTGCACATGAAACTGCAGAAAGATTGAGTGCTTAGAGAGACAGAGGGAAATGCAAACAGAGCCCCCGGAGGGGAACCATTTTTCAGCAGGTCATGAGCAAGCCAATAATGATTTCCACTTCATTTGTATGTGTGCTAAACATACTTGGCATTACTTCAGAGACTGGGGTCAAAAGTTCAATGATTATAGATCTTTGCTAAAGGCATTGTGCTAGAAGATGCATCTGGATAGCTGTTAGGGGAGGGTCAGAACCAGGTTTGCACTAACCCTTACCCCTGCTCTGTCCTGGTAGGGTTTCCCAGCTGAGATCCATTATATATGCAACTGACACAGTGAAAAATGGCCACAAAGCTTATCTCACATGTTACCTCACTGCCAGGATGCTTCAAAACAGCACGCAGGAAGCAGAGTAACTAGGGCTACCACTCCTTTTGCATCTCCAAATAACCTTTCCATGCTGCCATGGCCAGCAAGAGGCTTTCTTTGTCCCAGACTCTTTCCTCCATATCCTTCAAAAACATATCTAAGTACAACAGACACAAAAATTGAGTAATGCACACATGAGCAAGGGGGAAGGACATCCGTCTTCACTATCAGTTGTCAGAGAGAGGTACATAATTACAGAAGGGCAAACTAGAGCACTTGAAATTAGCCAGTGTCTAATGCAGAGAATGCAAACACTCCCCCTTGCAATAAGTCAGCATACACACTCTCGCTCTCTCTACAGTAGTGCCTGCACTATAGTTGAAGCCCTTGCACATGCTTCAACATCTCTCAACACACACTACACTCTTTTTCCCCGTACAAACACAGTGCCTGGTCTTAAGGGTATCCTCGTGGGTCTTAAAATGGGACCTAACTATCTGCTTAATGTCACTTCCCCACGGGCAGTAGTAGCAGACAACTGTTCTGAACCCCAGGGTAGCTCTGTGACAAGCCAGCATCCATCTGAGCATCCCCCACCCCTGGAGCAGCACAGCAGGGTCAGCAGGCAGCTCCCTCACAATCACTGCCATGTCTCTCTGGAAATGGAGCACACTGCACCATTAGCTGCTTCACTGCTGGCATTTCCATA
Organism: Formicarius rufipectus; assembly: GCA_013399695.1. Classification (NCBI taxonomy): domain Eukaryota; kingdom Metazoa; phylum Chordata; class Aves; order Passeriformes; family Formicariidae; genus Formicarius; species Formicarius rufipectus. Next base: position 164,139 of record VXAU01002185.1, read on the forward strand.
ATGCAGCAGCAGCAAAAGCCAGTCCCAGCACGAGCTGATCTGCCTCGAGCCAAGAGAAACACTCAGCAAGCAACGGGTCAGACAGCCAATAACTAAGTTTCTTGGAAACACCACCAGCATGGTAACCTCACCCTTCAGGCTTTAGTGGTCCAGCAGACTCACAGTGTCAACATCACAGGCCCCAGGATACGTGGTGGAGTTTCCCCACACCTTCAAAGAAGTGGTCCTTACAGTGACCTGTGTGGTCCCAGTAACACTTGGCCATTGCTGCCTGGGGAGGAGCTGAAGAAAAGGGTGACTTGAAAGCACAAGTTTCTCTGATTGAAGAACACAAAAGAGCTGCAGCAACCACCAAAAAAAAACAAAAAAAACAAAAAAACAAAAAAACAACAGGGTCATGGTGAAAATCACAATTCTGTGAGTGTCCCTCTGCATCAGCTCTGAGATTCTTGTGCCTTTTTCCAAAACATACCTGTAAGACAGAGACTCTCACGACTTACTGAGTTTCAGCACACAGTTTGACTTTCTTTACACTGAATTGACAGGAAAGGAGGAGATTTCTGTTGGCCCCAGGTGCACTACATTGACTGTGTTTTCCAGGCATGAGTAGCCTCACAGAAAAGAAATCTTCCAGGGAAACACAGGCAGACTCAAGGGAAATAGAGGACCAGAGGCTTCCATTAACTCACACAAGGCCTGATTTAACTGGATTCAGGTAATGAATAGTGCCTGGTGAAGATATAGGCTCATTTTTCAAGGACTCCTGTGCAACTGTCTTGAACTTGAATAGGAGCTTGTAATGCATGCTCTAAGGGCATAAACCTGATAGACATGCACTGTCAGTTTGACTTTTCATGAGCAGGGAGGGACAAAGGAAACAAACCTACTTCTTTTTTTAGCAACTCTCCCCTTCCCCCTCCATTTTCATAATTAAATTCACCATAATGACCACTGTAATCTAAATCTAATAAGAAGTCTGAGTTTCTGGTTTCCATTGGTAGTCATTTGCATTGCTCAATTTAGGCAACTCACTAAAGCATAAGAACAATATTGCAAGACAACCTTCTTGAGTCAGTGGGTAAAAAGAAAAGCTTACCTAGACAGTATTAAATCACTAAAATTGATTGCACCCTATTGCTTATGCTCTGATTCCACCAGCAGGAAAGGCATGAGCTGGCTTATTTACACACACGCACACACTCATGAACTCATTCACACACAGCTGTTTTCCACCTCAGAGCAATGAAAATTAATAATAAAAATAATTAAACCTCATCAGCCTTCAAGCATTTAGAAACCCCAGAGCTCCACTGCCAGACTCTCTGAAAATGCATCAGCCTCCTCATGAGAGACTGGGGCTCAGCTCCTGCAGAGACTGCCTGCCAGAACTACCACAGTGCCTGGTCGTCACACTCCAGCAACAGATTATTCCATGATATCGACCCCCCTGCTCTGGGTTAATTCTTTTAATTGTCTCACCACATCTTTTCCCATTAGGCTGATGTAACTTGTTTAAGCATACACAGATTGATTTATGACAGCACTAGGCATGTTAATCAGATGCCTGCTCTCCAGTTAATGCATGCTTAGTGAGAGATGCAGGACAGCAGTCTCCCACATGGGAGCTCTAGCCTTTTGCCTTCAAATCAAAGGCAGACTCCCAGTGAGAGCAGAATTACAGTGCTCTAAGAATAGGTAGTTTCCACGGGTGCCACGGGTAAGGCAAGGTCATTGCATCCTGCTCTCAGTTCTCGAGTGCCATCTTCTTTAAACATAGCACTAATCAAGGAAATGGAAAATCTCTTTAAAAGTTCACTATTAAGGAAATTATTGGAGCCCATTGAACTCCTAAAACCTTACCAGGAGGTAAAGGGTTCTCTTCAAATACAATCTCATTTGTCTCCAATTAGAGACACTTTCCTTCACAGCGTATGTTCAACATCATTTATCTCACTGATGCATGTTCCCTGCATTTCCCTTTACTCAAGGGATGTACATAGTGCAGAAGTCTGTGTAGAAGAGTCTTCTTTTCCATACATACAGTTTAGATCATGCAATGCACAGAATATATAATGTTCAGATATTATGGAAATAGTTGAAAAATGGAGTTCTCAATAGTACCACTAATATTTGAAAAGTCTTTGGAAAAAAACAGGACACCCTACAGATCTGAAGTACTTTTCATTCTATAGCCATGTTCACAACTAAATCAGTTGGATACATTCCATAAGAACAAAATTCATCTGCAGATGCCACCATCTCACTGCTTAAGAAAACTGAAATTCTGATTCTCAATCTAACCTACATAACCAAGCATTCTCTGAGATTACAACAGGGACAATACCAGTCCCATCACATTTGACAGCAAATCCCATGCATTTTTCCACCAGAAAGAGGGCTCAGAGCAGGAGCTCTTTCTGCTGATTCTGTCAGGTGATTGTCCTGCTACCCAGCTGATTAGCAAATAAATTTCATCTCTTTGGATTTGCAAATCCCCCAGAATGCTTTCAGTAGTATTTCTAAACACACGGTTACTGGACATGATGATGAATTTGAAGAAGAATTTACCCAAAAAAATTGCAGAAACGATCTCTTGAACTGATTTCCAGACCCATGTCTCAACACAGCAGAAGGGAAGCTGACTTGAACGCAAGAAAAGAGAAGGGCAAGTATGAGGTCTGGAAGTGACTAACCTGATGTCAGCAGCAGAGGCTTTAGGAAGGAGACACTTTCCTCCAGCCGAGCAGGGAGACATTTCCAGAACTCAGAAACAATGATACACCTGCCATTTCACAGTTTTCTCATCTGATTCTGCAGCCAGCCCACAGTCAGTGATGCCCCTCCACCAGTGCTGTGCAGCTTGCAGCCTGGTCACAGCAGCCTTGCAGCCTCTGAGCAGGGCCAAGCCTGCTCTGGGCAGGGAGCAGCAAACAGTCCCACAGCACTGTCCAGACCAAGGCACTGCATGTTGCTCCACTGCCAAGCACAGCTCTGACCCAGCAAGGGTGTTCAGAAGCATCAACCAGCCCCAAAGATTTCCCAAAGCCCTGAACTGGCATAGACATGTTTAAGATGCGACATCAGAAGAGAGGAAACTGGCACATGGAGTTACCATGTGCTTCCAGCTTGAGCAGGGAAGCAACAGGAGGTGCTCTGCCCCTGAGAGCCAGTCAGTGCAATGCAGACTTCCAATGTCAGGTGTCTCATACTTGCAGCATGGTCTTTGAGAACAACCCCTTCATGCTGAGAGCAACTTAATATTCTCAAACAAACTGAGAAACAACTGTACAAGCACCTTCAGATGATTCAGGAACAAAGATCAAAAAAAAAAAAAAATCTAATGTATTATTAAGAACAGATTATTATTCAACTTTATTCAAAAAATACCAAAGGCTGCTTTGATAGATCTAAAAGCACCAGCAGGAGCCACTGCCCTTTGTATCTTGCTAAGAAGAGCCCCCAGCTGGCAAGGGCCACATGGACCATATACTGTTCTGAAGCTGCACTGGCAACAGACCTCAGCAAGTAATATAAGTGACAAAAAGCACACAAAATCACAATCTTCATTGTTCTGCCTCTACTGAAAATCTATACCAAGCCTTCACTACAACACCTACATTGATTTGCCCCAACCCAAGATTAGCCTCAGCTGTTGCCTGACTCAATCCTGTAACTTCCTGAGGTCCCAGCCATGAGGCACATCTGATTTCCTTTCCTAAATTTGTGTGCATGCTAATCCTACACACCTGCAAGTATCTACCAGGTGGCTTCAGTCTCCACTGGCTTTATCTATGCTGCAGAAAGAAGCACTTTCTCCTCTTGTTCTCAGGTGTTTTCAATGCTTTGAAATGCCACAGCTATTCAAAATCTTAAGGCAGCATATGAAAGCTACAGAAACATAACATTTTACAAAGTAAAGAATGCAATGAGAAGGGATGTGCAGGACTAGTGATAAATTCTGCCACAAACAAACCTAACACATAATATATGTACACAAGTAAATATCTAAGGCACTGAGTAATTATCTAGTTTATATTTTCTGACTTTCTTAAGTCACATTGAAAATTAGGATCCATTACAACCTTATGTTGACTCCATAAACTAATATCTATTTTGCCTATTCCATACTTAGAATTGTCTCCTTTGCAATAATTTTGTGGACAGGCATTACAAAATTGCCAGATGCCAGAGCTTTGCTTGACACTGAAATTTCTTTGAAACTTAAATAGTAAGACGATACAAGCTGACTTGTATCCTGTCACTGGGTAAGTCACTTACAATATATCCTGCAAACAAATATTTAATTATTTGCCAAGATATTTGCCTCCCCAGTTAAGTAAAACATTCATATTCAGTTCATTTTGCTTTGGACAATGTTGATCACTTTACAGATTACCAAACCAAAGTATCTGACAGGGTTTTTGAAATACCCTTCTTCTGTAGGCAGCACGAGGGGAATGTCCAGCATGATGGAAATGTACATTTAAACTGTCAGCAAATCAGATTGCCAATCTGATCCCCCTTCTAAAGCCACAGAAGCTATTTGTGAGTGTGTGGGAGACGTGTTTCTTGCCCTCAGAGTTCTGAGAAGCTGTTAAGCAATGAGGAGCTAATGAGGAATTTGACTTGGACTAGAGCAATGCTCCAAAAGTGAGCAGATATGAGTGGCTAGTGGAGAAGCACATTAAGAACCAGTAGTATCAAAACTGGTTTTTTCTTCAGCTCCTGTTCTCTGCAAAATTGGATCTGAAGTGAGTACATACAAGAACTTAAGTGTTTTTAAAGCAAGGATAGATTCTGTATTTTTACAGTTAGAAAGCTGAAAAAAAGGGTAACTTCAGGGGAAAAGTATATTTTGTGTGGTTGGTTGGTTGGTGAATATTTGAACAGCTTTCTGCAAAAAAAAGTGGAGAAACACATGATAGGACAAAAATGATACTAAAGTACTAGAAGTGAAGCAGTCATGGGGAGGAAAAGCATCGTCCCAGGTTTTACAGCTGCTTCTTGTATCTCAGTGGTGGACACCATTTGTCATCCTCATCTATTCTGGGACTGACACAGCAAATGTTTGAAGGATGTAAAGAATTAAAAAGGTTATTTAAGATGATACACACAATAGACATAGGCTTAGTGGGAACAAAACAGGAAAAGAAATTTCAAACTAAACATCAGGAGACTACTCAAGCCCTGAATTTTATTGGACAGCCAAGTATTCTCCAAGAGGGGAAGTGGAAATTTGCTGAGCTATTTACAAATACAGACATGAATTTATCAGAGAGAATACCCTGTACTTTTAGAGTTGAAAGACACACCATAATTTAACAACTCTCTTTTAACTCTGACTGAACTGTCTATTACAACTAACAAGAACATCAAAAATTGCTAGAGCTAACATAAGTTTAGACACAAATCCTTGAATCACTTTCTCTCTTATTATTCACATCTATTTTTCTGTCTCTCTCTAAGGATTATTTCCAAAGAATGAAGTAGCCTGAAGTACAGGCGTAACATTAATTTAAAGAAAACCCTGATCATTTACCATTCCTCAAAAAGATGAGGGTTATGACAACCATTTATAAAAAGAGCGGTTTTGCTTTTTGAATAAAGCTTTAACAGAAATGGATGGGCACATTTTCATGCATAGTCCCCATCCAACATTGCACCTGTATCACACACAAAGTTTTGACAGAGAATTACAACAGTTGTGGTCTCTCCAGAAGGCCGTGCCTCGTGACTATTCCTGCTAATACTGAAAGCACCCTTGGTTGAAGGGGCTAAAGCTTGCCCTGGCAGTACTGCCAACCAGTCCACCAGGCACTCAAAACTGGACCAGGGGCCCCAAGCCCACATTACCCCTGCCCTCCAGCACCACTGAGTGGCACCACCAGCCGTGGGACTGGCCAGCCCCTGCCCTGCCCCTTTCCTCTGCTCTCCAAAGCTCCTCTGTGCCTTTGTGTGCTTCTGCCTACACCCATGTGTCCATCTGCCTTGGCAACAAAGATTCTAGTGTCCAACAGGAAGGGCAGGAACGTCAGCTACTACTGACATACAGGAATATGTTAATGGCTAAGGCAAAAGCCCCAACGTTTTCTCAATAATTCCACTCATGATAATTACTTACTGACTTCCATTTGTCAACCCAACTATTTTCTGCACAAAAATGCTTTTGAAATTAAGTTGAAAATGGACCTTACCTTCTATCACCTCCCTTTTCCTCTACCACACTTCCAAAGATTGTAACATATATGTTAAACTAGGTGAGCCTCTCCTGTTCGGCAGAGTCAGATTATCAGGTCTTATAATCAGAAAATAAACAAATAATTAGTTTAGTACTAAGTGCTAAAAGTATTGCCACATCATTAACAGGACAAGCTCTCTATTGCAGTCATTAAGTACCAAGGCTATTAAGAATATTAACGTTTTTCAGACCTGTGGAACTCTAACTCTCTGACTCATTGTGTTTGGACAACTCAAAGCAAAAGTATTTTCTCCCATGGAAGGCTCCTAAGGATGCACAATTAACTTAAGTAGATTCCTGACAGCAGAGTTCATCAGAGCAGTTGTTGCTTCTCTCCCTCTTTCTCTATAAAATCACCCTGATACAGCATCAAAAACAGCTGTCATTCCAAAGCTCAAGGACTATCAATTCAGCAGGTAGCAGGACAAGCAAGAGCAAGCTGTACACAGGTCATTTTATCTGTTTAACTACTCAGATATTTATTTTGATGTTTGGAGAGACACCTTCCTCATTTTTCAAAACTACCAAGACAGGTAGGTCTTCCTTTTTAAACTAAAGTGAATGTTAGAACTGATAATACTAAAACTGATTTTCCTTCACGTTCAACTTAAATATATAGGTTTATATCCTCGTATATGTTCCTAAGTATAATTTATGTTTTTTTGCTCTGGACTTGATAATACATTTCTCTTTATTGCCCAACAGTCATCATTAGCTACTTTTCCTTCTTCTACAGCCTCTAGAATAAAGAAAATTATAAGAAGTTCTTGTGCAGTCAACTCTGCTCTTTACACAGACCTAAAGTCTTCTCTATCTCCTCGATATTAACAGTGGCTTTCCAAAACTGCATGTTCTGCACTGGAGGACAAATGAAGTACATCACCTCCTCCGCATTCTTCCTCTCAAACTAAATAATTGTCACATCTCTGGGCTTTGGGAAAAAAGCACAAAATTTTAAAAGTCATCTCATCTCACCTTGAAGTTCCTTCCCAAATACAATTATAAATTTCTAAGCCAAACACCAGGGAGACTTTTTTTTTTTACTTTAATTTACTGTGAGCCTATCAACTTTGACCATGTTTGAAGGTACATTTTCTCCCCATTAGTTCTGTCTAGTCAAAGAAGCTCACGTAGCGATGACGCATCTCTTGCAGATAAGGGTATCCGCTGAATTGATTTACTAAGGAGGCTAAATTTATTATGCAACATTTTACAAGTATAATTGTGCTTTCTCTTGATGGTAATAAATTCGATATCAACTCCCCTGAGACAAGAGAACCAGTCCTTTTATTATCCAGACATGACCCCCAGAGCCAGATTCCATTTTAGAGACGGGAAATGACCATATCTCTGATTAAAAGGGAAACCTTAATCAAATAAAGTGCCTCATCAAGCAAGAGCCAAGATTCCAATACTCCTGACTGCAGCACAGCAACGATCCAAAGTCATATCTGCCCCCAACCCATTACCGCTCACTGCAAACGTGATATCCATCCCAAACAGGAGGTACATCCTTCAGCAGTTCCCTTATCACCCGGGTAGCTGCTCCTCCTGTGGTCACAGTGTCATGCAGAAACATGTTCTCAGGCAGCTACCCCAGGGTCTGCTTGAGAAATCAGAGGTTGGTCTTTGTGATATCTGGTTTGGTTTTTTTCCCCAACTAAATCAACCTCACAGGTGACAAGCTTGAACCATGCAGCTGAAGTGCAGCAGCCATGGCTTTCAGCTCAGTACCCTTCCAGGAAGACCCTCCTATTCCTTCAGACACCTTTTTCTACACCTTGCATTGAGCCTTTGAAGAGTTTAGAATAATAGCTTATTTAGAGTCCCAGGTCAAGATTGTCAGTTGTGTATTTCTGCAGTTTTACAGCAGGTATAATAAAAGAATAACAAATAATTATAACAATGACAGTATGGATGTCTAGAGGTGTTGTTATTTTAACTGTGCTTTAAGGTTCCACTTCTGTGCAAGCAACATTGGATCTGTATGCCACTCCATGCAGGGATCCATCTTAAAGTCTTTCTGGCCATCTAAACAGTTTTCTTGCAACAGAACAAAATACAACAACTGACGGATAAATCATCTCCCTTTCATCTGTGAAAGCCCGGCTACGCAAGCAAATGAAGGTGCCCGAACTTCACATCTACTCAGGAACCACTCGGCTGAAAGATACAGTTATTTCATACAGCCTTCTGCAGAGATCCTCCTTTGATCAACCTACATATCATTTCTTCTACAGGAGTAATGATATGCTACTTTATGCTACAAGTATCTTCTTAATACCCAAGCCTCTGCACCGAGCGAGGCCGCTTGTTCTGCAGGGCTTCCAGCTGCCACACTGGCCCGGCAAAGTGCAGGCAGAACGCGGCACCCCCGCACTTTGAGATTATTTCCCTGATGTCCGAGTGTTAGACACACTCGCATGAAGGAAGATGGGTGCTCTCTTGCTTTCCAATGAACCTTCCGTGGTCTCACACACCCCTCGAGGAGGGGCAGAGCTCAGCCCGGCCCTGTCTTGCCCCGTTCCCGATTAGCCCAAGTCTCCCTAGGTGGCCCCATGCCATGCCCTAGCCCGGCTACACCGCCGTGGGCGCAGCCGCACGGTGTCTTGCGGCCAGTCCCGAGTAGCTGTCAGGTCAGACAGCGGCAGCCGTGAAGGCGCAGGGCGGCCGGGGATGGGGCGGCTGTTCCCTGCGGCCCCGGCTGGGGGAGAGGGGACCTTTACGGCTCACACCACTCAAGAGCCCACCCAGAGATCGCTGAGCATCACGAGCGAGCTCCGGACCGACCGGAACAGGGCCGGGAGGACCCAGGACCGCTGCCCGCAGCACCGGCAGGCGCACGTCGGAGCCAGCCCGCTGCCGCCCCAGCCCAGCGAAAAGCAATGGAGAAAGGGCTCCGGAAAGCTGCCGGGGCCGCCTCCAGCGCTTCCCGGGCGCCCGTGGCCATCCGCGCCATCGAGCCGGCGAGAGTTGCCGTCGAGCCCCCACTTCGGGGGGCGGTGCGGCCACCGCAGGCACACCCCCGGGGCGGGGAGGTCCCGGCGGCACCCCCGCCCCGCAGCCCCCTGACCGTGGCCGGCGCGGTGCAGCGGGGCGGGGCGCGGAGGGNGGCGCTGAGAGCGATGTCGGAGATGGGGGGAGCGGGCCGGGCGAGGGCCGCCGTGGAGCGGCTCTCGGAGGCGGTGGGCGAGCGGCGGAGGCAACTGGGCACCGCCATGGGGGAGGCGCGGCGGCAGCGGCGGCTGCTGCTCGTGGTGGTGTGCGTGGCGCTGCTGCTGGACAACATGCTCTATATGGTCATCGTGCCCATCATCCCCGACTACATCGCGGCGATGCGCGGCGGCGGGGGCGCCGCCGGCCCGTCCGCGCCCGCGGGGGGCAACGGGAGCGGCGGGGGG
>VXAU01002185.1:173801-277258 GCA_013399695.1 Formicarius rufipectus
AGCCTTCTGCCGGCGCGGTACCCGCCGGCCACGGGCGGCAACGAGGACGTGCAGATCGGGGTGCTGTTCGCCTCCAAAGCCATGCTGCAGCTGCTGGTGAACCCCCTCAGCGGCACCCTCATCGACCGCGTGGGCTACGAGGTGCCGCTGCTGGCCGGGCTGGGCGTCATGTTCCTTTCCACCGCCACCTTCGCCTTTGCCGAGAACTACGCGACGCTGTTCGCGGCGCGCAGCCTGCAGGGGCTGGGCTCGGCTTTCGCCGACACCGCCGGCATCGCCCTCATCGCCGACCGCTACGCCGAGGAGCCGGAGCGGAGCCGCGCCCTGGGCACGGCGCTGGCATGCATCTCCTTCGGCAGCCTGGCCGCACCCCCCTTCGGCGGCGTCCTCTACGAGTTCGCCGGCAAGCGGGTGCCCTTCCTGGTGCTGGCCTGCGTCTGCCTCCTCGACGGGCTGCTGCTCCTGGCCCTGGCACCCCCCGGCGCCACCGGGGCACGGGCCAACATGCCTGTCGGCACCCCCATCCACCGCCTCATGATCGACCCCTACATCGCCGTGGTGGCAGGGGCCCTGGCCACCTGCAACATCCCCCTGGCCTTCTTGGAGCCCACCATTGCCAACTGGATGAAGGATTCTATGGGGGCCAGCGAGTGGGAGGTGGGCCTCACCTGGCTGCCCGCCTTCTTCCCCCACGTGCTGGGCGTCTACGTCACCGTCCGGCTGGCTGCTGCGTACCCCCACCTGCAGTGGTTTTATGGGGCCCTGGGCATGGCCATCATTGGTGCCAGCTCCTGCTTGGTGCCAGCCTGCAGGAATTTCGGGCAGGTCATCATTCCCCTCTGTGGCATCTGCTTTGGCATCGCCCTGGTGGACACGGCCCTCCTGCCCACCCTGGCTTTCCTGGTGGACGTGCGCCATGTCTCTGTCTACGGCAGCGTCTATGCCATTGCAGATATCTCTTACTCGGTGGCATACGCTCTGGGACCCATCGTGGCCGGCCAGATTGTGCACACCATGGGCTTTGCACAGCTCAACCTGGGCATGGGGCTCGCCAATGTGCTTTATGCCCCTGTCCTCCTCTTTCTCAAAAACGTCTGCCAAATGAAACCCTCCCATTCGGAGAGGAACATCCTCCTTGAAGAAGGACCTAAGGGACTCTATGACACCATCAAAATGGAGGAGCGCAAAGGCATGGGCAAAAGCCTCCAGCCTGTGGGTGAGATGGATGAGAATGGCATGGACTCTTACCACAGAGACCTGAAAGGGGTGTCTGAGGAGGACTCATCGGACTATGAGTACAGTTAGATTCCCCCATGTGGCCCAACCCCATGAGCAAGGAGGGACAGTGGGAGAGGGAAAGGGGGGATGAAAGCGTTACTGCATTATGTTTCTGTACTGATGTGCAATATATACAGTTTAACCTTTGTCATGATGCAAGGCTTTCTTCTAAACTTATTTTTAATTGATATTTCAGCATTCTTGCAAGGTGGAGGGGGTGGGGAATGAGGGGACAATACTGAAAAAAAATAAGAGTAATCATTGGCATAAATCTAAGGGAATCCTTCAAAAAAAAAAAAACAATGATAAGAAAACAAAAAGCCCATCAGCCTTGTAGCTAGAGTATAATGGTGCAGTGTCCTTAAGCTGAAACTGCGTGTGACATACTGTATATCTCTGTAAAAAAAAAAATAAAAATACAAGAACAACAAAAAAGTATGTGTAAAATTTCAAATGGCATATTCAGGGACTTAGTAAATCTTGTGTACATATACTCAGACTTTCAGTTGGTTTCATATATTTAAGAGCAACAACTGTCACACTGTCACATTTTGTTCTTCCTTGGGAATAAACTGAAGTATTGTACCTTTTTTTCTCTCTCTTGTGCTGCTCTCTAGTAAGTGCAATATACTGTATTATTATGTTGAAGTCCAAATTACAAGAATAATACAACCTGAATAAATGGAATTGAAGGGGATCGATTGTCTTTTGTTTTGTTGTCGAGGGCTGCTTGAGGGAGGGAGCTGGTTGTGCTCAGTGTAACCCCTACTGTAACAATTCCCCATAGCACAAATCTCACTAGCTACCAAAATTGCACAGGAGAAAACCCCAGTACAAAATGTTCTCATTCATTCTTCACAACATAACGGGTCTGATCACATAACATTGCACTGCAAACATGCTACAGATTGCCTAAAAAACAGCTCCTTGTATTGCGCAAATTTAATTTTAATTCTCACAATCATGAATTTCAATACTCAAATATATTAAAAATTACATCAGCAGCAGTTAGAGACGCTATACTAGAAAATGTCTTTCGTGGTGTTAAATGCCACTCCAGCTGTAACCTGCCAACCTCCGTGGGTTGACAGGGATTAAACAAAACAAAGATGGGCAAAGTACTTCCTTCAAACATTTGCAAAAAGTGGAAACCTTCGATCCAACCACGACGGAAGCAGACTGCATAGTTTTCTCTGTAAATTTCTCTTGATAGCAAATAAAATCGTTTATATGAATTCCTAGCTCATTAGGAAACAAAATAAATTACTTGCAATTGCAAGCGGGAAAGAAAAAAATTACGATCGGCCACGGCACCTATTTGAGGGTTCCCACCGGCCCCTGGGGATGTGGGCGCCGCGAGGGAACCGCGGACAAAGGGCGGTGTGTTCCGCTGCGCTGTGCGGGACGCGCGGCCCCGCAGCTGCTGCCGGGGTGGGCGAGTCGCTGCTTGCGTGGCGCAAAACTCGTGGAAACAGCGCGACGGTTCTTTGGCACAGGGGTTCCGAGAAGGGGCGATGGGCACCGCAGTGGGAGGTGAGCCCCGCTTCCCCAAACCGCAGCCACTTCTTTTGCGGTCAGCGGCAACAGCGGTCCGTTCTCCGGTCCGCCGCCCGCGCTCCCGCAGAGCCCGGCACGGGCCGCTGCTGCTGCCGGACCCGGGGCAGCTCCCGCAGAGCTCGGGACTGCTGCCGGTCCGTCGCAGCTTCCACCCCTCCCAGCCCTATAGTGACATTGGTGGTGCCGCCCCTGTTCGGCCACGGAGGAGCCGCAAACGCCCCACGGCGACACTGCCCGACAATGGCGACAACCCCCGCGGCAACGCGGGTCAGCGAGCGCAGTAACCTCGCCTTGGGGCTCGCACAGGGAGCCTCTCGGCAGACCCCGACGGCGGTAAGGGCGTAGGCGAGCCTGGCTCTGCCCGTCCCGCTCACGGGACACGGCGGGCACGGGGCGAGCTGGCGCCGGTGCAACCGGCAGGCACAGCCTCCAGCCTCCAGAACAGCCTCCAGAACGGGCAGCGCGGGCAGCAACGCCTGTTGCGCGCACCGGAGGGGCGGGTAGGGCAGGGCAGGGCAAGGCAGGGCAGTGCGGGGCGGGGAGGAGCCAGGCGGCGGCGGAGACGAGCCGCCCTCCGCACGCCCCCGCCCAGAGGGGACCTGTCCGCGGCGGAGGCGGAGGTACCTTGGACAGAGCTACCGGCACTCGAGAGCCCGCCCGGCAGCCGCTCCGGAGCGCCCCGACGAGCAGGTACGGGCGGGCAGGCGGGCTGGGCGCCTCCCGCTGCCCCGACGGCGCGGCTGCAGGTACCGGGAGAGCCAGGGCATTGGGAGCGGGGAACGGGGGCGGCGGGTCCTGCGGAGCCGAGAGGGCTCCCCTTGCCAAACTCCGCGGCTCCGGCGGCACCCGCGGGGCCGCTTCATCGCCGCCCGCCTGTCCCGCCGCGACGGGCGGTTCGGGAGGGAAGGGGCTCCCTCGGGGCTGAGGTTCGGGAAGCTCTCGGGGCGCGCCGACAGCCGCCGGCGGAGCGAGAGCGCTCCCCGACGGGTCTGGCGCTGCCCGCAGGGAGCTCACGGTCGGCGACAGGGCGGCTCCTGGCTCCGCTCGCAGTGTCAGCGGCCGCGGCAGCGCGCGCTTCACACATGTATTCCTGGTAACGCAGGCATCCCTCTTAACGGTAAGCATAAATTCCTGAGAACTTTAAGCTTCTTCTCCTGATAACACGGAGAATGACTAGATAGACGGGGGCTGGGTGTATTTCCCCAATATTATATACTGCAAGCTACCTCCCGAATCCACAATGTATGGAGTACTCAACTCTAAGTACGTGGGCTTATTTCAGTCCTGTTCTGCTATCTACTAACAGAGAGATCAGTGCCTTTTGTTGTGGATTTGAGTTGCTGCTTTGAGCTGTGGGGAAGGCCACCCGGCTCCCCAGCCTGCTGTGACTCGCAGCCACCCTGCTAAGCCACTCACCCCAGCCCTCCAGTTAAGCCAGCTGTAAATAAAAACAGCTAGGATTATTTTTTTTTTTTTCGTTTTGCCTAATAACTTTGACAATGCACCTCACAGCCTTCTAGAAAACAACTTTGAAGTCATCTTGAATTTCTGCAGGATTTTCTCCTGTGTCAGTTTTCTTGTCATTTATTAAGGAAATGTAGGATTGGGGGTGATGTTAAGCTGTCAGCACTTGAACCAGAGACAAAGCCTCTGTTCATCCCCAGCCAGAGAAAAGCACAGTTCAGGCGACCACCTCCAAACTCTTTATCACACTGCTTTGCAGATATGCGGGTCTATTAGCAGTAGCATTTCCCACAGACATAGAGCCAGTATAGACTTGTAGTCAGTGTGATGCCATGCTGCAGTTTGACAAAACAAACAAACAAAAAAACTAAGGAAAGAAAGAACAAAAGTCCCAGTGAGAATACCAGAAGGATTTTCCCTTTAAGGGAGTACAGTTTTAGGGTCTTTAAAGACAAAATGGCTGCTGTGTATTTGAATGCAGATGGGGAGCCAGTCCATAAACACCTGAGCAAGTCACAGTTTTCCAAGAGTTATAGGACAAGACCATTAATTGAAGTGCTTTGACCCTGTGTTGCCAGGAGTAGAATGCATGGCTAAGTGATGAGACCTGTGCAGCACACAAGAGAGAGCTGAGCAGCACAGTGGGTTAATGTGGCCTTTCCATGAGGGAAATCGTCTCTCACCTGAGTTGAAATTGTGAGCAGATGACAGATCAACATGAGTTTGCCGTGTGGCTTGTTGCAGGACCCCGGGGACATCTCTCAACCTTATACAACCTATTTCACAGCACATGGCTCCATTGAAAGCCATAGCAGGACAGGGAGAGGACAGGATCGACACAAGGTGTCAGTGACCACATACACATTGACAGAGCTGGAATAGCCAAGTCAGTCCTCAGGAGAGGAATGACACACAGCCATGTCTGCCCATTGCTAAACAAAACTCTTCATCTCACTTTCATACACTGTAGGGGTTTTATCCAAATTGTTCTTAGAAGTTATTGTTAATTCAAGTGTCCTGAATGTATACTCCCAAAGATGATAAGAAAGTATTTTCTACATGGTCAACATATGTTGTCTTTTATATTTTTCATACACACAGTGGAAAGAAATTAAAATAAAACCAAAAAACCTGTAATCCATCAAGACCTGATTGAACACAAAGAACTTATTCTGCTTTAGTTGTATCTCTGTATTATCATAACTGAAGGACAATTGTTTGGTGTGGGCACTATTACATCAGAATAAATATGTGTATCATATAACTTATTCTTGCATAGAAAAGGATTAAGAGACATCTTCAGAAAGGTAAACCAGGATAAGTGCAATACCAGAGAGACATGAGCAGGAGTATGCACTCTGTTGCAGATTACTTTTGTGACTTTTGGCAGGTTAAGCCCTCTCCCTGGATAGGTATATGCTATTTGGAAAGACTGTTCTATGAAATATGCTGTCTGCCAGTGCTTCCAGTCCTCCCAGCCAGCCTGCCAACCTATGCAGGCTCACAGGGTCCCCACCCAGCCCAGATCTATGCCCCAAAGCACTGGCACCCAGTGAGCTTCTAGGCTGCAAGGGGCAAAGGCACATCTCCATCAAGCTCCTTTCTACAGGTTTTACATCTTCTAGCACAACACCTCACTGTACCCATGGAACCAAGCGATGACAAATACATTTAAAGACTGTGGTGCTTTCATATAAAATGGTAAAGGCAGGAAACATAAGATCCTTAGATGGAAAACTGCAACCTTACTATTACCTGTGTCAACATAAGTACATTCAAAGAACATTCACCTGTTTCTTCCAGCTAATGTATAACAGCAGTACAAAGTGTGCAGATCATGCCACAATAAATTGCAAACTAATTTACAGTGACAAAATAAACCATACTAAGATGGGACCTTTTATGAGCATCAGATAGTTCTGAATAAGTAAATTTATAGCAAAATGAGACAAACAATGTCAGAGCAATCTCCATAGGGCTCAGTTCAGCTACTTTTGACTGTTGTACTTCTATTTCTCTTCAGTTTTGCATTCTGAAGCTTCAGTGTGTGCTTGCGCAGGGAATACTCCCCTCGTACATTTTGGTTATAAATAATGGGTACTGACAGGACTTTAAATCTTTTCTATTTCCAGAACTGAGGCGTGAGGCTCCATAAGTGCCCCCAAGTGGCTTCAATTTCTGTTCTCAACAAAAGATACCAAAAGAAATGCAGAAATGCCTGACCTAGAAAAAGACATGCAGAAGAAAGAGAAAGAGAACGATACATGCGGCAAAGATGAGACAGTAAGTGACTGTTTCTGGGAAAACAAAAAGAAAAGAGGATGATGTAACAACTTTTAATGCTGTAAATTAACATAAATTTATATAATAATTGTAACCTAAGCTCTGTTCCAGAGCTATTTCTTTGTTTTAGGGAACGCTTTTCATATCCAAACACACTCTTTCTCCCAACATCTTATGAAGAATTCCAGTAAGTGAAATATTATTATGCAACAGCAGATGCATTGCTACAAAGTCAGGGTTGGCATGTAATTATTTCTTAATAGTAGAGAACTATCAAACTATCACATGATTCATTTTAAAGCTGTTTTAGAAGATTCCAGATGTGTATCCCTGTAAGTAGTCAACCCCTTGGGTTTAAAGCTTTTCTCCTAAGCAGAGTCATGAAGTAACCTTGCCCAGAAAGATAGGGCCAAAGCCAGATATCAAAAAGAAATGTTGCTTAGCACATCTGTTTCCATTGACCAAGAAATCAATGACAGAAGAAATATGCCTTGACTAAACATAGCATGAAACTGTTGAAATGCCATTCTCTTATTTCTGAGATCCACGGTGCATTACAGGCTAATTGGATTTGTATTTCCATTAATAACAGGTAATCCTATGACATTTATGAGTAAAGTCTTCTCTTTCTAGATAGGGAAACATAATGCAACACTGACTTTTCTGTGGATGTCAAAAGGCAGAGCTGGTATTTCAGCTCAGAGGACAGTGGATCCCTACCTACTGTTCAGAGCATTTCCTCCATCCCCTCCCTCCCTGCATGCACTAGCAGAGGAGTCTGCAGCTAGACTTGCTCTGATCAGCAGGTGGGACAAGGTGAATGCTAGTCCTTTCTTCCAACCAAAGTCACATTATGGTCCTGCTCTTGTGAAAATGAATGTCTGTTACATCTAATAAAAAAAAAAAAGGGAACTTTTCCTACTTTAGGAGAAAGGCAAAAATCAAATTAGAAAAATAAGCACTCTAACAGTTTATGGCCTACACTAATCACTAATGGACAGGCATAGCTGCATTAGATGCCTGTTTCTCAACTGGGAGACACAGCCACGTCCCTGAGGAATCGTGCTTAGAGCATCATAGCCTCTTGCAATTTCCCAGTCTTTCATGAATTATCTCCTTGCTTGATTTTGCCACTGTCCCTATAGCTTTCAAATTACTAATCACACTTCACTTGGTTAACTCTACATTAAAAAACAAAAGAAGCTTAATTGCATGGATAGCATGAGACTGTTTTCCTCACAGATCCTATTGCTTCAAACAAGATAAGGAGAAAGCAAGTATAAACAGACATATTTTATCAAACCTAGTGAGGTTCCAGACTGACCAACAGCAGAGGCCTACCAGGGTAAAACACAGGTTTATTGAGTACTAATAAACACATAGACCTGCATGTTTTCTATTTCTGTAGTTTTATAACCACTCTTATTACCAATCAGGGAAGTATTAACCCATGTTTTTCCTAATCACAAGTTAAAAACACTTCTTTACTAATGAAGTACCTTCTCTTCCAGCATTATTTTACTATGTTGTAATGCATTTGCAGATTTCCTGGAGTCTAGCTCAGACTATATGCTTCTGTCATGCCTCTTTATCCTAGGATTTCTGGAATTTTTACCAAGGAATATTCTCATTGGTAGTTTTACACTACTCCTCTCATCTATGCATTTGAAAGCCTTTACATAGAGTTAGTGGAGAGTACATTTACAGTAATCAGGCCTCTCAACTACCAAAACAGAATAAATTAATTAAAAAAAAAATGCAGTATATTAATCTACAGCAAAAGAAAAAATGTATTTAAAAAAAAAAAAAAAGGACAGATCAGGAACAAGTAAAATTACTTGCTAATATACATGTATTTTTTAATAACTAGGCAGTGCCAAAACTTCCAGTTCCACCACTGCAGCAGACCTTACGCATGTACCTACAGTGCATGAAACACTTGGTGCCAGAGGAGCAATTTAAAAAGACCAAGGTCATAGTGGAGCAGTTTGGAATTCCAGGAGGCCTGGGGGAATCCTTGCAGCAAATGCTTGAGGAAAGAAGGGAAAAGACAATGAACTGGGTAAGCAAATGCAGATGAGAAAAATAATTGATGGATTTGATGATGTTCATTTACAAGCTATTTCTGATGTTCTATATGCACTATATGTTCTATAATCACTGTTTTCTTTCAGGTGGTCAATGCAACCAGGAGTTGCATCAGATTCTTACAAAGGGAATTTATATTTCCAACATATTAGGCTAGACTTCTCAAATTACGTCAAAAGTCCATGTCATTATTATGTCTTCAGATCAAGAGTTTGTTGACATACATGAGGACATTCATTCACTGCAGGTGCCCACACAGAGGTGTCAGCAATACCTGTAGGAAGCATTATATTCCATCCTCTTTGGATGTAATTTCTTCCTTTCTATTTAATAACAGGATTTAGATTTTTTTTCTTAAAATGAAAAATGTTTTCTCATAGGGATATAAAAAGTGCCTTGCATACACGTCCACCCAGAGCTCTGATCCACTCAAATTATTCTGGAATGGAATACTTTATGACAGAAATTATTCTTTTAGAATTGAACTATTATTTGCCACTTACTGTCACACTATACCAATGTATTTACACATATATGTACATATGTGCACAAGCATATCTATCACATAGACCATGCTGAGACCTCAGCCTTTAAAAAAGTCCAGCTTTCTCCTTCCAAAAGCAGGAAAATTAAATAAGCCATAGCTAAAGTAGATTTTATCATTCCATAAAGTTGCAGTTCATCCTGCCTGCATTAACCATGTGTCAGCTGAAAACACGAATTCTATTGAAGTCTTTCCGTCCCAGCAAGGAAAACATGGACTCAGTGAAATCCTGCAGGCTTGCCACTTATGTCAGTGAACTGTAGTTCTCCCTTTACTTTTTCGTTGTGTGATGCACAAGAAAACTCTATTAAATTGCTGCTATAGTCAGGGGAAAAGGCTACAGTACTAGCAGTGCTTTTATTTTCAAAGCAGTGCTTCATTTCTGAATGAAATGCTGCCCAATCTTGTTTACTTATTTTGATCATAGAACTTTATGGGTTTGTTGTCTAAGATAACCATCATTTAGTGTTCCTGATAGCAAATATTTTTCCAAGAGACAACTGCTCATTTAACCACTTATAGCATGAAAATTACAGAGGGAGGATGCATAAACGTTTTCTGAAAATTCATCAATTTTAAATACTGGTTATTAAAGTTAAATACCTGATTCTTAAGGTAAATCAGAAATGGTTTTATTCAGAATTTAACTTGCCAGGAGTATAGCTCTAGCATGTTCTCCTGAAGACTCCAGAGATTGTGGGGGAAGCATCTGTTCTAACAGCAATGAAATACCTTGGAGGAAAACTTTTTCAACTGATGCATGCATTTGTAATTATTTTTGCATAATTTCGTTGTTGTTTATAGTTACCATATGCAAAGCCTGCCTGCTCAGAAAGGCCATTTGATCATTTTATGAAAACCTCCATTTTCTAAATAATGATTCTTCAGTCTCTGCTCAGACATAAAGGAATGCAGTTACTGTATATCTGTGTTTTCAATAAAAATGGTTAGAAATTTAATAAGTGTGTCTGTCTGGGTCAAGCATCAGCAATCTGTATTTGTGTCAGTGGACACAGAGGGAATTCTCCAGGGGCCCTATCCAATGCCAGTATCTGCAGGACCACTCTGTCTTGCTACAGAACAGTATCTGCTAGCTAACAGTAGAGCATCTTGGCATCACTGACAAATATTTGAAGCCCCTTGAGAAAAGCCGTCATTAGTAAAACTCTGCCTCACCTCTTAAATGCATCCTAATCACTACGCAAGGGTTAACACGTTGTCCTCAAAACATTTTTTGGTTGTAGAGAGAAACAAACAAGAAACTACCCAAAGTACCTCAATATGGAGCTTGTTTGCTTTTTAATGGAACACACTGTAAATTGCCATTGATTGAAAAATAGCATTATGGAATTGCGGCTGAGCTGAGGTCACAGAGCCCAGGCTGAAAATGCTCAGCAGCTCCATTAATCAGGGCCCATGCCTGACACCAGGAGCACCAAGCACCCTCCCCTCACCCCCAGGCTGCCTTTCCACGTGCTGTTTGTGGCTTTAAGATGTCGTGTCCCCTTCCCTTAGGTGTTTAACTACTGGCTGGATGATATGTACCTCAACAACCGGCTTGCTCTTCCAGTCAATTCCAGCCCAGCAATTATCTTTGCTCGTCAGTATTTCAAGGATGTAAATGACCAGCTGAGGTAATGTACTACGACTTTGCAGCATTTGCTAAATGAAAGGATATTTTAAATGTAATGCTTTTGCAAAAAGACAATCAACTTTCATTTAAAAATAAAGGCTATAGCCATTAAAGGATTTCCTACTAGTCCTGCTGACTGAGAGCAGTGTTTCTAGGGTTACTTACACTGATGTTCAGAAAGGAAAATGTCGTTATTATTCCATGTATTACATGGAAAAAATGCCATGAGATTTATATTTTTAAAGAATATTAGCAAAAGTTTTTATGGTATGTAATTCAAGTAAACCACTTTGTGATGGAAAAAATACTTATTTTTGACACATAGTTTAAAGGAAAATAATCTTTAACATGCCATCACTATGACTTGGAGCTACCCTGCACACTAAAAAGGCCATACTGGCATTAAATTGTCCCTTTCAGATGCCCAAAAGGGCACCAGAAGCACAGGGAATCTAAGAATAAGAATTCAGAAATCATTCTTCCCCAAGAACACTGCTTCCTTCAGGCCCATCATTCCCAGCCCTGAACTGATCTTTCTCCTTTGAGCAATTATTATCATTTAAAAAGTGAAAAGGTAAGCACGTTACCAAGCACAGAATGTACCTCTCCAGACACCCTTAAACCAGGATTCCTTCCTTTAGCATTTGCCAAAACATTTCCTCATTTTAAAACAGCAAAATAGATCAAATCTACCTTCATATAGTGCAATTTTCCTCTTTGCTTTTAGCACTCTCTAGCTGATCATTACCAAAATAATTAACTGCATGTGAATTTATGCTATTATAAAACAGCCAGAACCTTGAAACCAATATGCAATATTTTAACATTTTGCATAGACAGCTAGTGCTTCTTTTTACTTTAAACATAACTATAAATGCTTCCATTCATTACTGACTAAATTTATTGTGCACACAGCTTTCAAAAAACCTCCACTTTGCATTTTCTAATGCACGTGCTTTAACACACAAATGTTTTTCTCAGAGCCTCCCATTCTGACACAGTGCAAATGGACAATGTCAGGAAATAATGCACCTGTCCACAGCTCTGCAAAAAGAATATCTGCTTAGGACAGGAAGTACTCTAATAAAATGGACAGCTTATGAGTATTGATATTGAAGCCCATGTAAAGGATTCTATTAAATATTCACCCTCTGCTCCCATTCTCCAAGTAAATGCTTTCAGGCTTCCTCCTGTGGTAGTCTGTTTAACCATTTGAAGGGACTGTCTCTAAGATTTCATATTTCTCTTGACATGAATTAATTTAGGTTTTGTGTGGGGGTGGGGAACTCTTCTTGCCAAGCCAGAAGACTTGCTCCCCTTGTGCTGTGCCATCAATCACTGAGGCTCTCCTCTGTCTCTCAGAAACAGCCCAGTGTTGCCAAATGACAAAAGACTGATGTCACTTCTATCTGCTACTTGCAGGTTTGCTGCCAATCTCATTTCAGGAGTGCAAGACTACAAAGCTTTACTGGACACGTAAGTAGCTTGGAAGAAGAGCTGCTCTTTGAGTACCCGCAGGGCTTCTGATTCAAGGGTGCACTCAATACAAAATTGGGGTGTTTTCCACCCCTCCATCATTTGGAAGGGCTGAGGCGCCAGCATGCTTCAGGGCAAGGGCTTCAGCAATTTTTTAATGCCCTTTCTGCTTTATTACTCCAGTGTAACAGCTGAAGAGGGATCCTTTTTGATGGCTTTGCAGTCTTAGCAGGCACAGTGCAGCCCAAAAAGACACACACAGTCTGCCTAACAGACTTACCGAGAGCACAAGAAGAGGTCTGTGCTCCCCATACCCAAAGAGCAGCAGCAGCATTGTGGTTTACACAGCCTGCACACCTTCCTTGGCATCCCTCCACCTGCCAGGGCACTCTATCCCCTCTATGTACTGCACTCTGCATTTAGAACACCAATCCTCCCTCCCCACAGAGAAATAACACATCTGGGGGAAGGAAACCTCACCACAGTGAGGCTGGATCAGTAGCTAGTCAAAGTAAATTGCTTATGCTATTGTTACTTTCTGTATATTAACACGGGGAAATACAGGATTCTTCAAGTCATGTATGAGGTAGCTCATAACAGAATTTTTACATAGTACTTCCTAACCTTGCCTAGTATGTTCCAAGTTTACTGCTGAAACCACCTCTCCCTGAAGAAGAGTAACAGTGGAGAGACAAGCACAACAAACACCACACCATAGCAGAGATCAGATAATTTGTTTATCTGGAAATACAAGAGGTCTATGTGATATGCTTTAACCAATGCATATTTGGATGAAGAATTCAAACAGTAAAGTCCCTGTCATCTATGAATAAAATAAAAGAAAGAAATAGGCTGTTTGATTTTTCTCTTCAGAAGTCTGACAGCTACTCAGAAAGTATAGAAGAGATACTTATTTAAGAGCATGTGCTTTTGTCCAAGACTGCACACACCCACACTGGCATGCTGTGAAGTACTATCGCATACAACTGGAGTTGCATCTTTATATGACAACATCTGAGATTACATAAAGGAATCACACTGCTCAAACACAGGATAATTTAAATTCTTACTATTTTGACGTTGCTACTCTAGAGCCAAAGGCTTCTGTGATCAGATTTTCTGGTCTTAAATCAATAATTACTGAAATCCTCCCTACTGTATCCTCATTTGTTACTATTGTTTGCTTATCATTGTATAACTATGGGGACACCATAATTGCAACATTTTCAGTTGCTTCTTGTTAAGGTCTTGTACCAGTGAATGTACTGGTATCTTCTCTTGGATCATCCCACATGCAGATGTACAATATTCCAGCCCAAACCCAGGTGTTTAGTGTTGACTGTGCAGATATTTCTTTCAGTTTTGCCAGGACTAAATATTTCAAACAAAGTCGACCTTGGTAACATGAAATAGTTGTAGGACCATACACAGACATCTAAATCAGGACAAGATTTTCTGGTGCCATCAGTCAGAGTTAATAACACCTTTCTTGACTGCTATAAGTACAGATGATCTTCTATCATCTACCATGCTATCCCACTATTTTCTGTCATCATAAATGCTCTTTAAAGTGCTGTTAAACATAAAGGCATTTCTGCATTATGCAAAATGTGGGAGAACACCGATAACCCTATTTTGCTGATAAGGAACAAAAACAATAAGCAACTTTATGAGAAAATAAGTGATACAGAGAGTTTGAGAATTGGGAACTGAAGTGCATATCTCTGCTGCAGATCAACAGCAGTTCTAAAGACATGGTTAAACAAGATAAAGTAGCATAAAACATTGCCCCTTATCAGCTGCATGACAGTAACCCTCCTTGCCTGCTTCTTTGCCCCTGTCCCTCTCTGACAAGCCAGAAGTGTAGTCCTCCTTTGCTGAGGAAAAGCCTCTGCACCACAAGATCTTCTTCCTCTTGTGGTCTCTGCAGCCTCTCTCAACCAAGAGCACCATGATTTCCTGCTTCAGCGTCAATGGGATATTTTACAATCCATAATCATAATTGTGATAGCTTTTTTTTTTCCCCTGGCCACTAAAAAGCCTTTTAAGAGATGTTTTCACATGCCTTCCCATCAAAAAGGATTAGGTTTTCAGTACATATTACACCATAGGTCTAAGTAAGAAACAGCACAAAATTGAGGATCTGTGAAAAGCAGAAATTCCCTCTGTATTGCCCAAGTCATTCCCATTCATCAAGCAAGGTCTTCTCACACACTCTCTAACCACTCTGCACAGAGCAGGGTGCTGTGATTTGCAGGGAATTTCATCAGTACCTTTCTTTAAGGTGCTATGTGTCTTTTCCACCTGTTTTGCTGACTTCTGTCCTACCAAGTTTCCAGGGTCCCATTGAAGCAGGCTTCCTACACACGTTCTAAAGCTGCTTGTGACCTGCTATTCTTTCCATTTCCACTAGATGATAATGCAATTGCTTAATGAATATGCATGAAGCTGCCAGGAATGATGTATTTAACTTTGGTATGGGAATTCATCTATTTCCCTTATACTGTAATCTCATTTTATTATTCAATTTGTATTATACCTGATCTAATTGTAACAGAACAAAGGACAGATTAGATTTCTTTTCCCTTCTGTCTCTCTCTCCCCTCTTTTCCTCTGGCTTTGTTTTTCTCCTTCTCTCTCTGCAGCCATGCTTTACCTGCTGATTTTTCTCGTGGACAGCTGTCTGGTCATCCTCTCTGTATGAAGCAATACTATGGACTCTTTTCTTCCTATCGTCTTCCAGGATGTACCAAAGATACCCTCGTGGCCCAGAAAAGCAATGTAATGCCAGAACCAGAACACATCATTGTTGCTTGTAACAGTCAGGTAAACAAGTTTTCTTTTTTTATACCTTTCTAAAATTTTTCATTTGCTTAAATTCACTCCAGAAGAACCTAATCTAATCTCTGTTCAGAAGTGTAATTAGCATGCTACGTATGAGCTCACTTTTTACCCAGCATTTGTGGTCAATGTTTCCAAAAGATGCTTCTGCAGCACTTTTGTACTTGGCCCACATTATGTTCCAAGTACAGTGATGCAGAAAGCAGGAATGTGGCAGAATTCATTTGCTCTCTCTTTCAAACAAAAATGTTTAATACACAGAGATGAAACCACAGAGAAAATGAATCTTATTAGAGTGCATTTGCTGGAAATGCTCTTCTCTCGACAGTCAAGTATTGGCAGACAATATATGGCATATATATCATCATCATATATGTGCATGGCACATACACCACACCATATACAGCTTAAGCTGTGCATGAAGAAGTGAGCCCATGTGCAGGCAGAAACACTGAAGCATTAGAGTCAATCTGCCCCAACCAGCAAATGCCAATGAGCAGCAGAGTATTTCAGCTGGGCAGAGGATCTTATAGCCCAGCTTGACTATCTGCAGTACTGGAGCCCTGCCTGCAGGCCCTCTTGGAATGAAGGGGTAGAGTCCAGTGGTCCCTTTTCCAAGAAGTCCTGTTCTTCACCCTAATGGGAAGCTCTCTTGATTCTCTGGGTTATTTTTAAACAAATAATACCATGAAAATTATTTACATATCTCCTGGTTTTATCTCTTCAGATTTTTATAACCTTATTCAAATAGCATATGTTTTATTTGAGCCCAACACACAATCTAAGTCTCCTATAGCAACTGGCATTACATTAGTGTTAAAACACAGGAGGGTGAGCCCTGGGCCAGTCCCCAGTGGTTTTGTGCTGCATTGCCTGCAGGCCTGGCTCTCCAAGCAGGACTTCAGCATCTCAACACCTACCCAGGCAACAGCAAAATGTTGGATCACAAAGGGTCCAACCCACCTCTGACTGCTCTGACTTCTGTCATTTCTTTACAGTTTTTTGTTTTGGATGTTGTCATTAATTTCCGTCGTCTCAGTGAGGGAGATCTTTTCACTCAGTTACAAAAGATAGCCAAAATGGCAGAGAATGAAGAGGAAATGCTGCCTCCAATTGGCCTGCTGACAACAGATGGAAGAACAGAGTGGGCAGATGCCAGGACAATCCTTATGAAAGGTTAGCAGCAGCAATCCCAGCTTTCTCTTCTTCATCATCCTCCTCTTCCTCCTCACCATCATTGCCTTTCTTTGCTGGGAGTACTTGACAGCAAATACAGGACTGAATGTGCAACCTCCCTGCTGATTTTTTGCAGCAGCAGGAAACTCAATACGTGCAAGTGTTTAGATGTGTGTTACCAGGGGAGTGCAAATATGCCTCGACCTTTTGGCTGTCTATGTTTAAGTGTTAATGCCACGTAATAACTCTCACTCCATTCTCTGCTTTTCATCACAAATTACATTACATCAGATTTTGTGATTTGTCTCTTTCTTCATATCTATTTTGTATGAGTAGGAATTATGTATTCTCTTAGCTTTTGACAGCTATCAGACCTTTTTGATCTTATCTAACAAAGGCATCTACGAGTTCAACACCTATTGAATCTAGCTATGTACTCACTCTAGCCAATGGAGAAGGTACCAGGGCTGATGCAATTAAATCTTAAGTAAGGATCTAGGAAAGCCAACATCAGTTATTATCTGGGGACAGTGCTCTCTCTCTCCCAACAGGCATCATTTAGCTGTCTCAGATTCTGGACTTGAATATCAAACTTTGAAACAGTTGAAAATAAAGGGCGTAGTTAGTGATCTCTATCACATTATACCTTACATATTTTACCAAGAAACTAAGCAATGTAAACACCTTCTTTTTGCCATTTTACATATGTTAAGAATTCACTTTTCCCTCCTGAAGAAAATGTTAACTCCTCTCTATATCTCCAGTTAAGCAATGCTACAGAAAATATTCCTGTTTTATCAATGTCCTGGAATATAGAAGAGTTGCCAATAGTCTCAAAATATGTTTACAATCCCAAGGAAGATTTCCTTTTTCTTATTCAAGTTTATCTGTGCTTAGAAAAACTTAGTATAGATAAACACACACACTTACAGAGTCCTGATCGTTATTTCAGCAATATTATGTAGCACCAGTCTCATCTTTAGCCTTTTCCCTCCTCTTCCTTCCTTATTTTAATGAAAATTGAGGTAAACACCTAATAATTTTTTTGCATGCCACACTTTTAAGTAAAATGGCTAATACCTTGAAACCTGCTGCAAAATCATATTTGTAAACCTACATCATCCTTAAGAAAAAAGAAAAAAGGAAAAATCAACAAAAACTAGCAGAACCATATCTATAGTGTTTCTAGATTGCCTGGCATTTTAATCAGGAAGCAAACCAACTCAGTTATGCAGCTGAAAAATAAAAACCACATTCTGCACTAGCAAATACCATTGCACTGTGGTGTGAGTCTTCTCTGATCTCAGCTGGAATTCCATCCCAAACTGCCTGTATTAGCTCAGCTCCTCTGTACAGGTGAATGCGTACAGGGGGATACACGACCATTAACAGCCTTTTTTTCTTTCTTATCTGCATTGGTGAAATGTTCATGCAACAATAACAGAGGCATAGAAAACCTGTGCATCAGTGAGAGGTGAAAGGGCTCACTCCACAGCGGTTCTGGGCAGAGCAAGAGAGGATGTTTTGTGACAGAGAAGACCTCAAAGTGCTTTGCAGATGCTATGAAGGAGACAAATCCATGGGTCTGCATAGACCTACAAGTAAATGACAGATTTTCTAGGTGAGAAAATTTCAAAGATACAGTAATAAACCCAGCCATCAGTGATTTATAAACACACTCAGCATTGTAACATTCTTCAGGCTGCAGAACTTACTCTTCCTAAGCACAGGAAGTGAATTCTCACTGCTATGGGGGCTGCAGTCTCGTGCATACTACATTTGAATTTGATTCAGTACTGTCTTCTTTTTAAAACTAAAACAAAAAACCCCAACCAACCAACAGCTGACTGGCCAATTCAATACATTTGTGCATTAGAAAGGATGAAGGACAAGAAATGTCTTGCAGGGCTTTAGGCTTGTTCTCACACTTCTCTGTTTCAGGTCTTGTCATGGTCCATAAGCTCTTGTGCAATTTATTGCCTGCTTCACATGATAATTTTTTCAGTGTTTGATCAGATCTCTAGACATATCTGTTTCTTTCTGTTAGGCCATCCTTCCCCTACTTTTCTGTTTCTAGCAGAGCTTAATTTTATTCACTCTAATACCTAGACTCCAGATACCCTGAAGCCATATGTCAGAATAAGGGCTTTGTATCTGTCAAGGATGTGTGGGTAGCAGCCACAATGAAATATATATAAACCTATCAAACAACGTAAAGCAGAATGCTGAGCAAGCTGTGAGCAGTTTGTAAATCACTATGCAAGCTGTTTTTCCTTGAAGGTACCTGCCTGCAAGCACCAGAAGCTGATGTATACAAGGTAACTTCCATTCACAAGGATCTTTTCAGCCTTTGCATCGATGTACCCAGACCACCAATGAAAAAAAAAATCATTCACAATTAAGGTCAGCCCTGCAAGTGTGAGATACTAGAAGAGCTTTACAGCCAAGAGGACAGGAACACATCTTTTCCTTTATAACGCTTCTGAATGCTTTTAAAGACACTTCATAGGCACACCAATATTTCACATGTAGGGTGGCAGAGATCACTGGCAGAAAGCTCAACATGCCCCATGAAATACTGGCTCAAGTGTTTGTAGGAGCTGGCAGGCACTCCAGCTGCCTTCACCAGGACTCTGTTTCTGTGGACAAAGGAAGACAACACTTTGCACTCCACCAGGTCCTCATGCAGCCTGCAAGGAGTCAGGCTGGCCATGTCTGTCTCTTGGTCCCACGGCTGCTAATGTTCCCTCACAGGAGCTGCTGAACAACAGCAGACAGCACCTTACCACAACCTGCAAAAGGCCACAGCTCCCCCTCTTCCTTCTCAGCCACTGCTATCTCTTGCTTCGCCTTCTCTTGACACCTTTTTAATTTCTTGCATATTTGTGCTCTTTTTTACTACACAGCATCTGGAGAATGAGCGTGGATGATGATAAGCATCTGTTATTTTTCTTGCTCCTCATTAACCTATGTTACTCCTTCTGGGAAAGCACATTTTTCTTTCTTTAAAAAATGCTGTTTCTTGAGAGAATCAATCACCTTTTCATATTTGCAAACCTTAAAAACATACACATATTGAAATGGCTCTATATTTCACATGCAAATCAGAATTGTTTAATTTTAAATATTTTTTCTATTCTTTCAGCTGAAATCGTCTCCTGAATTGAGCACAGGCTTGATGAACCCAGCACAGACTTTAAAGAACTTTTGATCGATCTGAATTCATATCTTTAGTCAAAAATATCCTGAAACAAAAAATCATTTACACCAAAATCTAGCCAAACCAGCAGATGAAAGTTTATCTGTTAAGAATGAAAGGAATTCTAGGTTGACATTTGAAAGCTCTTCTACCTTTGATCTCGTTAACAACCATTTAACGGCAACTAATAATGTTACATGCTTTTAAAAAAGTTTTTGCTATAGGTTCCACACTTTTATCCTTTCAATTAAGGGCTGCATTAAGTGCTCACAATCAGAAACTTCCTATGCTTCAAACTGGTCCTTAGATGCAAACAAACCCTTAATCTTAATAATTAGTCTGAGTTAAATAAAGAATCTGTGGAAAAAAAATCCACATAAATACACCACAAATAAGGAGGAAAGTACTGAGGACAAGGTAAAACAGGTTTCGGTAGTCCAACTGTATAAGCAAGAATGTCAGGACAAGGAAAATAAACAGCAAGAGATCCAGAAAAAGCCTGTTTTATTCAGCTGTACACTAGTGACAGGAGGGAAGTGGAACGTGGCAAAAAGTAAACCTCATCACCTCATCCAGATATTTTCCTTGTGATGTAGGCAATACAACCTAACAACCAGGGACAGGAGAGAGAAGAGAGCTTTAATAAAATAACACAAAAACAATATGGGCACTGCTGTTCCTTGTTCTGAAAACCGGAGAAATAATGGGAGAATAGCACAAAACCAGAACAAGCCCTCCTGTTCCCGAGCAGAATACTGTAACAATAGTGTGAGTCCTAAAATTTTCTATTTTCCACCTCTCCTCTCTGTAACTGTTATATATAAAATAAGTAAACATTGCTGACTTTAAGAGTAAAATAGATCTATTTTGTAATATAATTACTTCAGGAAATGAAAGGCAGAAAAAGAAAAGGGATATTATTGAATCACATGAAAGATACACAGAGATATTACAAAAGTTAACACATGAATTAATGCCTTGGTATAACATTTCCTCGCACTGAGATGATCTACTGTGGAGAGAGCTCTGCAGACACCAGTTCACTGCAGATCTCCAAGGCAGCAGGGTTCCCCACCAGTCCTGCACACTCAGAGGCAAGAGCATGTGAACATTTCACTCTTTTTATCCCCAGACTCTACTAACCGTGACTCTCTGGACATGATTGAACGGTGCATATGCCTGGTGTGCCTGGACAGCCCCAGTGGGGTGGAGCTCAATGACACAAACATGGCATTGCAGTTGCTGCACGGAGGAGGATACCATAAAAACGGGGCCAATCGCTGGTACGACAAACCTATGCAGGTAAAAACCTTACAGTGCTATGATGTTACCTGCGCATGGCAAAGGACTCCAGTTGCCTTATGGTAGGGGCTACCAAGAGTCAAGTGGGAGGAAGAGGGGAAGGTGGTGGCAGCATCTGGTCAGGCAGGGCTGGTCTGAGCAAGGCAGTTCCTTGCAGGGCAGGGGAGGCAGACGGACTGCCTTGCTGGCAGCATTGGGGCATTCTCCAACACAGATACACTTTCACCTTTTCTGAAGGTACCCATTGAACTTGAGAACGTAAGACAGATACACAGACACATGGGTAGGGAGACATGTGATGGAAAAATGAAAATAATGCATTTTATTGCCCTCAAATGGAATGAAAAATACTGGGCTAGTATCCTAGAATAAAAAAGAAAAGCACAGTATTTTTCTGTTTTCTCTTCTTACATATTCTCCTGACAACACAGAAATACTACTGCTTATAATTTAGCATGTGTTTAAGTCCTCACTTAACAGACTGTTTACTCATTTAATGACATTCTTGTTGAGACTTTCCTGGAAGTATTACCTTCTCCAGCCTTTTTCCCAATTAGATTTTGATTGTCATATTTGAAAGTGTCACACTGTTATCTTCACGGTTTGCAATAGACCCAGGGTGAAGCGATGTATTAATCTCCATCTGTCAACAATGTTGACACCTCATGAAAAATTGAAAGAAACCCTGACTGATACATTGCTTGCATAATGCTTGTTGCTTTTGCCGTATCTAAGAACAGCAACAAGAGAAATCCCTAAAATAATTTCACATGCACTGACTTATCCCAGTGCAAATACATTTCAGTAGTCATTTCTGATTCATGCCACTTCTAATGACATTATTAGCAGACTCCAATGCTGCGGTTTTTTTAAGAACAATTTGTCTTTAGTTAGAATCCTGTTATTTGCGGCCACTTGTTGAGATGTTTCAAGCAGATAAGAATAAACAAGATTTTCTTTTCACTCACTATCATAAGGTAGCAGAAAGCAAATAAAATTGCACAGTATATGGGAGAGCTTCATCTGCCTAGATGTATTCAGGCCAGTAGTTTAAAGTAAAGAGAAAGTCTTAAAGAAGTAAGATCCCACTTTCCTTCATGCATGCACAGATTATGTAGGAAGCCATTCTCACAGCAGAATTTGTTCTTTCTCTCCATATACTTCATCTTTGCAGTAAGGCATCAGAAAATGTCCAGGTGACCTTTTTGCATCATGCACACACACACACTGTGTGAAAACCTCATGGGAGACAGGATGTGTGTGTGTGTGTGATACAAATGCACAGAGGGAGCTGAGTGGGAGAAGTCCAGCCAAATACAGTTCAAAAGAAGTGTGGGGGAAAATCCAGGAAAAGGACAGGAAACATGTGAGACAAGTTACAGTATTGTCCTAGACATCTGCTTTTGTTTGAGATGCAGAAATAACCAACTGCACAGGCGTACCACAGAATCAGAGTACAGCAGGTTGTCATCAGCTATGCCACCTGTACACAATGAAATAAAGAATGAAGACAAGTAAAAGGGAAATTAAGAAAGCACCTCAAAAAAAAAAAAAAAATCTTGAAAACAAGCAATGAGAAAGCTATCAAATAAGGATGAGCTTTGTAATACAATGAGATCCTATGGATTTCTCAGATATAGACCCTGCATTGCTCCCAAATGTGGAAGGAGAACCCTAACCTCTCTTTCTATTGATTGGTTTTCTCCACCATGAAGCCCATGCTAAATTAAATTTTCAGACTCCAACAGGTATTGCTAAAATTTAGATTCTCACAGGACTCAGTCCAAAATTGCAGCATGGAAGGGATTCAACGCAATGCCTTTCACAAGACAAGAAAATGTCCTGCAGTAAGTCTGTAAGTTACCCATTGAGCTGTAAGGTAAGGAGGTTCTTGATATGAGCAATAAGAAAACCACAGGAGAACACCCTTGTTAAGTTGCCATCATGAGTAACTTAGCCAGAACATGATTTATTCCCTGTATAACTTGCACCTCTTCTTTTCCTTGTTTAGTTTGTGGTAGGAAGAGATGGACTCTGTGGGACCGTGTTTGAACATTCCCCCTTCGATGGCATCGTAATGGTGCAGTGCACTGAATACTTGCTCAAGCACATGTGAGTTCCCTTTCAGCACAACTTTTGTACCCACTCCAAGCCTCCACCAGTGGCAAATTCCCTCTGATGCTCAGGGCCACTGTGACCCATAAAACTGTTGGAAACCCGTGGTTCACCTGCTAAAAAAGCAGTGTTTAAGAGAGAGATTATTCATGTGACCTTAATGATTTCTCTCTCACACACTAACAGGAAAGAAAGTTCCAAGAAATTAGTCCGAGCTGATTCAGTGAGTGAGCTTCCTGCTCCACGGAGACTAAGATGGAAGTGTTCCCCTGAAATTCAGACACATCTGGCATCATCAGCAGAAAAACTCCAAAGGTAGAGCAGATGCCTCATTTTTCTCAACAGTGAGTGCAAGCTGGGAACTATCCAGCCCATTATGTGCAGGCATGAGTTTTCTCTCAGAGGGCTACCTGCCCTCCTGCTCCTCCTCATCCTCCCAGGCTGAACCTAGCACCTCTTTGTGGGCTGGAGCTACTTCACTGTATTCAGGAATTGCATTGCCATTGCTTTCATTCCAGGTAAATATTAAGAAAGCTACAAACCACCAGAAAAACAGTTTAGTCCTACTTGCACGGCATGCAAACAGTGCAGGTCCTCTGTTTGTGTTTATGTCCTTTATGGGTTTGCGCTGATTCAAACTGAAGCCAGGGCAAAAGGGATATATCTAGGGAACAACAGAATACAACTTGTTTCAACAAACAGTTTCAATTCAGGAGTGTAATTTGTTTACATTCATATTGCTCCTATAAAGGCTAGTACTTCTGCCTGTGTTTCCAAATTGTAAAAGAATTGAATGATCCTTGGGGGTGGGGATGGCAATTTTATTTTTTTTCAGTATTCAGGCCTGTGATCTCTTTGTAGAGAATTAACACAGCACCTGCATGGTCACCTGTATGTCTACTGTGGTTGCCTTAGACAAGACCTCAAAGTGGCTAGAAGCACACATAAGAGTGAGAATACTCAGGATGTGGAGTAATTCCTTTTTGTTTTTAAATAAAGGTAGTAGTCCTCTCAACTGGAGCTTGCTATGAGCTTATGGCTTTCCTCAGGTTTTAAATACACCCATTTTTCATACCAGTAAATGTCTTAGGAATTTTTCAAGGACAAAGGAAGTCCTCAATTAGGCTTCAAGGGTGGAAACACTGGTTGTGGGGGAGTTTTTTGTTTGGGTTTCTCTTTAAAAAAGGTGCCTTAGTCAAATGAACAGACTTGAGTGCCACAGCTCATGTTAAGGCTGCAGATACCAAGCTGGTGGAACATGTGTGAATAAGTTACTGACTAGAAACAAGTTACCAAAGTCCAGGACTTCCTGCAGAGCAGGAGCCTGCTCACCTCCAAGTAGCTACAGGCAGGGAAAGATCTCTGAGTTTTATTTGCAAACAAAAATGAAACCTGACTTTGGTTAGTGGTGAACAAGGTAGTGCTAAATTAATGGCTGGACTCAGAGTTCTTTTGCAACCTGAATGATTCTGTGAGGTTCTTGCAGCTCCCCTTGGAGTAACTGCTTCTGCTTGTTTTCCAGGATAGTGGAAAATCTGGATTTTACTGCCTACAAGTTTGAGCACTATGGAAAGGAATTTATTAAGAAACAAAAGGTTAGCCCAGATGCCTACATTCAAGTAGCACTTCAGCTGGCATTCTACAGGTAAGGTTAATTCAATACCTTTTTTTTTTTTAACTCAGCACTCAAACAAATGTTTCCTGCATGGAAATGAGCAATCTTGCTGTAGGACAGGCAAGATAGAAAATGACACCTGGTTCTCAGAGTACTCCTTTTCTTTGCTCCCTTTCCCTCTTCTTGCTCTAACTTCCCATCCATGTGTCCCACACATACCATTCCCAGCCAGAACCCTCCCCACAGCTGTCCCTGTGCTTGGCATGGAGAAGTTGGGATGTGGCAGGGAGTAGCAGGGCTGTCTGCAACAGCAGCAGCTATGGGGCATCCAAGTCCCCAGGGCAGAAACCCTCCTGCCACTGTGGGTATCTTGGGAGGGACCAGGGCAGTAACCCTGAGCTCACCAGACATGCATCTCCTGCATTCACAAGGGAGAATACTACAGCAGCACATCAGATCAGAGTTCCTATTGAGGATAGTAACTACTGCTGCTTCCTTCTTCACAAGCATCCCAAGATTTGATAACATCCTCTAATTTCCATGGTATTAGAAAAGTCAAAGGTCCCTTTCGACATTGCCAGAACTCCAGGTTAGGGATCAGTTGCATGGCTTCCTGCAGAACAGCCTATTACACAAATAATTCTTTATCAATGTCAAATTAAATCCTGGTGTGATCTTGGTGCCCAACACACTTTGCATACTCCAACTACTGTTAAACATCCATTTTGCGTATCCCATTAATCAAACTTTAAAAATTACCTAGTCCAAGATTTTTATCTGGATTCCAGCTATGATATAAATCCAACATATGCAACAAAAGCCTTAGGGGACAGTTATGTTCTGAGGTTCTGCTTCAACTGAAAGATGCAATAGGACTCCTGTAGCAAGGAATAGCAGTTATATACCTGGACTCAAACTAAACAACAATCTTCAAACTCTATCCTAATTGCTATGTGGGTTTTTATTCCAGCTCACAAATAGTACCCTTTTCCCTTTTCAGTTTTCTACTTTTCATTCATGCACTGAGCGCATTTTTTTCTTATTTTAAGTAAAACATATTTCAAGCCCATAAATAAATGATTAATTGCACAATTATTTTATGATGCAGTACAAATAAAACATTCCTTGAAATCTTTCAGTAAATTTTAGTTTTACTAGCCTTGTTTTTACACAGCAAGTAATTTTTTACTGGCAATGCATAACTAAAATGTATACAGCTGTATGCAGCTCCTCATATTAGAAAGGAGTGAGCATCGATCTTTTTTAAGTTTCTTATAGAATCCTATCAACATTAAGATGAATACCATGCAAAAAATAAAACCGTGGCTGTAACAGTAAGATGTACCAAGCCTATATATCTCTTAGTCTTTATGTCTCCTTGAAAAGAATTACTCTGTTTTTCTTACTTCATTCTTTCAGACGCCACAGGAGACTTGTCCCGACCTATGAAAGTGCTTCCCTACGCCGATTTGATGAGGGCCGAGTGGACAACATTAGGTCTTCTACCTCGGAAGCATTTGCTTTTGTAAAAGCAATGACTGATGACAAGACAGCTGTATCGGTATGTTGGTCTGGCTCCCTCTGTCTTCTTTGCCAAAACACTAAGTAAATAATGCATTCATGGTCCCCAGTCTCTCATTTTTCAACAGTTAATTGAGAACATAAAGGCATAGGGGAGGGTGGCAAGCGTTATGGGATTTTGCTTTATATATCAACCAACCACAAGCTAAGTATAAACATTCTCTTATTTTTACTCAAGCATTCAAAAGATTCAGAAGTGTCTAAACATGATATTATAAGGAAAAAAAAATAAAAATCTGATTTTAGATTTAGTAATGTCTTATGAATGCTCTGTCATCAGATCCAAATTCAGCTCCCTGGAGAGATCTAGGCTGAACATGCAAAGTTCAGGATCATTATACTGCCACACCAGGGGAATTGCCTGGCAGGTCCCCTGCAGTAGCTAGCTCAGCTGCAGACTGCAGTGTGGCAAATGATGTAATTCTCCTGCTTTGATTTCTGGATAAGGTGGATATGTTCTGGCTGATCTTTTTGGTTTTAATGATATGATTCTACGAAATAGAGTTAGTTTTATAGGATCCTCAAGGAAGCTGAAGCTTAACAATGAAAAACTTCATCAAGCTAATCAACCAGCTCTCCAAACTGTCCTGATATCATACTGCAAAAATTTAAACTTCTTTGCTTTGAGGCACCACCATCTGTTTGCCAGAAGCATGAGCACTGTACAGAGTAGATGGGAATGAAAAGAGGTACAACTGAGAGTATAACTGCACAAACAGCATTGTGCACTGTCCCCCCATCATCCCTGGAGAGCCTCCCTCAATGTCTCTCTCTGTGCCACTTCCACCCACTGCACTTTGCTGCTGTACAGGGAATTTCCAGGTGGCTGTTTAGATGCAAAATGCTGCCACAATATAGATTATTTTTTGCAGTAAGCCCACTCCAGAGGCAACAGCCCACATGGCTGTTCTTTGGAATTTAGCATAGCATTGCTAGAAGCATTGCTTGGATGTAGATTAAGTGTAAATTAATGAAATATTACAAACCAAGATCTAATGTCCCAGAGGATGATGAAAATTTACCCAGAGAAGTGCTCTGTTCATCCACTGCTTCTTCAATCTCCCTAAGGTTACCATGCCTAGAATTTAGCTCCCGATGAACAAGACTCAAATTCCATGGTAAAATGATAACTCAAAAACCCCTGAAGTAATTCCTTGTGCTGAGTGGGTAATTCAGAGCAAACTGTGACCTTACTATTGCACAAAATAATGACTACCATAGAGTAGACAAGGAGAGGCTGTTATTACTTGCTATCAGCGTCCTGTCTGACAAAGTGATTTTTAATCATATTTCATTAGAAGCTGCTGTTGTCTGTGCACACCTGGCTCTCCACACGTGTGCACTCAGCACAGCCCCAGCTCCAGCACACTTGGCATCAGTCTGATGGTACTCATGGGAGGACCCAGCCTGACCCTCACAGGCTGCTTCAACAGATCCTTCTTGTTCCTTCCAACAGTCCCTTCCTTATTCCAACACATACTAACTTCTGCAAGCTCTCCCAAAGCATCATCATTTCTCACCTTTTAACTACCCAAACCTGAGGAGGTGCTCCCCTTTCACAGCACCCTGAGCTGTGCTGCTTCCCACAACCAAGACAAAGAATGCCATGCACATGTAGACTGAGCTCAGTTTCAGCCCCCATATCTTTCCCCTGCATGTCCTGGCGTACTGAATAGGGAGAATAATGGTTTCAATCTCCCTGGAAAACCAGCCATCATAATGCAAACCAATTCACTGGTAGTTTTCCTGGCTTCTTGTCCACCAAGAGATACAAAGGTCACTTATACTGACCTGTGATTGTTCCCTCAAACAGACATTTAGAAATCTTTGTTTTGATGTGAACATCTTCATCTTTCAGTTCAAAACTATATATTTATTATCATCACAGAAACATTAGAAACAAAATTAATTTAATACAACCCTATTCCAAGGTAGTTTCTTTTGACCTACAAATTGCCTCTGAATGGGAAGGGGTTAATTCTACTTTTTGGACAAAGAGATGTATCATTTGGTTTAAGCAGCCTTGAGTTCCCCAAAATATTGTTTATTATTAGTCATTAATTCAAATCAAATTAAAAAAACATTTTCCCTCTGATGCTAATAAAAATTATCCCCAAACTACAGCTTTAACAGTCACCAAAGATTGATTGAGTCAGATTGATTCTTTAGCAGGAGAAATATCTCATGCATTTGACACTTGCTGTAAAAGCAGCGGCTACTGACACTACAGTTTGCTTGAATAGCTGTAAATTAATCAGATTTAAAGACTGCATTTAGTAATTTAATCTGTACAAGGGAACTAAGTCCCAGCTATAGCCCTGAGAAAAAATATCAGACTGTATTTTGAAGGTCCCTGATGGTGACCTTGACTTGCTTCTAAAATGAATTCTTTGTTCAAAAGATCATTCATTGTCCATAGGAGCTGAAGGTCCCCAGTTTATCTGAAGACCCAGACATTTCTGGCTGTTTCAGGGTCTCCCATAGCTGCAGTGTTGGACTTGATGTACAGCAGGGCAGCATTTCTTAGGATGGTTCCCTTAATATAAAAGTCTGCCATTTGACAGGAATCAAAATTTACTAGCTTGTTATCTGAAATGTGAGGCATCTGTGGAGGGTAGAGCAGCCTTGGAAAATTCTAAGTGCCCTTTCACACATGAAAGTAATTTTTTGACTGGCAAGTAAAATATCAATAATGGCTTTCATTAGTATCGCTGTCATTGTCTAGATAAACCATTCTGGAGAAGATACACTGCCTATTTTGAAAACACTGAATTACATTAGGCAATTATTTTCCCCTTTTCAAATGAAGTGATTCAATTAGTAATAATCTTTACCCCCAAAATCCATGGAAGGAATCCACAAAAGGAACTGCAAACCTTTCCTTGACTTCAAACAAACCATTACCAATAGAGCTGTTCAGCCCCTGCAAAACCAGGCACTGTTGATGATCAAGACATTGATCCTGATGGCTTTTCATTTATAATGGGTATTTACACCTAAGCCAGGAGCAAAAGACATTTGGGAGCACTCGTTGTTTAGCTGTTGGTTGGCTGATGGAACATGCTATTTCTTTGAAAATGTATTCAATAATACATATATTTTGATTAACTCAACAGGATTCTGAGAAGATGCAGCGATTTAAGGATGCAATTACAGCCCAGACTAATTATTCTATTCTGGTAAGTAAAACACTACCTATTGGAATAAGAACTTACCTGGCTTTTTCAAGAAAAGTATGAAGATACAATCACTAACTATTTTAGCACAAGAAAAATCTAGGCATCTCTAAGTAGGAAAGTATCTACTTATGAACACTGTTAATGGCCCAAATAGCCATATTCAACTACCCTCACCTTAAAAAAAGTACTTCCTCAAAAGGAAGATAAAAAAATTCTCCATTAGGCATAAGTGGAAAGCCCATGACTCTCTGGCACAGCCATGGAACATGACACTTCATAAACAACACACTCCTGGTGAACGTGCATGTGTGAAACATTTATGATTTATATCTCTGCCATAATTAGGAGTCCCAACCACAAACTGGGATTGCACTAAGCTTGATGCTATACAAATTAACAATTCCAAAATGGCCTCCATCTTAAAAATCTTGCAATCACAATTTCATAATGGGCTATTTTTTAATATAAATTTTGAAGGGTTTAGAAGGAAGAACGGTAGCCAGGTGAGAGAAGTCTTTATTCTTTGTGCTCTGCGACCGGCATGAAATGTTAGCCAAGAGGATAGCCATGCAAAGTGGCAGTGAGGTGTTCTAATGGGGTATGGCAAGCAGAAAGCCTTATCAGAGATGAGAAGTATGCAAAGCTTAAGGCAACCAATTTAGCTGCTCTGTAACATGCATGGCAAATAAAATTCCAACTGCAAAATCCAGATCCCCCAAATTTACAGGTGTTTAGACCCATAAGAAGTATCATTATAGATAATCTCAAGACAGCTGTAACACATCAGGAATATTTTTCTCCCTCAAACTAATCATCTATGCATTTTTGTTTATATTTCTCTTCACTAGAGGAGAGAGGTCTCTTTCTGGGACCTGATCCTCAGATGGACTGGTAGTCTGGAAAGTGTATTCTGGTGTTCCAAAGTGCCATTTCTAACAAAGGTTATTAACAATGAGATAACGATAAGTCTTTTAAAGACCTGAATGCAGTGTCTCATTAAAGGAAGAGATGCGATTTTAGTATCAAATATGACTCATTTTCTCTCAATTAAAAATAAGACAATTCAGGCTGTGTAATGATGTACCACTGTGCCAAGACAAAGCACAGACTTGTTCCATAAACAACTTAGTCATACCGCTCGTGAAATTAATAAATGTTAATAATCAGCTATGATAAGTGAATTTGTTACCTATCATTTTGCCTCAGACCATTGCCTAATAAACCTACACTGTTGAATACTGTTTAGATATGCATAATATTCAAGAAATCATTCACTTTCAGAGATGATTTCAAAGGTACACTGAGAACACTGGAGAAGCCAAGTGTTGCTTTCAGGCAGGACCTGTGCCTGAAATTGTGAAACAAAAGAAGCAGAGAAGAAAAATAATTCTATGTTTCAAGCCTTGTGCTGAGAGCCCACATTTTAGAACCTGATATTCCATGTAATCTGTAAAGCTAAGAGAAGTCTTACTTCAGGGCAACTGTCTCACCTAAGCCACCTCAGGGTAACTTCACAATGAGCACAACATACTGTAGGTCTACTAGGTCACAACCAATGGAATTTCTGTACATCTTTCTAAATAAAAAATAAGAAATAAAACAGACAAAAAAAGAAAACCTCCCCTTCAAGACCCAAGACATTTGAGGTTCAGGAACTGTTATAAAAAAATCAGCATCAGTGTAGGTCATGGGAAAGAATTAAAACTGTCATTGGAAAAATAATTTTATCTTTAAATTTAAAAAGCTCTCCAGATATTTCTAATCACCAAGCTCCCCTTTCTTTCTGAGAATAACAGAATGCAATTGTTATGCCTTTAAACTCTGGGTAAGAATTAGATGATCTGACTAAATTGTGTGTAACAGACTGAAATGTAATAGCTCCTATGAAAAACAAAAAAATCTACTTCATAAAACAAAAAGCAATTTAGTGATTTTATTTCCCCTTGTTAAGGCTTACTAGTAGCATTGCTATCTTAAATGTGGAGCTCTAAAATTCAATTTAGCACAGTTTTTTCCTATGCGTTGACTCACAGTTTATTTCGTTAGCCTGTCTCGGCCTCTCCTCAGACATGACATTGATCTATGTTGCAAAAATGTCATTGCTAACAGCCTTATAAATCTTGTGTGATAGCAAAATATTTCCTTTGATTATCAAGTCGTTTTCCCTGTATGGAAACAGAACATAAGCAGGGTCCTGATGCATGCCCCCTTCCTGCAAGCTCCTTTGCTCTGCCTGGGCTGATGAACAAACAGCCCCTTTACCCGTGGGTGCCTAATCCTCCATCAGCCAAACCAGCCTATGCACCTCCTCCTCCCTGCTTCAGGCTCTTAGCAGTGGCTAAGGCCATTCTCCTTGTAAGAGGAAAAGTAAACTTGTGCTCTTATTTCTTTTTTAATCCTTAAGAGGAAAACAGCTCTTTTTTTAAATCTTGGCTTCTCTCAGCCTCCTTGTTTCCCTTGCTAGAAGAGGCATGTGCCAGAGGGATACCAGCTTTGCTCTCAGTGTAGTACTCTGTCCCTGATTCTGCATTCCTTTCCGACATTACTTCAGCCTGGACCAGGGATGAGCTACAGCTCAGTCCACAAAATCAGTGCTTTCACCAGCAAGAACAAGCCTAGACTGAAGGATTTTAAATGCACATATTAAGTGAGGCACTTCCTGCCTGGTTGGAACAAATTTTGATTTTGTTTCCTAAAGAGACAAAAGTCTGTAACTATCCTGTCTGCCAATCTCCCACTGCTGATTTTTGATCCTGTTAGCCGTCTTCAATCACATCTGCTAAGAAGGCAAAGATCTCAAAGCTAATAAATCCCTTCAGTCTCCAGCATTAGGGAGGTGGACAGAGCAGAGACCCAAGCACGGCACGCTGATGGCAGAAAGCCTTAGTGCGGGCTTGGCAGCAGTTCAACATTCAGCCCCTACACGAGCTGCCTGTCTCCTTGCCCATGGTCCTGAGACTGGAGAGGAGACTGGGGACATTCAGGAGCAGGGTCAGGGAGCAAGCGTGGCTGGTTCTGCATTGGGGATCATGGTGAGCAGGGGACACGGGTGAGCAGGACAGGAAGAACAGAGACTGCTGGGAGCCTCTTGCCCATGGAGAGCTTTATTCTTCTTTGTTAAACCTTATTTAATTTCCTCCTAGACTCCTGGTACCCCAACTATGGTACCATCCAACTATGCTGTCCTGCACTTACTATTTTCAATTGCCTTACTGGAGTCTGAGATAAAGTAATGGCCCAAGTTACTCCCAAGATAATGCAGTTCTGCAGTGAAGCCAACACAAGGAGCAGGGGAAGGAATTTAATATTTTGGCAGGGAATTAAATTACAATGGCATTCTGTATCCCCAACCCCAGTCTTCTCAAGCAGTGGGGTACACTAGTAGATCTGTAAAGGATCACTGGCAAATCTCTCTTATTCTGTGAACACTGTTGCATCTGTTGTGGACAGCTACCAGAGCTTTAAATCCAGATTCTATGGAATGAGACATGCTTTAACTGCCAGAGTGACATTATCACACTGTACACAGGCTATTACTGGAATGGCAATAGACAATCACCTGCTTGGGCTCCGAGAGGTGGCACGAGAACACTTCAAGGAACTGCCAGAGATATTTACAGATGAGACATACTTGACAAGCAATCGATTTATCCTCTCAACCAGCCAGGTGAGTTTCTCCTGTTCACTGGTCTTACTAAGCAAAGGTTAATTCATTTGTGTTCTGCCAGACCTTGTGGCTCACAGTGAAAACAATGAAAAAAAGTAAAACAAACAAAAGGGGTATCATCAAGAAGTCTGCAAATTACTCCACATTTTTAATCCAGTTTTGGTCCATCAGCACAATAAATCAGCAACATCAGCACAGTAATACTGACTGAAGTTACCACTTCATTTACAACACTCCAAAACCCTTCCCAGAAATTCTAGAAATGCACACAAATAAGCTTAG
The DNA here is from genome assembly GCA_013399695.1 of Formicarius rufipectus. Classification (NCBI taxonomy): domain Eukaryota; kingdom Metazoa; phylum Chordata; class Aves; order Passeriformes; family Formicariidae; genus Formicarius; species Formicarius rufipectus. Next base: position 207,082 of record VXAU01002185.1, read on the forward strand.
TAAAATTCACATGAGGGCTCAGAGTTCCCTCAGTTTCCAAAATACATTTGTTCCCATTCCTTTTCTTCTCCTCCTTTGCCCAAGGTGACAGCTCTAGTCGGAAGTGACAGTAGTCACGAGCCAGACTGGCTGCCACTCAGAGAAACAAAAAGCTGAGAACCACAAGGAAATGTTGCTCTTAAGAGTAGCTGTGTTTGAAATCTTTGAGAGCCTTCAGTTACTCACTGTACGACTGGAACCCATGCAGATGTGCAACCTATATTAACAGACATTTTAGACATGTACAGACACAGATCTACAGTTATTTGCTCATACAAAAATACTGTAAGATTCAACACTTTCTGTGTTTAATGTTCTGAATAAGGAAGCATCTTTATGGCACACAGCCTAAAAATTAAATGTTTCATTGCACGTAGTAGCAGTCCTAATGAAAGAAGAAATCTACGTAGGAATTCATTAACTGAAACACTAACCCAACTGCACAGATTAGAACTATGCAACAAAAGAGAGTTATAATATCATGCTACAGCATAAAACCTTAATAAGTAATTTGATCTTGTCATAATGCTTGTAGGCTTTCAGACATGAGTGAATGCAACCAACATACTACTACATAAATTCTCCAAGAAACTATCCATGAGCAAAGAGTGCTTCTGAATAGCTTTATGGCCTTCGGCTGTTGCACAGCAAATTTATCTGACAATTCTATGGCTCTATTAGCAGGACTAATGGCTTGTTCTACACCATTAAAAAACCAAATGTCATTTGTGAAGGTCCATGTACACAAAGTCTGAAACATACAGATTTCAAACACATCTTTTATTTTCTGCAGGAGAAAGTGTTTTGCTGCCTTATTATGCCATGATTAAACTGGGGTGTAATAGAAATATAGCACCTACATGCATTAAAGTGTTTTTATACCTCATCACAATTATAAACTATTATTAGAAATGGACAATACTTATTTCTATAATTTAATGCAGTCTTCAGGTTACAAGTTTAACATAACCTTAACCGTAATAAATTAAAAACCTTAGAGAATTTTCACGTATCATAATTTTATGTATGAGAATTACATAAAATTCCTATCAGTAACAAAGCTTATAGCTTTTAAATATCTATATAATTTAAGCAGAAAACAAAATGCATTCTAGCCACTTCAAGTGATACCAGTTTTTAAATGATAGCAAACAAATAGAACAACCAAATTTTATACTGAGATCAGCTTTTACCTTCTAAGGTTAATGAGCTCCAGGTCTGGACTTCTGAAGATAGTGATACTCCACAAGGGGAGATTCACTACGTTACCTGCATTTGTAGCATTTGTTTCTCTTTTTCCTCATTCCTAACCAGCTGATTTTAGGTCTGATTAATCAGAGGTCACTCCTTCCCTTCTCCCTGCAACCAGGTTCCAACTACTATGGAAATGTTCTGCTGCTATGGGCCTGTGGTGCCCAATGGATATGGGGCATGTTATAACCCACAGCCAGAGCATATATTATTCTGCATCTCAAGTTTTAAAGACTGTAAAGAAACCTCGTCAGAAATGTTTGCAAAAGCTGTGGAAGAAAGTCTCCTAGCAATGAGAGATCTGTGCAACAAGTGCAATTCTACTACAGCAAAGCCACTTGCCAAACAAGATGCAGCCACACAGTGACAGCCAATGCTAAGGGGATGTGAGAATTATTCCCCTGATCCACCTCACGAAGAAACATAACATAGTTGCTCAAAGGCAAGATAGTACTAGTAATAGAACAGTGTACAACCAAAGTGTCATTTGTTCCTCATTGTTGCCAACATTTATAACTCTATATACTGAATCAAGTATTTCTTGCTTAAGAGTCAGCAAAAAAAGTTTGGTCTCACTGGCTGAAATGAAGGAGGAAGTAATACAACTATGTGCTGTACTACCATTTCTAACCATAATTAACTGATGCCATTTTATCACCTAAAATCTGAGTAAGTTTGTATATGATATAAATTAAATACTAAGGCGCACCAATTAATATCCCCTGCAAGTAGTTATAAAATATTCACACCTACTCCTGGGGAAAAAAAAATAAAATTAAAAAAATAAATAAAAAAAAAAAATCCCCTATTGGGAATTTCGAAAGTAACACTGTAAATAATAGGCTGATGCCATTATATCTTGAACATTTGCATGAAGAGTATTTAAGACCACCAGTCTATTTACTGCATAAGAAAATTACTATGATTTTTAAGAGTGGCCATTGTGCATTTCCACAGAGATTAAGAAGATAACACTACTGTTTACATATTCCCCCAATTCAAGAATGCTGCAGAAATAATTTAGCTTTTATTTGCACTGGTCCCAAGCACAGTCCTATTCTGAAAGCAGCATATTGGAGACATGATACATCACAGAGAACTGGGAGAATTAAGTCAATTCATTACATACAATATTATATCTTTCTATCAGTGAGCAAAATCCAGTCTAACAGAGTGGCAAAGCATAAAGCATAAGTAGTATTGAATCCTACTTAAAACCTTTTCTGTTTTGCACGGGATTACATTTGGTCACTGTGACCAGCAGGAGAGTATATGCACCCATGCAAAATCAAAGAGCAATAACTAGAATGAAGAGGCAGATTTGCAATATAAAGAAGTTGCCAAACTAGAGCTATAAATACCTGTTTAAGAGTACTGGTACTCATATCAGCTTTGCATCATCCCACATGAAGGGATTTATATTTTAATAGCATATATAGGGTATCATATTCTGCAATATACAGTAAATTCAATCAGGAAACAATAGAGTATCTAATAATGCCCATATTGTGTGTTATCCTGAGAGTTTTTCCATTACCTCTTTTGCTCCCTACAAATCCTTCCAAGGACTGGTATTTTCAGTTACTTTCTCTCAAGCTAAAATATGTTGCCTTATAGGTATTCAGCAGTTATTGTTAGAATACAGCTTCCTCACCGACTAGAGCCATACATTTACTAACTCCAGCCCACAGCCCTTGCTACACAAGCTGGAACACACGGCCAGGGATTACTTACTTGCCTGTGGAAAGGTGGAGATGCTTCTTCTTCCTTTGTAGACTGAACAGTCACATGCTTAATCACTCTCAAGCCTAAAAACAAGAGAATAGATTTATTACAATAAACTAGAGATGCAAATACATTTGTGTTTAAGAACTCTAGATATAGGCCCAGTAGATTCTATATGTCTGTGCCTGTTTTACTGCCTCTTTGGAGTTGCAGTGACACAGTTAAGCAGTCTGCTGGATAAAGGATATCCACAACCCCATATATAAAGCACAGTGGGCCTGATAATCAATAGAAGCAAGTCAGTTATGTTGGAGTAAATCTTGTGAAGATTTACAGGCATCAATACCTGTGCTCACTTTTTAAAAGTTATTATGTTTCACTTAAAGATAGGTATATTTCACTACTCCAGGAGCTGTGATTCAAATCCAAGATGAAATCTATTTTCAGATTATATAAATATTATAGCATAAAAACTGCCCCAAAGTTATCACAGGACGGTTTAGGGTGGAAGGGACCTTTAAGATCATCTTGTTCCCACTTCCTTGCTGTGGGCAGAGGCACCTTCACTAGACCAGGTTGCTTAGAGCCCCATCCAACCTGGCCTTAAACTTTCCAGGGAGGGGGGATCCACAACTTCTCTGGGAAACCCATTCCAGTGTCTCACCACCCTCACACTAAAGAATGTCTTCCTAACATCTAATCTAATATAGTCTAATAGTTAAGATATAAAAATAAATAAATAAAAATCAAGAAAACTGCTAGTCAAACCAAATGTACACTTGAAGAATATGATGTTCAAAAATTAACTTTATATTGTTCCTACACTATAATTATGAATTTCTCAAAAAGTCCCAGTAATTTTGCTTGCCTCATTTCACTACAAAGGCATTTTGAATTTTTCACATAAATGTAACACATTTTTCATAGAATTGTATACTTAAAATGATATTATTTTAACTGTATAAAAATACAGTGATTCATTATTCATTTTCTTTTAATATACAATTTGCTTTTGTATTCATAGTTACACATGTACTGACAGTTATTTGCAAATATTTCCTCTTTCTCATTTTAATTTGTCTGGAATTTCAACAGTAGCTCAGACACTGTACTCAACACTGAGAATTCAGGTTGCAACTACATCCATACCTGAAATTTTATACCATTTTGTTATTAAGAGCCACTTACTTGTCTATAGCTGCCATAACAGCTGTTTGGGATTCTCCAATTCTGAAAAATACTCGTGGTGGAAAATACTAACATTTGAGGACCAGTGACCAGCCCTCCTTCCTATTTTTTTTTAGCTAACCATTCCATACTTTTATCTTAGTGACCTGGTGTTAGTATTCAGCCTGAATAAGTGAAAGGAGTAGCTTTGATGAGCTCAGTACCTCCAAAGGAAACTACTTGTGTGCATGCTTTACCTCAGCCATTACCCCTACTGAAAGGACTACCTGCAAAGCACCTGACTTTGTGTAGGAGTCTTCAGACTCAGTTCAGGTCTGTTTAAATTGGAGAGTCCTCGTTAAATTAGGGATGGATAAACTTAAAAGGGCAACACAAACTTCTCTGACAGCAGGAGCTTCATAAGGGACTGCGCTGCTTCTCAGTAGAATCCCCTACACCTGTGTGGGATGATCTCATACTGCAGCTGCATCTGTTCAGGATGTCAGGAAATAGGTCGGTGTTTTAAGTTCATTTTTAAAATTATTTGCGTTATACAAATGAAGTTCCTTTCTGTAGTTTAAAAATACACACTTCTATGCACTTATGGAAATCAATTATGAAGCTTTTAAAATGTTTCTAACCAGAAGACTGTGGAATAGATTGTTCAGTATAAAAAGAGAAAACATTCTGATTGACAAACTAAGTGTAATTACATTCATGTAACAAGTGGCAATGATTTAATGAGCCTCATGGTGGGACCCGAGTCACACAGCACCCCTGCAAAAGAACTCTGAGAAGGTAATTGTTTCACTCTCTCTGTGGGCGTACACCAACGTAGGCGCAGCACTGGGCTGAAGGAAATGAAAAAAACAATTTTTTCGTGAAGTTTTGTATTCACAGCGAGCAAAAGTAAAAGACGTTTGAGTTCAAAACAGGAGTGTTTCAAGAGTGTAGAAGCCCGATCTCGCTCCTTTGGCAGAAGCGCTGCCAGAGCCCCTTGTGCCAGTTTGGCAGGACACGGCTGTGACAACACAGCGTATGAGTTGCAGAAGACAGAGAAATATTTTAGCGATACTTTTATTTTTATAAAACAGTATAGATTTATGCCAAATGTAAATGTGTATTTATAGCACATGTTGTTCCCGTTATGTTTTGTCTCTATCGAAATATATTTATCTGTCTATGTCGATATATACGCGCTGAAGTGTACGCTGCTAACGCGAATTCAGCTCGTTCACTGACGGAGCTCCGCACCGCGAATAAAAGCCAACAGAGGAAAGCCCTTTGTCGTCTTTTTGTGCCCGGCAGCCCCGGCCCCGACACACGGGAGCACCAGGGGCGGCCCCGGGGACGGAGCCCGGACCGCACCGACGGTCCCGGCGGCTCCAGCGCCGCTCCCCTGTCCCTGCCGCCCGCCCCCGCATTCCCTGCAGCCCTGCCGCAGGGAAGGCTCGGTGTGGCAGGGCTGGCAGGCAGCGGAGGCGGCTCTCACAGCTGTGCTACGTGTGAGACGGAGGAAAGAGCTTCTCCTCCAACACCTTCTTTTGAGTTCGCTAAAATAAGCTCGCATTACCGTGTGTCTACAGTTTTGCTTTTCCAGTTGCACACACCTCACTAACAAACTCAAACCAGAGATGAAAACGTATAACCCCGAATTTCGCTATAAAGCAAAGCACTTGAGAGTAAAAAGTAGCGTTTGTCGCTTACAACTCGGCTGTTGTTTGCAGCCGGTGCCCCCGGGGAGGAGCAGCTCCGCACCCGCAGAGTGCTGAGGGCTCCGCCGCTGCTCCCACAAGAGCAGCACCTCGGGGCATCACCCGGCGCTGCAGAACTTTACTATTCATACCTAAGGTTGCAGCGACACAGTACCCACAGAGGAGGGTTGTAGCTGGTTTTTGTTAATGCACCTCATTAAGTACTGTTGTGGTCTATTCCCTGTCTCTCAGGGAACGACCAACACGTTTGCTCCGCTCTGATGCTTTCCAGCCGTAAGAGGATACATAATAAAAATTCCTGCCTACCAAAAGGTTTCAAGACAAATCAAATTGCATCTGTGTGATCTCAAGTATTCAAATAACATTGAAAATTAAAAATATATATATATACACAAACTCAGTATCAGACAAATCACTATTTGCCTGAACTGAAAGCTTACAAAGAGCAGGAGTTAATGCACTTATGGGCTATTGGCAGCTCGTTCCAGTTCTCTCACTAGGGTTGATAGATCATTGCAATGTACCTGACATGGACAGAAAGAGCAGGCCCTAACCTGGGGAAACTAATAGGGTGGGCTTTTTAATATAGAGCCCACAGCACAGATATGTCATCTCTCTCATCCATTTTGCCTGTGTAAATTAATTGTCAGAGATTGCCACTAAAGCTTCCTAGAAAGCAACAAGAGCTGCCTGATGAGCATGGCAAAACATCAGTCAAAGATGAAAGCATGCTGCTTTATGAGATAGACTCTTTCCTCAGCCACTCTCCCTACTTTTCCAGTAAGTTGAACTAAAATACTGCAAACAGCTGACACGGGTAAATGCAGTCAGGTTAAATGCTTGAGGAACATTGACCCCTGCAAGTCATACAGCTACAGCAGAACCAGGGTATGGAAAACAGTACTTGCCAGAATAACTGATGTGTGTTGGTCAGTGCAGCCTTAACACAGAGCTGTTATAAACCTGGAAAGGTGAGACCCTCAATGTTTGAGTACACAAGAATCTGCTTCTGCCTTCGTAAAACAAGTAAATAGAAAGCAATGAATTAAAACAAATTTAAATCTATGTGTGCCCAGGCAGAAGTGTGTGGCATTTCTGTGTTGCTGGAACTGCATTATTAGCCAGTTCTCTTATTTCCCCAGTTCTGAATAATTTACAGTACTATTCAATATACCATAAATAAATCTAAACCCCACCTAATTCATCTAAAAAAATTATTTGGGTCAAGAGATGATTTTGTTTGTTCTGATTTGATTCTCAGCTTCACAAAAAAAATCTCAAGTCTTTAAGGTCCTGAGGAGTTACTCTTTCAGTAGAAGCAAAATGAATTATGCATCAATGAACAATTGGGTTATCAAGGTTGTTCATTTAATGTTCCAGCTGTTCTGTAATACCATCTTAATGCTTATTGAAGATTTCTTTTGAATTTAGTCTTATTCCAAGGTACTTACAAATACATACTTGGTGTTTCTTATAGCTGCTGTGCCAGTTAGTAGCAAATACAAGTAAAAAATTAATTTCGTGCCTTTTACGAGAGATGACAGAGGGTGGAGGCTTCATTCAAAGGACATCCATTAATGCAATAATAGCAAAGCCAGAGATTAAAGCTGATCGACTTTGTGGGGAGCTTTGTACAGCACATAACTACAGTTTTTGCTCCTTGCCCTTGTAAGGGCTAAACTGGTTCACTCCTGTGAACTAGGAGTTCACAGGAAACCAAGCAAACAGTGCTTGCCACTACTTCTTTGTGCTTTTCCAGCATCCTGCAGGCAGATGAACATCAGCTTATTCTGGAAGACACCAGACTGTACATCTGGCAGTTGGCAGGGAGGTTCTATTTAGTTGCAGTATCAATGACCTGGATTTTGATAACTCCTGAGTTTTGTCAGTCTCTCCAAAATCACTTGGAGTTTGAAATTAATTCTTCCTAAGGCATCAATAGTCCAGGTTCCATCAACATTAACACTTTTAAGCTATGCACTGGTTTATATTTGAGGCAGTTTGTAGGGCACAGTCAGTAACAGAGGATGGCTTGGGAGTTAAGGCCATGCTTGAGAGAGCATCATTCAGGGCCATCCCATATACACAAGAAAACCTGCTAGGTTTTGGTCTACAAAGGGATTATAGGGCTTCCTTCTGCCCCTATGTTTCTTTGGGTGAATTTGTTTGGGGTTTTTTTTGCCTTCCCCTACTCCTTCCCATGAAAACACAGATAAAACCATTTCACTGCCTCACAGAGTAATTTTGCTGTCATTTTTTTGCTGCAGGCAAGACAAGGAGTTCAGGACTTAAGTTTTTTCATCTCCTTGGCAAATGGCTTGCAGAAAAAGGCTGAAAGCCACAGCTTCTTCCCTCCCTCACTTTTCAACATTCTCTCTAGGGCTGGGGACAGGAGTTATGGAGCAAAAGCAGCAGACTGACCAAGGACAATGGCTTTTCCAGCACCATACCCCTGTTGGTTTCACCTTCTTGAAAGGAAGTCAGACTGGCCAGGAACTGTGAGGTTCCAGTTGGAAATTTCTTCCAACAAAAGACCTTTTTTGTTCCAAATCTAGACAGTAAAGTACTGACTAACAGGGCAATTAGGCTAACTAGTTAGTCTTGTTACACCCACATGTCAACCAGGTAAGAATATACTACCTTTTCCAGAACCAGTCATGTGTTACTACTGTCAGTGTTACCAACTAACTCATATGTAGTTTTAATAATTTGATTTTAAATAAAAGAAAACAAGTTCCTGGATAGCTTTCATTCTTTCAACTCCTATGAAGTGTCCTCTGACAAAGATAATTTTTAAGTCTAGCTGATTATACTTATTTATACAGGAGTGCCAGTGCTGCTCTTCTCTTGGCCACAAATACCTCAGAGAACATTTGTGCATCATGAAACATCCCAAAAGTAGAGAGAAAGAAGCTGGCATAGTCATAAAGGCAGGATCAAAACTGACTGGAATATTAGTTACCACGACTAATATTCCACATTCCTCAAAAGTAACATTGTCTTGTCTCCTCTTTTCCCTGCAATAACCAGGATATGAATCTTCTTTATTGCTCCTTATTTGTCAATGTACACTCTGAACCTCAACATCATCATAAACCACTTTATACTCAGGTAAACTCAGCAGCTTGCAAATAATCATGCCAGAATGGTGGTACCCTGAGCAATGTTCACTTTGGCCCATAATTAGTTAGAAGGAAGGAAGTGGTTAGTTTTGGCATCCTAACAGAGTGGTGTGAGACAAGAAACACAGGATTTCCTGGGGTCCAGCAGCACTAGGCAGAAAAGCTGCAGTTTCTAGTGGGGCTGCAGGAGAGAGAGGCTGCCCAGTATAAAACCAAAGACAATTTTATCCTGGCTCTCAGTATCCCCTACCAGCTGTAATCTGCAGGGAGATAGCAAACCACACTTAGAGTAACACTGATCTGACATAAAAGTGCTGTCAAAATACCACTATTGCTATGTCCAGATACAGTCCACTTCCCTAGAGATGACAGAGGCCTTAAACCAATATTCTTTAGTAAGAAAAACAATTACTCAAAGTTGAGTGAAGCAGAAATTGTCCCTTTTGAAGACTGAAATATTTTTGCTTTCTCTAACTCCAATATAAGCAGATTAGAGAGTTGGAATATTCAGACTGAGCTGGATTGAGAAGAGCAATACAATTTGGCTTGGCACAGGTAACACTGCACCTCCTACAGCAGGGAGTTTGTTCACATGTCACTCACCCTGACTCACCCTGTAACTACTGAGCAGGTTGTCCTGACCATAACCCAGCTACAGCCTCCAACTCCAGTGAAGCCCCTGGCACAGGGAGGGCTTTCAACAAACCCACCTCCTGCACTCATCAGTGAGACACATACTGATGGCTTTCTGCTCTGGCAGTACACTGTTTATTAGCCTCTTAGGTAAATGCAAATTAATTACACTAAGTAATGGTTAGTTCTGGGCAGAATTTACTTCCAAATGTAGAAGACTAAACTCCCCAAACACCTCAAGTATGGAATTCTGTGAACATCAGTGGAAGTTCTCCAGGCAGATGAACTCACCAGTGTGACTGGTTCAGATTTTTACTCTTCTTTTTAAAAGAAAAGTTTTTGTTTTGCTGAGTTCAGTGCCCTTTGTAGCATTACTCTGAGGACATTTCTGTTAGAATAACATCAGCTTTGTAGGGAGATATTAAGCCTTGATAGATCAATATGTTTAGCCAGAGTAAACACAAACAAGCTTTGAGGAATACAAAAGCTGCAGGCGTGAAACAGCCAGCTTTCAATACAAGCATGGATTGGGGACAATTTTGACTTTACTTTAGAGTAATATTATGACCAAATTGTGACAGTGAGATAAAAAATTAGCTGCACCTGAAAGAGATCTCAGAGCTCCTCATAAAGAGGAGCCCTATTACTGTGGTTTTGTTACAGAAGGAATAATTAAACACAGCTTTGCAATAGGCCTTTCAGTTTGATACCCATCTCCCAAACACTACCTGTGATTGGTTGCCATAGCACTAACAGGCAGCTGGGTATTGGAAGGCACTATAGTAGCCACTTGGACAAAGGTATTTAATTTTTTTATAGAGAAAAAGCCAATTTTTTTCCCCTCAAATTCTCCCTTATTTTTAAAGGGGATTATCTGTCCCATATATAATCATGGCCATCTGATAACTGAACTTAGCCTGAAAGTCTACAGTGACTTTCATCCAGACTATTGTGATAAAGTCAAATCAGGAGGAAGAAAACAGCCACAGCAAATTATTCCTGTAGTAGCACCAACTAAATTGCTGTGCAGCTTTTATGGTTTGACTAATTGTCTCATTAAGGCACATTTCTGATTACTGAAATGGATCTCAAGTATTATTAATCACTGCAAAAACTGCGGCACTAAGAGCCTCACTCCCTCCTATCCTTGGCACTATTTGCAATGGAAAACGCTCCAAAGTTCCCCTTGATTGGAGCCCCGCTGGTGCACAGTTGGCAGTCAAACAATACTAATGGCACAATAACCCAATAGAACTAAAATAGTTTGCCTTTTAGAGTAACAATCTCTTATAACACAATTAAACTATCATGTGAGTTTCTTTATGTTTTGCAAATGGTTCAAAAAAAGAAAAAAAAAAAAGATCTGACAATTTTTTCCAGTAATTTCTTCAAAAGTGGAGGGAAAATTAAAATAAATCATTAGCTATCAAGAACCACATTAAAAACTGTTGATACATTAGGAAAAAAGAAAAAAAAAAGATGAACACAACTGCACCAACTATGAGGTGCATAGCAGCATGGTGGTGTGGCACCACACCCACCTCCCCCTCACAGAACACACCTCCCAGGACTGGGCTTCTTAAACTTAATTGCAAACAGTGTAATAACCACTTAGTTTAGGATCTGCCTGCCGTGGGCTACTTCTGTAACTAACAGAGAGAAGCAGCTCCACAGAGCAATTCAGATCACTACAAAAGTAGAGACTGTAGGATCTCCAGGCTCCTAATTTAGGTAATTCTTTTGGTGTTTGATTTCAAACAATACTGAAAAATATGGTTTCTTCCTCGTATAAGGAGCACATTTGAAAAGAAGCAAGCTGGCATTATCCAACACAGTACTGAGGTGCTCTTTTCATTCTCAGCAAACAGAAGGACTTGGCTCTTGGTCATCACTCCCAGTGGTTGCACAAGACATACACTGCAACAAGATGCTTTCCCTTTCAAGGGGTAAATACATAGGTGCTCATCCCATACATTATCATATTAAAGAAAGGAGGCACTTAATGCTCAAGTAGCTAATTTTCAGAAGTCTAACACAGAAGTAGCACAGCTATTGCTGGGAGAGATGTGTACCTTCATTGTCATTGGCTTGCTAAAAGAAAAAAAGTTAAAAAGACCTGCAAAGGCCTAGTAGCTCTTCTGTGGAGATGGAAGTGCTGCACGGAAAGGGAAGTACAACAGTGTTCCTTAATATAGGCTCATTCAAGAGAGAGACGAGATGCATCACTAGTTCAAAGTTATTTTGAAATGTGGCTGTTTACTTGCTACAATTTTCAGTTTTGATCAGTTTGTAAGACAGTTTTAAGAAAAGCCAAGGTTATTCTGCACTCATACACAGGCAATTTTCAGACACATAAATATTTGCCCACATAGGAATGTTTCTGTAGATGCACCCAGGAAGGCATCCACTGAGGTCATATGAAGTATAGTCAGAAATATTACAAATTAGGGGTCTGAGTTGTATGCTTTGGAATCAATTCTGGAGAACAGAATATGCTACAGAGACCTCTGCTTCCCTTTTGGCTTTGTGACAAATACAGGTACCATAAAGTTAGAGTTCTGCATAAATCTGTTGAGCTCATGAGCTGCACAATGTTGTGCTCACAACGAAAAATGTGGTTTTACCGATGAGACTAATGAGGGGCCTCGAGGCTGTGATAAAGACCTAAGGGGAAAAAAAAAAAAAAAAAGACCAAAAATATAGTCTCAGTTCATGTAGCATGTCCTTATTTTTTATGTGCATAAATATAAGAACAGAGATGCTCAAAAGAAGGAAAACTTCTAGATTTTTCTTTTCCCTGACAGTCCCTATTTTCTGACAGAAGCTATTTATGTGCAGTCGTAAATTGACACATACAGATAGATAAAACTCTGCAGACTTCAGGAAATTATAAGCAAAACCTTCAGAATATGTGTGTGTAAATAAATTAAAGACTGTCTGGTTTATAATGAGAACAGTGTATTGTGGTATAAATATTGCAGAGCACATTAAATAAACATGGTCACATATGACCAGGTATCTATTAAATCAGCACATCACAAGAGAAGTTAATTATCTAAGAGTGTAACTAGGAACCGTTTAGAATCACTGGAGATTAACTTGTTTTATTTCTGTTTATCTTTCCTTCTGAATAGGCAATAGGTCGTTGCAATGAAGGGTCCCTCAGCAACACAAAGATTCAGCTCTTCATCAACTCCAAGACAGCTTTGTCAACACCAGCTTGAAGTCCTGATAAACCAAAAATTTTCCTCAATGTAATGTTGTTCAAAGTCCTGTTTTGTGCCAGTACGTTCAAGATGTAAAGTGCAAAATATTTACAGTTCTGTTTATATTTAATGCTGTTCAAGGAAAGGAGGAAAACTTACACGGTAATTACATATTTCTCTCATATGTTGCAGCCTAAAAAAGTATACATGGACTTTTTCAAACCTGGGAGTGTCAGAGACTAATATCTCAGGAGTAACATGTAACTTTACTATCTTAAGATATTTCTAGAGTTGACAAGTTATTGTGTTTCAGTCCATATGCACAAAGAACAACTAATGAAGGATTTAATCACATAAAATCCTTGAAAGCAAGATGAAGTCAATCCCCTTAAATTACTTAAGTACTGCTTAAGCACTGTAATTAACATATAGTAATAAATATTTCATCATTAACAAGCCTATTGGGAGCAGTTTGTTAAACATTTATTTCTAGTCATGGGAAATTATGTATGGTCATTTTGTCATGTTCTATATTAGTCAATATTATTTTATCCTCTTTATTTTGCCCCCAAGCAGTGGTTACACTCATTTGGGGAAATATCATCTTTCCTCTAATGTAAATGAAATGTACTCTTACTTCATAGGTCTTTTGCTTTTTACTAATTCAGTTTACCTTTGCAAAGTCCTGACCAGTGCAGTATGTTTACTTGATGGCCTCTCCTGTGGAACTGACTTATTACAGATACAAGAGTTTTATTGGAAACCCCAGCAAGGCTCTCCAAGGCATCACTGCAAAATTACCCTCACGACCTGGGCAAGGTCATTTTGGGACACCAGAGAGAAGAATACAGGTCTCCTTTACAGCACAGCCAAGTCCCAGACACAGGTTTCCAGGGAGTGTTTTTCAGGCACCTTCTAACACTGATCTGCACCTTTTCCTTTAGCCCAGGTAGCATCACCAGTGCACAGGGAAATCTGTGAGGGCACTGAACAGCACTGCCCTTCCACCGAGCCCGTGTGCAGACAGCTGCTACTGCATTGTAGGGTCAGACAAAATGCAGTTACTTAAACCAGAACTAAAACAAGCCCTTTTCAGGGAGAATGTCCAATACCCATGCAAGGAAAACAACCGAGAGTCAAGCCAAGCTCTCACTCAGAGACCTTCCCTTGTGGCAGTCTGAGTGCACCCTCTCCTGAAGGGGAGGAGAATTTAACACTGGCTGGGTATGACATGGGCAGAAAGTCTCTCTGTGCTCCTTTATGAGAGTATCAGTGAATTTATGGGCTATTGAACAGGAAGATTTCTGCAACAGAAACCATATTTCAGTGTTTCATGCCACATCTTTAGCGATGACTACAACTGTTTTCCCCTCTAAACAAATTAAATCTCCATTTGCCATTAATGACTGCATCAAATATCACAAAGGAACTGCCTGGTGCACTTATTAATAATTGAAAACTTTTGAGGAAATCTGTGAAACATTTTCAATCAAAGCCAATAAATCTCTAAAATACTATTTTTCCTGAATAATTATTCCTCTTATTCTTTTATTTCTTTTGTAAAATAGGCTATGTTTTAAATAATGGTATTAAGAAAAGTACAAGCTGAAGTAACACTTGAGAGGCATCTAAAACCTGAAGTCACTTCAATGTTAAAAAGCATGAATTAGAAAAGAAGCAATATTCACATTTCCTTCTTTTCGGTATATTGAATTTCTATTTTAGATTGCATGCTGTCTCCTGATATCTTACACTGATAATTAAGAAAATGTATCCACGTAATCTCTGTCCTTGCTCTGCATAAACACAAAGTAAAAATTTCAATGATCTTTTTAATTAACAGAGTCCATGAAATCAAGACTCCTATTGCTACACAATTGGAGCTGCAATCTTGCCCAGAGGACATGGAGAGAGGGAGAAGTAGTGGGCCATTTGTCTGTGCATCCCTACAGATCCCATCTGGGAATTGCGTCTGATGCCTGGAAGAAGTCAGGTCACTCTACACCTCTTCCCAGGGAAGGAGGAATTATTCTTCTTACATGGTTTTTGTGGTTTGTTTTTGTTTGGGTTTGCTGTTTGTTTTGGTTTGCTGGGGTTTTTTTGTCATGAAAGCAGAACAAAAAAGCCCCCTACATTTCTCTGGCACCTTTCACTCAAAGCTCTCCTTGCTTTTTCCAAACCTCACTGCACTCACACTTCAAGTGGCAGTATTTTACATCCTGAGCCATTGGTTTGCATCCAAAATCCACAACCCCACCGTATATTTTTCTCTAGGTCTTAGAGTCCTCAGAAACTCTGAAAACAGCTCACAGAATAGTGCTCCCTTCACCCAGGGGCAGGATGAGACACCCCTGCCCTCTCCAGCCCAGTCTCTTACCTGCCCAGAGGGAGAACAATCAGCTGGGAGCCTGAGGCCCCTTTTCCCTCATGCCGTCCCCAGCAGCCATCCTCAGCCTCCTTCACCATTCCTCAACTCTTAATTCCAGTCCTTCCCACTGCAGAATCCACCAGCACTGCCCACTCAGGGATCCCTTCCCCACTGCAGGGGCAAAGCCACAACCCTCCCTTCTGGGAAAACCAGCTGAAGTACTTGAAGAATTTAGGGGATCACAGCAAAGGAGATTGAGATGGGCCAGCTGAGGCCCAAACCTGTGTGTGCTCGGCCACCCTCACCTCACACAGGCCAGTCCCATCAGCCGTAATTAAGGGCCCAGGTGCACCAGGGGGCTCATCAGCCCAGCACCAACCTGAGGAGCTGCCTGTACAATCAAAGCATTCTGAATGCACTGAACCAAGACAAAAGACAACAGCAGACTTATTTTCTTCCAACTCTGACCGGACTTGTTAAATTTATGAAGATATTCTATCTGCTTTTAGGGATTTTCTGGCTTTAGATGATTTTTGAGTGTGCCTCTATTTCCTATCTTAAACAATGTTCAAAGTCACCTATGGCAACAGCAATGAAAAATACATATATATATCTATCTATATCTATATATATCTGTGTGTGAGTATAGAGCAAAAGTTCCCAAGCTTTCATATTCCCAGCTCTGTATCAGAGGCAATACATCTGCTGGTTGTGCACCAAGGTAAGAGTGACCCAGAGCTCTTGCAACAGCAGCCAGAGAGTTGAGCAAGGGGTTCTTAAACAAACAAACAACACACACTTTCACCTACTCAAACAATGCACACACATTCCTGTTTTTGTCTAGCCTTTTGTTATGTTAACTTTTACCTCCTAGAACCAGCAGAACGGTTCCCTTTCCAGAGAGCAGGCTACTCCTCTGCTCTGCGACACCACCTCCGACGGTAGCACGGGCAGAGCAAAGGCTTCCAGCCAGCACAGCCCTGCTGTTAGCACAGCTCATCAGGTCGCTGCTCGGAGTGAAAAACAATTCTGTGACAGGAGCTGTTTGTCTCAGCGAGCCTCTTGCTGCTGAGGGCATGGATGGCGTGGTGTGCCACCCACAAAGGCGAGGAAGTCAATGGGCTCTCACATTCGCTGTTTCTTCCGAGTTTCAAAGCTGTCATTTGAATTTCAGTCCTGGCGTTTCTTGCAGGAGAGGCCTGAATAGTATTTCAGTCCTTTTCAAAGATTAATTGATTGTATTAAAGTAGAAAGGTATTTGTCAACTAGTTCTATAAAAAGTATTTTTTTATGTGAGACCAGAGGGATATTCTTCTCCTGGTGTAAAGCTGCCATTGCAGAAACTTGCACCCACTGTTGATAGTGCACCTATTTAATGGGCATCTATCAGAGAATTCTGTAAGAGATTTTTAATCAAGAGGCCTCATTGGAGAGCTGCAGAATTCTGCAAGTATAAACTATGCATTTAGCAATTTATAACACTCTAGTAAACTCTTAATTGTTTACCATCTGAAAGCTGAAGAGCCAACATATTTAGAGAAATTAATTTCAATGTTTAGAAATTAAAAGTTAATTGCAATCTAGTTCCAGTGTTTTAAAAACTCCCCTTGAAATCCATCCACTTATTACTTTAGAAAATAATTGATTGAAATATTCGAATAAAACCTTCATGCTATTACTAGTTTTAACCCAATGGTTTTGAATAATTATCTTTTTCTAGTCCAAATGCTGCCTCCCTCACTGCTTCTATATTTAAATAAAGCACTATTGAGGAAGCAGAAAATGGAGAAATTACCTGCGCTAGCACTCTTACACATGGGATGTTAATGCCAGCACTCAAAGGAGAAACTGTCAAAAATACCAGCCATAACAGAGAATTTTCTTAAGTATTTTTATTTTATTGGGGTTTTTTACATTCTTTGATGGAATTTTTTATGCAACTATTATGCCACAATCTATGATACACAATGAAAGTGAAAACCTGTTTATATTTCTACCGTTTATATTTCTAAGTTAATTTTGTTTTCTGCATCTTCATATGCTGTGGCATAAGTGCATTTATCATATTTCATGCAGCACTGACCTGCCTTATGCAAACTGAGAATACAATAAACAGTGCCAGAAATATTTAGCTGTATTCAATTCTTGCTACAGAAACAAGCATTCATAAAAGCATTAAAATACTCTGGGCAATGGTCACTGCCTATCAGCTTAATGTTTCGAGCTATGCAAAGGGAAAGGAGACAATACTTGTGGCTGTCACCTGCAGTACTTTCAGAGTTCATTAGGTTTCAAGAGACTGAATTAGCTTTAATGCTTCTGTGAGAGAAAAAGCCCAAGGCAACCAGCCTGATTTAAAAGGGTGCTACTGAGTTTCACAAGCATGAGACTAAGTTGAGTTCTGGATCCCATGGTAAGTACCTTGCCAGGTCGATTTTGTGCTCCGACAGAAGGATTGTTTTTTCATGGTCACGTTGTACCCAGGCTACACTAAGGGACAGCATAAGGCACACATCCCTTTTTGGTGACCTGCTTGGGTAAGTAGTACCTGATCACAGCTAAAAGTTTGAATACAGCTGTTCATTTTGATGAGAGGAAGCTTTCCAGCATCGCCCGGCTCCTCGAATTAGGCATTAAGTGTCATGCTCCACTGTGTCACAGCCAATGCAGCAGCAGCAGGGCTAAAGCGACTGCCCATAGCAGAGGGGTGTCCGAGGAGTGAGCTCAGGACACAAAGTGGGCATGGCAGGGAAATCTCATCTATGTGGTTTCCAGTCCCTCGTTATGCTGTATCCAAGTGGCTGCTGGGCAGATCTAGGGCGTTGCAGGGGCACAGGGCCCTTGTGCAGCTGGTTATGTCCCCAGCACTGGAGGAGTTGTCCCTCGGCACCCTCCTACCCCACTCACACTGCTCACCCCACATTCCCTCTGCCAGCCAGCAGAAAGAAGGCAGGAAGTCTCCTGGGTTAGTGCTGTGGAAACCTGCAATCACAAGGTCCACCCAGAGCCAAGTTCTCTGGGGCAGAAAGAACAGGACTTCTGACAACACTAGTTCTTGTATCAGGAGGGGAGAGCAAACAGGGCTCATCTGCCTTCTTAGCACTGTGAAAGAGGCACAAGCAGTGGTTCTCACACCACCCTGCCATGCAGTGCCTCCCAGGAAGCCAAGCACTACCTCCTGCTGCTCACTTCCCTCCAGCACCTGATGTACATCAGCCACCTGACACAGAGCCAGCTCTTAAGGCAGTTCACATTCATGTCCATACTGAAAGTACACAGCAATTGATATCCTAATTGACAAATAAACATAAGGGACCAAAAAAATTGATTTCTACTTGTACAAAACCACAGCATGTGCCTTTGGTAATCAGCAACAGCTACTTGCCCACCTTCCTCTTAACATAAAAAATGATGAGTAAATCAGGAATAGTCACTTTAGAGTTGAACCAGTATCAGCAAGAAGATGTGAGGCAGGACACAGCACTAGACAAAGCTGAGAACCCACCACTTGATGCATAAATGCAGATTTCTCATCTAAACACAATCTTTTAAAGGGTGGTACCAGGTCAAAGAAAAGCAGATTCTAGTAGTATGGTGAGGGAAAGTAGTATGTGTTCATCCAAAATAAGGATGTTTACAGGATCTCACAGTTCCCTAATGTCACACAGCATCAAAGCAGGCAGCCCAAGGAATGGGAGCAATTGGTGCTGACACCTCTCCTGAAGTCTTTTGATGCTGAATTCTCCTGGTGATCTGCTCTGCCAGCTGTGGTCTCATCTTCTTCCCTCTTCAACTACATCCAACAAACCTTCTCTTGATCCCTTTGTCTGCCTACATCCTCCTCCTTGACCCTAAACCTAAGTGGTCCACACCACTGCTGTTATCACCCAGTTTAACAACTTTGTAATCTGACTCCCTGTGTTCAGCCTCCTCCTCACATCCCCAGTTTACTTTACCATCTCCTTGCAACAACCACAGCTGGTATAGTTCTCTACAAAATTCATCTACCAACTCTGTTTTTTGGTTTCATTCTCCTCCCCAATTTATAAAAATAAATAATTGTCATTTATTTTCCTTGTAACAATGGCTCTTATGTGCATAACTGTCGTGCTGTCCATGCCAGCTCTACTTACAGTAATTAGACAGTGTCCACAAGCTGAGATATAAGCCTTAATGAACTCGACCTTGCATCCTGGGATAGGAGACACCTCTCATGTAAAAAGAGATCCCAATCCAAATAGACAAGTGACAAAGAATGGTGGAAGGTAAGTTGATTTTGTTATTTCCTTACAAACTGGGAAGCAAGGTACATATTAATGAAGTCAGCTGCTGGATCCTTTTATTTGGTAAAGCAAAAATACATAATTTACAGTATTTTCCCATTTCTGTTTTCTTTTGGATGCAGTGTTTTGAAAGACTACTAGTCTGAGATGGGTCGGTGCCCTGCAGTTAGAATGTCTTTCCCTCAAAGGCCTCCAGGTTGAAAGCTGTATCCAAGAATCTTCTGAGTGACACCAGATGCATGTTCTTGTTGCCTGTGGCAGCTGCAGCAGCAGGCTCTCGGCCAACATACCTGTGTGACAAAAGATTCAGGCAGACAAATGAGGTGAGAAGAGAGACTATTCTGACAATAACAAGCATGAGAATACGCAGTTTAATGCATTCAAGTCGGCTTGGCAGATTTGGACATTTAGTCATCAATCCTTTTTAAATAAAAATCAATCTCAGTTATACTAAGTTATACCTTTTGGTCAGCTTCTCCTCTTTTCCCCCTCCCATCATTATTAAGCTGTGTTTTCTCCCCCATCCCTCCCAGGGCAGCCAGCTACACTGTCTCATAATTAGACAACTTGCTTCTGGCAATGAAGACTCTCATTCCTTTGACAGCTGCATGTGCACATCCAAGAGTCAATCATCTATAATAATGCAAAGGTACCTGGACTGAGCTCTTACAACAGCTGTTTCCTCCAGAAACCTAACATTTGGAATGAAATTCTTAAAAGAGACAAGATTTTAGACAATAATAGAGTCAAATCCAAGGGAGCTAAGTGCTGTGCTAAGCGTCGATGCACAGCTAGTTGCTACTGATTTTCTTTTGGAACTACAAGAAGGAGCAAGATACTCATGTTGTATTTGAGAAACAGTAGTCTAGGCTTTTCCCTCCTTCACCCAAGCATGCAGACTCAGAGGTTTTGGTTTGTGAAGAACCTGACATAACCATGAGTACCATCCTCAAATCAAAAATCAAATTTAATTTAAAAGGAAAAAAACCCAAACAAAACTTGAAAACCATGCCAACCAAATTTAAAAGCAAATAAATCAGCTCAGGAGACAGAGAAATTGTTTAAAATCTCATACCAGATAGGTCGAGTGTGGTTCACAATAGTGCGGAAACGAGGTTTGACATAATCATAATATCCACTGTTTTTGTGCTCCTCCTGACACCAAACTAGATCAGCACTTGGATACTTCTCAAGTTCTTCTTTCAGCAGATCAAAGGGGAATGGTGAGATCTGAAAATGCAGGTTAACAGTTAGCAAAGCTTTCTCTTATGTGGTGTTAAACCCATGACGAGTAATTACTTTTTCATGGAAAGTGACTCATGTTTCTCTAATTGATTTAATGCTCAGAAATGAATACACACACATTTTATAGTTGTACTAGGATGAACAGAAGTAGGTCATAGGTCAGATCTCTTGTAGCTTTACAGCTTTTGTAGTGAAGTTGCTGTGACAAGTCCTTAATTAGTGAACAACAACACAGCTTTATAGTATACTATCACAAATTTCAAACACAGCAAATACAAATTTAAGGTGCCATCATATTGTAATCTTCACTTTGTCACATTGTTCTGGAAGAGTCATCAAGGTTTCTGGATCTCGTTGTCCAATATACTATTGATTTGTTCCTTCTTCACAAGGCCAGAAGGGAATAAAACATGTCTTATAAGATGCCAAATTCTATAAAAATGCTATTACCATCTATTCTAGCAAGTGATATCTACTGAAAAGCAAGGGAACCCCTAGCTGGAAGTCTCCCTGAGGACCCTATCTTCTGAGGATCAGGAAGCTCACCTGTTCAAGTCTGGTTATAGCTACTTGTTTCTCCAGGTCTTGACTCTTTCTCTCTTTGACAAGATCATAGTACACCTTTCCTGTGCAGAAAATCACTCGCTTGACCTCATGTGGTGCCTGAGCTGCCAGCCCATTCTCAGGAATCACACGTTGGAAAGTGGTACCTAGTTGGAGCACAAATTAGAAAAACTGCTCTCAGTGGACCTGACATTTCAATAAAACAGCTCAAGTAATAGTCCATTACTGAGCAAGCAGCAGGTTACAGTGGTCACAGGGTCCTCCTGCCTCTCTAGTCCTACTTTTGAGACCAGTAATTCTGCTCAAGTGACTTTCAGCAGTTCAGTTTCAAGGAGTTAGAAGATGGCAAATAATCCAGTCTTTCACACACTTAACAGACAGAAACTTATTAACAGCGGATTATCTTTTAGCTTTGTGTTGTACATTACACCTTTACTTTTAAATTGTTCGGACAGGCTCACCTTTGCTTCCAGCTTTGTTTTTTAGAGAATTACCTGAAATACTATTTCTTCTTTCCTAAATTATTTCAAAATTTTACAAAATTTGAGAATATTCTTATATAAAAATGCACCACACGTTCATAATGCAACTAAATCTGGCAACAGCAGATATATTTGCACAAGCATGCACATTACTGCCATATATTTATATGATTTAGACTTCTGATTGAGAGATAAAATGGCATTGGACAAAGCAAGAATTAACACAGAACTGAGCAACATGTATAAGTGATAATGTGTAAGTACAATTTCAGATGCATATCCTCACTGCTAGAGATCAACTCACTGCCATACCAACTCCCAGGAGTACAATTTGCTTGGGATACATGAAACTGGGAGAGACTTGGTGGACTGAAAGATCCTTTTCTTTGCTCTCTTATATGATTGATTAGACCTATTTCCACATTAACCAACTGCAGGGTAGCAGACAGCAGCAGGACCTCCTACTCTGAATCAGCACACCCACTCACCAGGAGAATAAGCTCCTGTTTGAACCATTTATCTTGGGGGAAGAAAAGCAACAGCACAAACATATGAAAGAGGAACTGGTTTATGTCAGAATCATTCTGTCCCACTGAACAGTTGAATTCATCATGAAAAAAGACTGAATCTGTGCTTTACTGGGCCAGCTGGAGTCAGTCTTCCTCTCCTTCTCAGCTTTCCATTAAAAGCAGAGCAAAAAGAGTTAGCTGAGAGTCAGGAATACTTGCTACCTCCTGTCCTCTTCAGCAGGAACATGAAAGGATGTCAGAATTCAATGTTAATTAGGAGTTTGGCCACTATAGAGGGTTAGCCTGAAGTAGAGGGGACTCCCAAGACAAACTGACGAACCACAAACTCTACAGAATTTCTCATCTTACCCATTTTGCAAAGCTTTTAAACAGTAATAAAATCAGCAAATGCCTTTGCTTCAGAATCAAACTTTACTCATCTCCAAAAAGGAGATAATACAATATTTAAGCATGTAAGATACTTGCTGGAACTGGAGACAGACCAGCACAACTATGAACACTTTCTCTCAATGATCACTTTAATCACCCACTCATGACAGGTCTCTGCATTTCCTCATGTCACTACAACACAGCCTAACCAGAGGAAGGCAGGACAAGCATCACTGCAGTTTTTGGTATTCCCTTTGCAGTCATTCTGTGTCTCTTGGTGCTGATGGCATGCCAAAAACAGCTAGGGTGGTAGCTCTAAACTCCTGATTTCATTTTAGACCCCTGGTGGGACACAGCAGTCCCAAAACTGAGCATTGTAAGAAGAAGTAGGCACCTTATTTTTCCAAGTGGGTACCGTGTGATTATAACCTATGCCCCACATCTTGGGGTCAGGGGTCATGGGCAGTACAGAGAACAATTACATTTTTATATGAAGAGAAAAAGAGTGGAGAGACATAATAGCCTATTGAGAGGAACAACCCTGCAGAGATGGGAATGTACATTCCATTGCTTTAAGAGTAATGGCTGATTACAAGATAAGCCTGTTAAAACTGAGACTCTGTACTTGAAAGCAGATTTTTCAGCAAAAGTCCATGCTAGATCTCACTATGACAGCTTCACAGACATTATGCCAAAAGAAAGGGCAAACTCTACAGAGCAGATTCTCATCTTCACAGTCTGACATGCAACTTGGTATAGCTAATTATTTGTCCATAATACTTTTAGATGACCTACCAGACACCATTTCATCAAAACTGGATTTAGCTTCTGGATGCCTCAGCAGTGACTTGGGCGTCAAAACAATCAGCTGTAAGACAGGAATTTTGCCAACACTCAGGAGAGGCTTTATCTACACTATTACATTCCACATTTGCAATACTAGTCATACAAAAATCACAAAACAAGTGTGCTATAGAATAATTTAATGTGAATAAAAAACACAGTAAATTATTTTTTCCTGTTTTGAAAGCCATGGAAGTTTCAAAATTATTCAAAATATTTGAGTAGTCTACTCCTTTAAAGGTTCTCAAAACTCACTGCTTATGCATCTTTCTGACAACAATATCAAATCACAGGCTATGAACCAGTAAAACACTCAACAGCTCAACAACAACTCATCTTAGGTTTTTTAAGTTTCAGCAATTAGACAAGCAGATGATATTTATGCAACCTGTTAGCTACATTAGTAGTATCTTGACAATCTCATCTGAAGATCTGCAAAGCTGAAAATCAGGTTTTAGAGTCACAGTAAGTCAGAGCAGAGTTTCGTCCTATCAAATTGGCAACTTCAACCTACGTTCAGTTAAGGTTTTTCTCCAACGATTTGTATTCTTTTCAGCAGCATGTCATATGCAAACAAGACTCCTCTTTTTGTGAGGGTTAATATATCTAGAAAAATCAAGTCCATAACAGTAACTTTACCGGCTTTCTGAATGGCAGCAAGATCTGTCTTCGGAGGACATGAAAGTAATTGGCTGGAGTTGAACAATTCACCACAATCCAGTTGCATTCATATAGCTGGGAAACGTCAAACTGTTCACTGAACTCCTGAGAGAGACATTTAAGGCATTAGAAAAATGTATAAAAGATCAGAAAAAAGGCTTGCAAGCTATCCTTATATTTTTAACTCTCAGCAACTCCCTTCCTCAAAGGAATTAATTAGCAGCTCTCTGCTGAGATTGTTTTATTGCCTAGGGAAGCATCCCTACAAATCATTCACTTCTGTTTCTACTTCTTCGTAAAAATGTAGGTAGATAAACACAAAAAGCTTCTGTTATTTTAAATAAGGTGGGAAGACCAGGTAGGAAGACTGAGGAGGGCTAGGACTGCAGCAGATGGAAGACATAAAATAGAACCTCTTTGAAAGAATGTTAAACTACAGTTCAAATTGTGAGTGTACAGTTAACTCTCACTTTCCCATTTTTTTGGTAGGTGTTCCATTCTCTTATTTTATTACAAAAACTTAAAATTTAAATTTTTATGTGTATGTATCTGATGAATATGGGGGGGAGGGTGGTTATCCATAGCTACATACGTATATATTAGGTAAGTACACGTATAGGCACAATAATCTCACTACAGATTGGTACATAATTTAACCTGATTTCCTGGTCTGTGGCTTGAGCTCCTGCCTTCTTTGATAAGACGTATAACTTGCTTATTACATGTAATTGATAGTGCTTCAGTATAATCAATCAAACAAGTCTTTATTCTGCCAGTACAGAGACAAAAATCACTTTTAGTTGAGGAGGAACATGACTTTGGAACTATCATTGCCCAAAGAGTAACAAAGTCAGGGCCAAAACTGAAATATCCATTTTATTTTTGCCTTCTTCTTCTTTTTTTTTTTTTTTTTTTTAAGGCTTTTCAATTAATGCATGGCAATGTTTCTTAGGAAACCTGCAGTGGGAAAGTAGAGCTATGTACTTTTGCTGTAGAAATGAATGATCAACCTAAAAAGTCTTAGCCAAATCACAATTAGAAGTTGCTTATTTTCATGCTCCCAGCAGTACAATTTAGCTCCTCTTCAAAAAACAAGGAGTAGTCTCCCTTGGCCTTCTTTAGAAATTGGCTAGAGACACCTATTTGCAGTACACACAGTAACATAAACAAGCAGAATCACTGGCCATGAGGAACAGCCATAAAAAGATCTTGCTGCCAGAGATTAATTGTATGTGACCTCAGCTCTGCAATGAAGCGGCACAACTGCACACTTTCATTACTTTTACTGAGATTAAGTTAATGTTACACCAAGACTTGAAGCTAAATCTTAACCTGCTATACCTAGCTAAAAGGATGCTTCTTACAAAAAATATCTCTGAGATGTGAAGAGCAAGAAAAGGACATGGCCTTTGACAAAACTACTTACTGGATAGGCATCAGAATCATCATTGCTCATCTGCAGAAACCTCTCGGGTCTGGCTGATGAATGCTCTGGACCCTGGTAAAGGTATCATTTAAAACAACATTTAAGAGCCAAATGAGCAGTTAGACACCAGTCTGGATCATTCACTGCATAAGTACCTCCTGTCACCCTGTCAGCTCTGCACCATCCTGCACACCTGACCCCAGACAAAGGCATCAAGGGTTGCAGCAGTGAGAAAAGATGACAC
Organism: Formicarius rufipectus; assembly: GCA_013399695.1. Classification (NCBI taxonomy): domain Eukaryota; kingdom Metazoa; phylum Chordata; class Aves; order Passeriformes; family Formicariidae; genus Formicarius; species Formicarius rufipectus. The sequence goes on from VXAU01002185.1 coordinate 232,954, forward strand.
ACCACAGGATAGGAATTTCTTGTCTTGTATAAATTCTTTCCATAGCAGATTGGGTTTCACATGTATTTTTAATGCTTTTTCCAGGTTCAGGTAATCTCTAGCCTCAATATAGCTGCACAGTGAAGATCAGTGAAAAAGCAGTAGGTCCATGTGGGCACAAGAACAACCTTACTAATGCAGGGCAGAAAGGAGCAGGAGGAATGCCAGGAAGAGAAACACCAGGTGGCTCAGTGTACTGCAGTGACTCACATTTCTTGCATGCTGAACAGGAGCAAACACAAAGTTAACTGCTGACTACCTTTGCTATATTAGCAACAAAAGCAGACATGGGATCTCTCTCCTACCATTGTTCACTGTTCAGTACAGGACCAATTACCTGGATGAATGCTTCAGCTAAAATGATCAAAATACATGTGCACATTATCTGTCACCCTAACCTATGATGAATATCTGCTTCCTCAGGAGGTGTTTTATGTTCTGTCATTACTGAACATTCACATCTGCTGCCTCACTAGCAGTACCCAAGGTAATTTCTTGAAGTGCACCAACATTGTTATATCCATATTGCACTAGCAAAACATGCATGCTGACCAAGATAATATCAGGCATAAGGAGTGCCAAAGAATCTGTTATCTTCCTTTTCATATCCCTGTTTACAAAGGATGAAACAAAGTTGTGACGAGGATGGGATGAAAAAAAAAAGTATTTTTATATATTACTAATACTTACAGCCTTTGCTTGTTCAAGTGACAGTTACTGTTAGGAAGGACTTTGATTTTGGAGACAGCTGTGAAGTATTTTAACCTGAGGACATAAACTACTACACCTCTCAACTCTCCCCATGGCTCCACAGTTCATGAGTGATTTTTTTCTTTCTATGGCTCTCTCTCACCTTAACTTCTTCTGTTGAAACCTTAACATATGATCTCCAAAATCAGTCATTATTTTGACAGCTAGTAGTCTACCTTGATCAACACATCATCCTCCCTAATTCCAAGTGCAGGACTCCACAGTCCACAGGAGGGCCACAAAGATGATCAGAGGGCTGGAACACCTCTCCTATGAACACAGGCTGAGAGAGCTGGGATGGTTCAGGCTGGGGAAGAGACGGTTCCAGGTAGACTTTACAGCACCTTCCAGTACCTAAAGGGGGACTACAGGAAAGTTGGAGAGGGACTTTTTACAAGGATGTGTAGTGACAGGACAAGGGGGAAAGGCTTTAAGCTGAAAGAGAGCAGGTCCAGATTTAATATGAGGAAGAAAATCTTTACTGTGGGGGTGGTGAGGCACTGGCACAGGTTGCCCAGAGAAGCTGTGAATGCCCCCTCCCTGGAAGCGTTCAAGGAGAGGTTGGGCCTTGATGGGGATTTGAGCAGCCTGGTCCAGTGGAACATTCCCTGCCATGATGAGAGGGTTGGAACTAGATGGTCCTTCTGATCCTTTCTAAGCTGAACTATTTTATGACTTTGTGATTCACTCTACTCCATGGACTAAGGGAATGGGAAAGAAAAAATATTCTGCTGGTAACAAATGAGTAACACAAACAGGCAAGAACTGAGCCTTATATCACTACTCTTTTGAAGTCTGCCTCCACTTTTGAGGTGCCAAATAATCTGATCACAGATGGGTAAGGACTTGAGAGCAAGGCGCAAAGCTGCACAAAACTATGGTGCACAGTAACAGTCCAGTGTATTGCAATACCCCTGCTGTATGCATGTGCCTGCTGTAGCTCAAATCCTGCACTAAGTACAGCCTATACATGCACAAACACAGTGCTTCATGACCACACTGCATTCAGTACACTGGAAACAGAGATGCTACCAGCAAACAATTACAGGAGACAGGCAAGGCTTCCATAACATACACACACAGACTGCCCCAGCAACAACCTCAGTCCGAAGCCTCAATGTTCACATCCATCTTCGATTTCTCTGCTGACACCACCAATCAGACTGCCAGTAACTTCTGCTTGGGATAGGATAGGGTTTATTTCTACTGTGGCCACCTATCCAGTGAGACCCATACTTGAATCCATTAGCTACTTTCAGATGAGTCCCCAAACAGCCATGAGGCTGCAGAGTCTTTCAATCACAGCCAACTTGTCTGTGAATGCATGACCCAGAGGTGAAGGGATACATATCCCATTTACGAATCCTACCCCAAATCATCTTGTCCCCAACACTGTAGCTATAGACAGACTAACACTCCTGTAATAGAAGGATCCTCTGGGAAGGTAATGGATTTCATCAGCCTGGTGGGATTCTTAAATGTTCCAAAAACATCTGACACTAGCAGCAAAATAAGCATTTTTCAGAAGACTTCTGCAAATCTTCACTGCCAAAAAGAAAGATTAAATATATTTTAAGTAGCAGAGAACAGCCCCTTCAGCTGAGTGCTTCCCTGCAGAGGACCACACCTCCTGCTGAGGGCTCATTCAGGCCGTCCCTCAGGATTCAGTTAAAAAAATTAATTTATCAAAACTCTTGTGAATAGCATCAGACCCTTTCTTTATGCACAATGGATATGGAAAGCCATTCAAAAGATATGAATGCACCCCAGTATATCAGGACAGAATTATAATTGAATGCAAATAAACCAAATTGTTTGTGAGAATGGAAATGATATAGTTTGTGGTGAAAGGGTCTAGAGCATTTATAGAGATGGAGACTGCCACTCTGACACACACTATACTTAATAGGAAATCAGAAACATAAATGCATGAAGGTTAACGTATCTGAAAAGGAAAAACCTTGCTTGACATGATGTTCATGCAACCTTTAAAAATAATTCAAAAGAGTTGAAGAACAATTCTACTGATGATATGAACTTCATATAACATTATAATACAGAGCATGGCCCTTCCCTTTCTAAGACAGTGCCTAGTTCCTTCTACCAGCCACCAAAGAAAAGCATGAACAACCAGTTTCTACTTTCTACTAGTTTCCTTTCCAGAAAGAGGGAAATTTCTTATTACATCAAAGTTAATCAAGGTCAACGATTTTTGAAGAGGTTTGAAGTTTCATATCATTTAATTGCAAAAGAATTTAGTGCAGAGTTTACACAGACACACTTTATGCAACAAAAAACCAAGCAGGCACTCCTAGACACTCACGTTGTACACTAAGAATCCAGTTTTCTAGGGAAAGAAGGCAGTGTCTAAGGGAAAGATACCCAGAAAGAGAAAAAAAAAACCAAACAAAACAAAAAACCTGGGGAAAAGTGATGCATGCCACTAAGGAGAACATGAAACTAAGAGCTCAGAAATATTTCTCAGGGTTTTTTGGTTCTTGCCCATCAATCTTTTTACATTTTTTTCTGTAACACTGACGTGGTCCAACCTGCTAAACACTGTCTTCCTCCACTGGGTTTCTATCACCATTGGATCATCAAGACACCTTTGGCTTTTACAGCTGCAGAGGAAGACACTGTAATCATCATTTCCCTCCTGCATTCATCAGCCAGCAGCCCTCACCATTCCTTCCATTCCGTGTGGCAGGAGCAGGACGATCCCGTTGTGACGAACCCACTTGGCCTGGCCAGAGCTGATAAACTGGTCTATTATACACTGCGCCGTGTTGTGGAAGTCACCAAACTGGGCTTCCCAGCACACCAAGGCATTGGGACTCGCCATAGCAAAGCCAAGTTCAAAACCTGAGAATCAAAAAAGTAGCAGAATTAGAAAATAAACAGATTTGCTGAGAATACTGGTCATTTCTCATTAAAAATAAAAAAACAAACCCAAAATGAGAGCAGCAACTGAATTTTTGTAGCCCTGTTATAAGTCATGCAGCTTTCAACAGTATCATTTCCATCAGAAAAATTAAAAAATAACATTTTTTCAATCCTGACTCCAATCCTTCAAAGTGTCCTCAAACATTTCAATATCATACAAGTTTTTAAATTAACAACTAAAACACCTCCCTCAGCTCCAACTTTTGTGTGATGTTTTTCTGAGAGTTCACTATTATTTTTTCCTGTAAAACTTCACTTACAGCCCATTACCAGTTCAAAAATTACTGATTAATACTTTCACAGTCTCTACAACATTGTCTTTCCTCTCTCCTCATCTGCAGGTGCTGAACAAGATGACTGGTTACATCAATTTTCAGTCTACAGGCAGGATCATAGTCTTCAGACCTTCACAAAAAGGCTTCAACATAACAGGTGCATGAGAGACACAATTGGGACTTGGATAAACAATCCTTTCTTTGGCAGGTTTAAGGACCCTTTGGGTCTCTGCCTCAGTGGGAGCAACGAGACCAAAAGTGCCCTTCATGGGAATGCCATCACCACTCCAGCTATGAAAACAGAAAGATGTAACCTCCCTCTCCACTATGTCTGGTGGTTTCAGTAGCAGGTAAGTGCAGACATTTCCCTAAACTTGTACTGTTTGAACTGTAAATTCACCAACTCCACAGAGAGCAGAAGTGCTGCACATTTCATGTACTCAGCTACATCAGGTTAACGCAGCAGAACAAACATACCACAGTAGGAACTCAGGTGCTCTGCACAGAGCAAGCTACGTGGCTTCTTGCCTGCTCCAAAAACTTGCCAAGGCCCAAAAATAACTGAAGGCTCTACCTCTTAAAGGCAGAAAAAAATTATTGCTCTGAGAGACCTGCTGCAGTACAAAAGAGCTCCAGCTCAACAACAGGACCTGAGGAGATGATTGGCAAAGAGAAAAGAAACCTAAACTGGGATTGCAATGTAAACTTGATTCCTAGCAGCTTTATAAAGGTAAAACATAGAAAACTACTTGGGTGTTTGCATGTGCTACATGGCCTCTACTGTGTAACTTTTTTTAAAAATGCAGAATTTGGTGTCAAGTCAGAACATGAAAACCTAGTTATGTATGGGATACCCGACTCAGTTTCATAACCACACTTACAGTTAAGGTATTTTGCTATCCCATGTTCCATAGTGGACACCTAAACATATCCAATAATATAAAAATGAACATTTGATCTCTGCTCATATTTTCCTTTGACACTTTGATGTAGCAGAGCCTGGACTGCTGAGTGAATAGCTGTACTCAGATTCTACACCAATAGTTTGGAATTATTAAAACTGAAAAGGTAAAGGTCTCAGCACTGCTCTGGATGTAGAGGCTCTGACTGAGGCAAAACAGATTCAATACACATGGGGAATAAATATTTGATTGACATAGGCATTTTATGTTGAAGCTCTGCACAGAACATAATGATCTGCTTTCAGATACAGAACTGCAACATGGGAAGACTCTCATTGAAGGTTACCCTGGCAGAGCAACTAGCTTTATAAAATTTTATTTGAAAAGCTACCATAGTGCGTTGTAAGACTGTTGATAGCAAGACTTAAAAACTTCAGAGCTAGCTAACAGACTAATACAGATTTATTATCTCTATCAGCTTCTTTATTGTAAGATCTGCATATATAACTGAAGTTACAGAGTCTCAATCTGCTACCATTGATCTACATGAACTCAGCCTCATGTTTTTGTTATGCATATATCACTGTAATTCCCCTCTTTGCCTGTTTGCCTTACTGTAACACACGAGTCATTCAAATACTGTTCTATAATATAGGCCTGATAGAAAGGCCAGGTTAGGTACTAAGGAACACAGTTTCTGGTAACAAAATATCTGTACTGTTAGACTTGTCCCACTGACCCACATCCTGTCCCCACCTCCAAACACTCACGAGAGTAGTGTACCTTTAATTAAGACCAAAATGCACCTTAGACTGGCATTTGGGATGCAGAGAGTGAGCCCTTCACAACTGAGAGAAGAGTACATCTAAAAATTATGCATTAATTTGGGTTTCTTCTCTTTTTCTTTACTTACAGACATTCTCAGGAATACAGGACAAAAATAGCAATCTGTAAACCTTATGCTGTGTATAGTATTTCCTAGACCCAAAGGTGTTATGGGCCCAAATATAATCATAAATCAGGTTCCTAATGTGCCTCCTAAATACACTGCATGAATAAACTCCTACTGCTTTGTGATTTATACCCTCATGACTGGAGGCTGCAGTCCCTCTAGGAGAGCCTCCCTTTGTGGAGGTCAGTGGATAAGAGAGTTACTTCAAAGGAAACTATAATATCCAAAAAATTATATAAGCAATACTAGAAAAATACTTAAAATACCTTCTAGATGGCCTGCCATTCAAGGCACTAAAAAATGTAATATCTTATGAGATACAACAATATGTGGCAGATACAGCATATAAGTGAATTGAATGTTAACAGCACAAAGTAATTGATTCACCTAGGGAGGAAGATCACAAGGTCAAGTCAAACTTATTCAAATCTTCCTTGTCCTGTTTTAGTTTTGTTCAACTTTCGTTTTTATTTTCATTATCAGAGAGACAGTGTACTAAGGCAAGATTGGAGTCTCTGTGTGCTGGATGCCACAAACATATAGAAGTATTCCATCTCTGAAAGTTTTACTGTCAAATTGGGAGGGAGGGGGGGAAGAGAGAGTGAAGGACAAGCATTTCCACCTTATGGAATTGAAAACTAATATACATGAGGTTACAGAAAGTTTTAAGTAACTTGTCCAGTTCCACAAGGAAAACCCTCAACAAAACCAAGACTAGTCATGTATCATATAAGTCCCTCTGTAACACAAACTACAAGAACATCCTTCCAACACTTGTCATGAAGTTTTGACATAGGTCATCTATGCAGAAAAATGGAACTGCTTTAGGTTAACTTGATGAGTACAGCTAAATTGAGACTGCTACACGATTTCATTGTTCTGCTCCAGTAAGAGGCTCTTGAGCCAATGTCAGTACACAAACTTTCCTGTAACATGACTAGAGGAATAACTGCAGGACAAATTATTACATGAGCGAAAAGGCAACAAGAACTTCCAGTGAAATTGTTTATTCACAACAGCTTTTATTCACAACAGTTTTACAGCTTGTTTTTATAGTGTCTTCATAGCCTACTCCTTTGTAATTCCAATTCAGCTTTTCATTTACAATCTCCATGGCAAAAAATCTTTTGAGCCACTTGACTTTTGGACTGCTGATCTCTGAACAGTCCATCCATGTCTCCAGCAGATGCTCATGATCCCACCAAAAGGCAACTAGTAAGTTAGAGGCCAAAAGGAGACTGTTAAGTCAGACAGGCCTTTTGTCTGTGAGTCACCATGACAGGTCATGACCAACGAGGGCAGCTTTTGCTGACATGCCTTTGGCCTGACTGCCTGAACAGGCTTTCTTTCAGAACACATTTTTAATCTCTGGCCTCCTTATTTCTGTAATTCTACTGTTCTTAACACAATGAAAACAGTGGGGAAATGTACACAACTCCTTCAAAGCATGTTCCCAAAGGTATCTGAAAAGCAGATTTCCCTAGATAGGCTTGAATCCCATTCTAATTTTACACAAACATTAAGAGACCATTTCTACTGATTGGGTGACATGGTTGAGAAAATATGCAGTATGTTCAAGACTTATTTGTGCATATGCTGCTCTCTGGAAGGGTGGGGTAATCCAGCTGTTAGAGAAGAACAAACTCAGATCTTGACCACTCAGACTTATCAGTAATCACACAGCACTTTTCAAATAGTATACAGTTCAGTGCATACTTAAAATTTGGTCACAGCACACATCTAGATAACTACTTCATACACCAAAGATAACTCCTAAAATTAACATGCAATAAAAGAATACAATTTCTCATTTCTTATCTTTTTGCCAGCTTTGTGCAAGTCTCCACAAGGTGACAACATTCTAAGTGAAGCTGCGTCGAAAGGTGTGATCTTAGCATGGATACCATTCGCAAGTTTTCTGAAAGCCATAAAAGTATCTGGGAAAATACATCCAAATGCAATCTATACATTCTGATTGATATTTTGAAATCAATATTGCCAAGACTACTATTTCATGGCACATGTGTCTCTGGTAAATACATCTTTTGTATACCAGAACTTAATTTTCCACCATGGAAATGACAATTAAACCTCCTAACATTAAAATTATTACAACAGCCACTGTAGCAAGATCCCTAGTCTGTCAAGAATTGCAGCTCCTACCTGCATGTGGAGAAAAACTTTTGAAGAGCAAGATCTGAACTGCTAAATCAAAAAAAGAAATTGCAAGGCGAACAACGCAGGAGAGGGTGAGGTGCTTCTCCTGAAAGGGAATCTTTGGGGCACCAAAGTCCAGATCAGGGAAGGTGACCTGAGCTAGAAAATCTCCACCGTTCCAGAGATGGGACATGAACTGCAGGGGAGCAGGATCCTACAGAGATTCCTCTTGAGGGCTGAACCTTAGACCAGAATAAAAAATTAAAAACAAAAAAACCCTACAGCAGAGACCTTGCAAACGTTATTGTTTGTGTCTGCAGAAACAAGAACTGAACATTTCTTCAGAATGCTGTGGAAACCATGTGAGTTTAAAGGATTAACTCTTACACTCTTTGAAAAACAGAACAGGTTTAAGCTGAGAGGAAATCCAATGCCAAGGCAATCAGGTAGCAAGATGCAGCTTTCAAAGAATGACAGGTAAGGAATATGCACACCCAAAAGGTGTTGGAGAGCCACCAGCCAACTCTAAACACCAGGCAGCTGCCCAGGCTCAGAGCATACCAGGGCACAGGGAACCAGGGCCAAGCACAGCACTTCGATAAACTTCCAAACTGAGGAGAGAGGGGAAAGACAAATACACAGCACTTGACTAAAGCCGCAAAACTACTGTTTTAATTGCTGGAGTTTATTAAGGTCCCTGGATGACAGGCCTAGGAGAAATACTCGTTTCTATTAGTCCAGTTCCTGCTGTGCTCCCTCACTGTTCTTTCATCACTGGCACAGAAAGAAGTGTTGTCAAGCAAAGTGGCAGCTTACACAGCACACTATGCTGTTTTTCCCCACAGCACTTTTCATGATTATCATAAGAACTGTAGTTTTTCAATTAATGTAAGTAAAGCTATAGCTATAGCTTAATTCAATATGCTTCCAAAGTGACTTAGGGCGTGAATGTTAACTAATGGTTAAAAGGGCTTATCTGTGCAGAGATTTAACGTCAGATGGAGGAAAGTTACAGATTTGTGCTATGTTAACAGAAATTCTAAGCACAAAGACTATAGAGGGACATTCCTCCTTTCACAAATCCAATGACTTCACATGGCCATCACTTATACTTCCAGACATTCAGTAAAAGTAAAGAGGAAAATTTGTGGTGAGCTGAGTGGATACACAACTAAATTATAACAATCTGAATACAGCTAAAAATAGTAGACCTAGAATGTCAAACAAAATTATCTGAGGTTGTTAAATACTCTGATTTAATGACCCAGGTACACACACTCCACAGCTTCCTGTACACAAAACATAAGCACTTGTCTGAACTACAAATTAACAAGACTGCTTTTGTTTTATTTCTAAGTGAAATCAATCCTGTCAGAGTATCATTTTAATGGAGCAGTGACACCCCAGGTGTTCCTAACCAGGTCAACTATAACTTGGTGCAAAGCTCACAGCTTTGAACAGATACCAGCTCTTGGTTTAAGTATCTGGGAAATAATCTGTAATTTTATCATGCTGGGGTGTTTAATCCATTTTCACTTAGCTCTCCTTCACAGAAACTAAAGGAAATCCCAAAATGCTTCTGAGGTGCTGCATGTTAACACAATCACAGAATAAACTCCTAGCACCAATTCCTTTTAACAGAATCATATAGTAGAAACAGCAGCTAGAGAAAATAAAGCATTGTGGAGGTTTTGGTTCTCCTGAAGAATCAACTCCATGAGCTGCAAGGATGCAATTATTCTTCCATGTACTAAAGAGGAGACCCAGTAATGCTACAGCCAAACAGGTATCAATTCTAATAGCTCCTCTTTGGCTGAGAGGATCACCTCAAAGAGACATGTTCACACACTGCTGCTTATCCCAACACTATCTCTCTATGCAGACAATACACAGCAGTAAACCTGTTGGAAAAGGTCAGTATGTAAAACTTAGCACAGGAGAGAAAACATCACTATAAAACCATTTCCACATAGAAACATGACACTGTCAGTTTTTGAAAACCATCCCAATGAACACACAAAAAGCCATATCACTTATCAATTATTTCTATCAATTTAATCTCATTTACTTCATCTCAAACATAAGGGTTTTAAGGTTCTTGGCAATTAAAACTATCAATATTGATAGTTTTGAAGAACCTGCCATCCCATCTGCTGAAGCAGAACTGCAGAGAAATGGTACTCTTGTTTTCAGTGTGTGAAAAAAAAAATAATCATAATTTACCCTACTGCTTGTACTCAATAAAAGTTACTAAATCAACTTTTACCTGTCTTTCGCTGGGGAAAGTGGAAGGGCAATAGTGAGCAGAATAAGATCAAGAAAGAGAGAATCCAACTGGTTAGTTTTTTAAAAAACAGAATTGTGGCAATAAGAATTGCCCTTCAATATCAACATTAAGTTTCCTACTGAGGTGTAATTTTTGGAACAAAATCAGCTTTCAACCAGAAATATCCAGATATTTATCATTTTCATTTGGATGTAAAGAAACCCCAAACCCAGAAACCTATGACTCACCCATAAATTTCACAGCCACTCTGTAAACAGGCTCAAACTAAGAAACCCCAGAATACGCTGTGAGAAACAATAGGAAATTGGAAACAAACAATCATTTTCCGAAAATAAATTCTTGCTTTTTATCTATGCCAATTATTTTTCGCACATTTATACACATTCTTGCTTGCACTTTCCTACTCAGAGTTTACATTGTTTACATTGCTAGGGATACAAAAATGTGAATCTGTTCACACCAATTCCACCACAAAACTAACAAAAATACCTTAAAAAAATCTCATTACTTCAGCCCATGCTCCACCTATACAGTTTTATACCACTTTACTTTTTATATTATTAGCAATATGTAATATGCAGCATTGTAAAAATGACTAAGTAATCAACTATTTCTGGAACTTTGAATCAAGAAGCTATCTATTACCATCTTTATCTATTACAATGTTTCATCTTTTTCCTTCACACAATATTCCATTATTTATCCACAGAATCTGTAACACTTCTGATAAATTATAAGATGTATTTGTTTTGTGCTCCACATTCCTCTTGCCACCCTCATCATGTCAGAGTGAGGTTATCCATTCTCTGGGGATGAAGGTAAAATAATTCACTATGATTAATACTATCACTAACCAGAATTTGTTTTCTTGAAAGAGTACATTAACAACAGCTGTTCAGATAAGGCCAGGATGGATTTTTATAACTGTATTACAAACTGTCCCTGGTTTTCTTTACAGTTCCTCCCCTTTTGAGAAAGCATAAAGTGCATGTTCCAGCACTGCCAAGATAACCACGACAGATGGACGCTTTCAAGTGAATCCCAAAATTGTAAAATGTGGGGATGCTTGTTTAAGACATGCCAGAACCTGAGAGGAAGAGCTTTGATACCTGTTTGATATATAACCATTTTACAGCTTTTTTACACCTTCTTTTCCTTGCTGAGCTCTGCTTCCTGTGCAGCAGATCTATTAAAACACAAGCACATCTGTCAGATAGAGACATACCTAAGACCCCGTATTCAGAGAGGGAGCTGTTGCACACGGTGTAGGGGGCCTGCTGCTCCCACAGGTGATTCATGGGAACACATGTTCTCTTGTCAACTTCTTGGTCATGAAGCACATGATGGCGATGGCTGTAAAGAGTTGTACAAAGAAATTTGTTAGCCAAGAACAACTTTGGCCTTTAAAACAATTATTTTCAAAGTTAAAGAATCGAATGCACATTCTGGAAAGCATCCAAGTATCACAGTTGTCTTTGCTACACTTAACACTCTGGACTGGTCAAAACCATGAAAAATACAATCACACATCTAAACACAAGTGCTGCACTGCAAAGACATTAACTGACTATCCAGGCTTGTTCTCAAGCACTCACAGAAAATGAAAATACCTCACTAGTAGAACTTGGGGGAGAAAGGAAAAACGATGGGGAGATTGTTGCTATAAAATAGATTAAAGTAAAAAGATGAGGAAGAACAAAATTATTATTAAAAACATCTCATTCTGCCTCCCTAGCAGATTCTAATAATATTTTTCCTTAAAACAACTTTGTTTGCCTTTTATGCAAAAAAAAAAATTTAATCTCATCTCAGCACCAAGACTTGAAGAAGTTATATCCTCTTTGCTTCTTTTTCCACTCACATGCACCATTTACAGTTCTCTAGAAGTCCATTAATCAGCATTAGAATGGGGCACCTAGGAATACTACCAAACCAGAGATGACTGAAGTAATTACTGTAATCCATTAACTCTCTGAGCAGACTAACTGAGTGAATCACAGCAATATGTCCAGCTTTACAACTGCTAACTTAAGGACAGCTATTGTACTGGTAACAATACTGTGTGCTGAGGAGCTGCCAACACTGAACTAGAGTCTGAATCTTTCTGTACTTTCCTTTCCTATGATGAACCCTAGCAAAAGAGCTCTGAAATTTATTTAGAGGCCAACAATGTAAGGCAGAAAAAGACAGAATCTTTGAAGAACAGCACAGGGAGTGAAGTAGAGAGAAAGGGGAAATTCACAGACCAGGCAGCTGTTTGGCAGAAATCATTTTTGCCACTGGTATTTTGTTTTTGTCATTCAGCCAAAGACAGAAGGCCTAGCTAGATCATAAGCTTCTTAAGCACAAAGGCTTGTGTTTCCCTAGCAAAACTGAGTATAGATGGACAGCCAGAAGTATTCAGACTTAAAAGTCAGTATGCGCAATTGTCAGGTTTACTGACATGAAACCAGTACAGACTCAAGTCTTTCTCTCCCCCTTTCCTTCCCTTCTCCAGACTATGTCTCCAAGGTGAGAAGGGGCCCAGTGCTTCTATCTGCAGCTTTATCTAGCTTCTATCTATTGATGGTGCTGAGGACTGAAACAGGAAGAAAGAAAACCCTCACACTGAATTTTGACAGAAAGGACTATTTTCTAGACAGCACTTCAGAAGCTCCAAAATAGTGAAACACACCATCATGGTGTTTTCACTGGCAACACAGTATCTTCAGTTCTTCCCAAATTCTAGTCTATACTCCCTCTTCAATTAGTATCAGAGATGTGAGACATTATGCACTTCACGGATTTTTGGGAGTGAAGAAGGCAGTTACTACAAAGAGAGAATAAAATGACATATACTTTCTACGTGTTTGCAATGTGGTTTTTTCCAATAAAAATGCAAGAGCATTTGCAAATATCTTCAGTTGTCATGGAACTTGCTCACTTTTATTATAAATTATAAAGAAACTCAGCTAAGTAAGAGCAGCTTTACTGAAAATTCTGGTATCTTCTAGATGTGTCTGTACTGCAAGTTAACTTCTCTACCTATTCCTCTGATGAAATGAGCTTGAACACAGTATGATAAACTAAGTTGTATATATTTCTACAGTATTCTCTTCTGTTTAACAGTGTAGTTCAGGGCAGTTTTTTCAACTCACCTTTTGTTGTCCAGCTGCCCTATCACATTCATGACAAAAACTCATAACCACACCATTTTCTAGTATTCTGTAGATCCCACTACCCATCAGGCAAACTCAAACCCCAGAGTAAAGCAGAACAAGGTCCTATAAATCAAACATCTGCAGTATCAGTTTCAGACCTGAACTTCACAAGAATTCATTGAAATGCCTTTTTACTCATTTTCTAGAAGACTGAATAATAAAGTCCAGATGGTACAGGAATCCTTAGCTAGTCTTCACCAGACTAAATAGCTTTCTACCTGAACATTTTTTGTTACTTTTTCCCCATATTGCTGTGAGCATAGCAAGCATTTTTATCTTAAACATCATGAAAACCTGGAAAACAGTTCTGAAAAACCCTCATCCTCCAGTGAGAGAACTAGGAATACAGAGAATCAGTATTTGCAAGACAAGTCTATAGGTCTGCTAGATGTGACTAAGCATACACCTGAAATAGGCAGGTAAGTTGCTAATCGATGAACATTCCTCTCCCAGGAGATGCTCAGTTTACAAGACCACGGTACTGAAGACAAGGAGCATGAGAAATTGGAAAGGGAGGTTTCAGTTTTGTTTTCAGGTCTTGTCCAAAGAATTTTTGTTAAACTGCCATAAGAATGGCAGCAAAAGGAAGAAAGCCTAAAAGACTGGATACCAAATGAAGCTCAGCACAGAAAGAGACTGCTGTACCAGAGAAGACAGGCACCAAGATTTATTTCTCTTTTCTGCAAGCATTCACAATGAAGCACAGTACAGCTGCTAGTTCATTCACTCCAGGAACTGGCATCACATCAAAGGCTTCAATTAAATACATCATTAAATTTTACTCCACAGAGAATCAGGTAAGGCAGCAAACTGTATATATTTTGACAAGTGATCAGATTCTGTCTTCACTCATGCTCCATAGTCATTAAAAGTCTCAATACAAAGGCCTTTACTTCACTTTACAAAGACTTGCCAATTTGCAACATGTGTGCTCACAGATACAGGAATTCCAAGCAACCACCACTGGAATGGTATTTAAAAGACTCAGAATCTGCTGCAGCAAGTCTCCTTGTCTTATTTCTCAGCAATTAGATGGAACGCAGATGAATTTTTTGTTAAAAAGCAGGGAAAAAATATAATTTCTGCTTTTCAGCAAGAGAAGGAAGTATTTAAAAATTTTTGTTCTGCCTTAAATACTCTTCTTTAAAACTCTGTTTACAGAGACATAGGAGATTCGATTATTCTTGACTACTAGAACCTGTAACATCCAGATTGATGCCGAAGAGCTTCAACTTCCCCTTACCCAGAGAAGACCATATTGTTTCAAAAATGTCAAGTTGTTTCTATAAGTATGGGACATTTACCAGTTACCTCAGTACTCACCTGAAAGTACCTCTCTCTACATCCTGTCCACTTAGGCGGACATGGATCCCTTCCTTCAGGACAGAGCCAAAAGCCATGTATTCTGCTAAGGCCCAGTCAACAACTCTGTTCTTGGTCATTTCCAAGCGGGCTCTCAAAATCCGAGAGAGTCCTACATTTGGAATAAAGATTAGAACAAAGATCTATTTCAGAGAAATTTTATATTCATATTACATTCACCATTCTCCTTCCTCACCAGCTAAGTTAAACAGAGATCCCAAATAGGATCTACAAATTGTTTTTCTAGAACTGAACTGCTAGCAAAGTAAAAACACTTGTTTCCCAGGCAAAGGGTTGCATTATGTTCATACATAGTTTTTGAAGAAGAAAGAAGAAGATTGGCTGTGTCAGAAACTACTGAGGACAATTAAAAGACTCACGGTGAAATACTTCTTCCTAAAGATTTATTTTCACATCTCTAACACAAGTACTTTTTATCAGAGACTGAAAATATCAGCAATTTGCTTTGTGATTTTTTTTCTTCTCTCCTTTTCTCATTTTTTCTTGGCACTTGTCTTATTGGGCTTTTGGAGATGCTATAAAGTGAAACAGGTTGGATTGATCAATACTATGAACATCGTATAAATACGAAAGTGTAGCAGCTGCCAACAGATTTTGAGTTGGTAACCCATAGTTTGGTTTTTTTTAGTGAAGATTTTATAAGACTAACTTACCTTTTTAATTAGAATGTCTAATACTAAATTTTATTGGTGACTGTAATTTCTAATTTATCAGTGTCACAACAAAGTGCACAAATGTGTAAAAGAGTTTTAAAGTTTATCCCTTAATTGGATCTGCTCAACAAGCCTGCAATTAGTAACTGGGAATGCCCTATCATGATTACTTGTGTTTAATTGTCCCAAAGGAACACAAACACATAGAACATCTACAGCAGACACACTTTACTCCTTGATGGATGACAGCAGAGAAGAAAGATTAAGTAGAAAAAAAAAAAAAAGCTCTTCTTCCTGATCCTAAGTATATCTATCCTACAAGCCAACAAAAGAAAAAAGATCCCTAAAAATGTCTCCATGTTTCTCATGGAATGAACACCTTATTACTACTGGTATTTGCTAGATTTCCACCTGATCAGGAAGTAACATTATCTCAGAAGCAGAAGTATCTATTTAATTCTTTTTTAATTATATTTTACTGAGAAGTAAAAGCCTCTCAAATACAGTGTTGGGACTTGCCAGTGAGACAGACACAGTTAACTTCTTGCTGTAATAGATTCCAAAGTCAGAGCTGAATCTCTTCTGAACAAAAGCTAAGATTTTTTGAAAAAAATCCATATTTATACTATCATCAATACTAAATGATAAGTTGAAACAAAAACTATCAGAATTTGCCCACACACTGTCCATTCAGCTGTACTAGAATTCAGCTCATAGTAGATCAGCAACATTGCCAGCTCTGAAAAGTCCAAGATGTATTTCTGAGCAGAAAGTAATCTAACTACAAGAAGAGTGTCTTGAGTGGATCTCAAATTACCTTCAGTTTTAGCATTAGAAAACTCCACATTAATAATGGTTCTGAGATGGGTGTCTTGCTTCCCAGTTAGTCCCACAAACACGCTGCAGAGGCCTGCATTTTCCACAAGGACTTGAAGAATGAGAACAAGCAGCAGGACCTTAACTGTCACATTTTCCTTAACCATAGTAGAAGAAATATAAAAGTCACAGGCATTTTCCTCTCTGGGAAAGGGCCCAGCAACAATTTTTGTGCAAAAATACAGAAAGAGCAAGAAATCAAGCCACAAGGAGATACAAAGAGTCCAGCTGACCTGAGTGTATTTTGAAGTCTTTGACTGGCACTGAACTGGCTACATTGCCAATGTGAGTCAGCAGGTCTTCTGAAATGCCAGTTGGGGGACAAGACATGCTCTTGGGTTCTCCATCCACATTAAAGAACCCTGGAAGTAAAAAGTTTGGTGAATGCTCAAGGACTGTTTAAGAACTCATAACTCTTAAATGCTAAACTAGTTCTTCACTTTTTCTTGAGAAACAGTATTTTTGACTGTCTGCATGACAACAGAACTTCTCTTACAGGCACACAATGATTTGTTTTGTTTTTCCTTTCACTCCCTGTGAAGTCCAACTACATGGGCAGAGGCAGTCAATAAAAGGCATATGGCAACTCAATCCCTCATATAAAAATAAAATTGGAAAAAAAGGGATGAGGCATCCTCCTTCCTGCTGACAGTACAGACAATTAACAGTACAAAAAGTCACTTCTCTGCTAAACCGGAAAGACATCTTTTTCAAAGTCACACATTACATGTTTTTTAAGAAAAACATTCACTTCAAGTTGATCTGGTAGAATGCTGTGTTTACTATTAGCAGGGGCAAATCAAAGGTCACATCATTCCATTTAAAAAGCAACACTGCCTGATAAAATCTATTTAAATCCTGGATTACAGACTCAAAATAAAAGCACACTCAGATAACACTGGGATAAGTGAAAGGACACATCTTACCAGGCCAAGGTGAATCAAGCCAGTGCTTGATATGTAAGATCTTATTATCCTTAGATCTAGCATATGCTTCTTCACATATTCTATCATACTTCGCAATTTCTTCCTGTAGAACAAAAAAAATCTTCTTTTTCAAAATTGATAAGCATAACACATTTGTATCTCAGAAGTGACACCTATCATTCAGTATGATAACACATTACTCTAAATAAATTATTGAGTTCACTGGACAGGTGTTACAGAGGAGTGTACCAAGAGCTGAAGACACAGGCATTACTCTAGAATGTGATGGAAGTGAAGCACCAAATATCATTCACAGTCATACTTCTACGATCAGAACCATCCAGCTCTCACACTCCTGGCTACAGAAAACTGGAAAAGAACTGAGATAACTAGTCTTTCTGGGAAAGTATGGCTAAGAATCTGCTGACCACACCTGCCAAGGCAACAGATACAATGCCATGTTCTGTAGAGGCAGAAAGCATCTGCAATATTTATGTTTCAGTCCAAAATCACATTTAAGCTATTAAGCCAGCTAATCTTTAAAGGAATTAACAGCAATGTTGAGCTCAGTCTGAACAGCAAAACATCCATCCAGGATCCTGGATTTGGTCACCAAAGCCCATGCCACTATTGGCACACTCTTAAAATGATTCAGGAAAGCTACTTCTGCATGAGCTGTGATCACTCTCGCAGATAACAGAATCCACTTACACAAATTGCTTTTTTTTGATCTGCAATATCATATCACTACATAGTTAGCCACACCTCAGAAGGTCCTTTGTTGCAGCTGCACTCTACACAATCATTTTCAAAAAGATTAAGGTAAATACCTAGCCAGTCTAATACTGGCATCAGACTCCACACTTCATCCTTCTGTAACACTTCAAATGATCTCTGAACTTAGTTGAATTCTTGCAGGAAAATAAAAACGTTAAATTGATTCTATTGCATCACTGCTGGTTTCCAAGCAGACAACGTAAAGTAACAGTTGTGTCTTTCTACTGACAGCTCCCTAGGTTCCCTGTGACTCTGATGATGTGTACCTCAAACTCCTGCAGTGTCACAGTCCCATCTGCAATCAGTTTGTCAGCATACTTCTTCAGCACTGGCACCTGCTTATGGATCTGCTTGTACATTAGAGGCTGCGTGAACATGGGTTCATCCATTTCATTGTGCCCTCTCCTACGGTAACAAACCTACAAAGGGAAAGATTGTTTCTGTTGGTAAGGGAAAATGTAACATGAGATCTTTCCATTTCATAGATGTACAGATATTTTAAGAGCTTTATGGTATAAAAATTATGGTACATATGTGGCTTCCTGTAGGCCTCTTAGTTGTTTTTTTAAATGAGGAGCCTTTAAAATCAAATGTTTCTTACACTGGACCTTCTAAGCCACAGAAAAATAAGACAGCAGTACAGAATGCACAGAATGAAAAGTTAAGAAAACCAAGACTTACCAAGTCAACCACCACATCTTTATTGAATGTGTTTCGCCATTCTGCAGCTACATTGCACACATACATCACTGCTTCAGGGTCATCAGCATTCACGTGAAAAATGGGAGCATTGACCACACGAGCAACATCAGTAGGATATGGAGATGAACGGGCCATACGGGGGTCTGTAGTGAAGCCAATCTAAAAATGCCAGAAACTCTTATTAAAACAATTTGGGCACTTCCTGCTACTCTGGTATGAATGCTTGACGTTTGCATTTAATAGTCATTTAAACAGCAGTAGCATCAGCTTTTCAGTTTGGCTACCTACCTTCCTTCACTCCCTTAAAAACCAATCCAAAGCAAATCTAATTGAATTAAGTATTACAAATTGAATTAAACAAATGTAGGAGATAAAATATTATCCACTCAGAGTTGCTCGATACTATGATCATTTTCAGGAACATCCCCACCATTTTAACAAGCAGAGGGACAATGCACCCAGTGAATACCAATTCAGAATAAAAAATAATAGGAGAGCAACTATTCAGCAGACAAGTTGACAGGAAAATGCTCCTCTTGGTACCTGGTTGTTGACTACAACATGAATAGTGCCGTTTGTGGTGTAGGATGGGAGGTCACTAAGATGAAAGGTCTCATAAACCACTCCTTGTCCTGCAAAGGCAGCATCCCCATGTAATAGTATGGACATAACCTAAGAGGGAGAATTAGACACATACATCCACATCTACATTAGAAAGCAAAACTGCAATTTAAGCTTCTCAGCAGGATTTCCTTGCTCTGTATTTATGTAGTGCTTATAAAATAGAACAGTATTTTTAGAATACACAGTAAATTTCTCAGCATTCTACTAGTTTGCAATTAAAAGAAAGCTTTAAGTCTACTTCCCCAAGTTACCTTTGAGGTACTGAAACCCTATCTAGTTCAATGTCTGATATGCCCCTTTTGTGAAGAAGGAAAAGAGGAAGACACTGTGATACAAAACTACTGGTAAATTAATTTTATTCAAAATACTATGAAAGGTTACTATATTAAACAATCTTTACCTTTTTCCCTGCTGTATCCCCTCGATAAAACTGCTCAGCTTTTGTTTTCCCTTGCACAACAGGATCAACTGCTTCCAAGTGAGAAGGGTTAGCCATCAGGGACAGAGTGATTTTCTTGTTTGTTGTTCGGTTGATCCTTTCATGGTACATTCCCAGATGATATTTTACATCTCCAGATCCCTAACATGCAAGATGTCATCATGATTCAGGAATGTCATCCATACCTGCTGCATTTAATTCACTATGCCTAAAATTTGTGCTTCAGCCTGAAAAATGCATCTAGTTAATTGCACATCAGCATGAACTATGGGTTTGACACTACAATTTCAAACTGGAACACTGTTCCTATTCTTTTACCTTACTGTTGCTACCCAATGTTGGATAAATATTTACAGAATATTGATATAATTTCATTTATATAAAACCAAAAAAAAGATGAGTTCATAATCTCTAAGCAAACTCTTATTCTGCAGTCATTCCTGAGATATCTTCTGCATGTTAGAGGTACAACATGATTTTTACATTTGTTAAGAAATTCCACCAAATCATGTTCCTCAAACTAGAAAGAAAGAAATGCATTGCAGCAGCTGATAATGCTATTTTCATAATAACCATGACCAAAACAACTAAAAACAACCTTGAATGTTGACCTCTCTGTACAAATCTATTGAAAAAATATCTTACTTCATCAGCTGCTTCAAGTTTGGGGTCAAACTGACAGAAGATCTGCTCCAGCTCTTTTCGGATCACATTAGCCAACACATTCAGCCGACCTCTAAGAAAATTCCAAACACAATTATGTCACAAAAATAGTAGTAACAGAGCTAACAGTATAACACTTACAAAATCAACAAATCACTCTGTCAGAAATTTGCAAAAGTTCACATCAAACTTTTGGACCTGAAACCCATGATTCAACTCTTCCCATTGCAAATTTCCTCCAATGGATTCCCTCAGGTGTTTTATAACACATAGTTATCCAAGTGAATTTTGTAGTTATCTAGTGGTCTTTATATAATCACATTAATAATTAGTTAAGTCAGACTGCAAAACTTTGTTAATAAAATTCTAGAATTTGTCTTAACACAATAAGCTCATTTGTTGTGATGTGTCCATTGACATTACCTATGAGGCATCCCCATTATAACATATTCAATTCCCATTTCACTGGATTTATCAATGATGGTCTTAAGTGCAGGAATCATTACTTCACATCCTTCCAAACCAAACCTCTTCTCAGAAGACCACTTACGAGCAAGGAAGTCTTCAAATCTTTGCCAAAGAGAAACACACAAAAAAACCCAAACCANGAGTTTTCGTATTAAGATAATGTAGCAAATACTGTCAAACATCTTTTAGCAAATGGAATTACATTACAATGTTATAAAATACAAGTTTTAAGTTTTTAGGCCTCTGGAATTAAGTCACACATAGGGAGGAAGACACAGGAAAGAATTCAGTCTTCTTCCTCCTCCATCTGAGAAGTATCTACTAGGACTTTGAAACAATGAAGTCTCTACCCCAGACTAAATTCACTTCTCAAGTTATTCACTTCTCACTCTCTTCTCATATACACAAATACTGACCACTGGGAAGGCAGAGTGACAGCAAAGAAGTCTCTCCTATGGATTGAAGAAAATATAACAGAGAACCTGTATTAAATACTTGTATTTACTTGTATATTGAATACTTGTATCAAATCAGAGTAGAAAGCATGCCTATTCCATAGGTCCCATTCAGGCTCCTCAGACTGTGTGATGTAACAGTTGGGAACGTGCCAAGAACTTGGACACTGGTATCTCTGCCTCAGCTTCAGCAGCAGAATGATGTCAATCCCTGACAGCTCTGTGTTCTTTCATTCCTTAATGCATTTGGGCCAGAGGCAATGCAAGTGGTTAAAAAGTACCTTTTACAAATGTTGAAAGGATTATATGTTGTAAAGCTTGGAGATACAAAAGGAAAAAAAACCAACATGTTCATGAAAGTAGCTATATTGGTTACATCATCTGTGCATTGCCTCCATTCATAACACTGCCATAATCCATTAATACTCAGCTTATTCCTCACTTAAAATGCTCACATTTACCTCTTTAGATTGAAATCCTGAAGGCAGTAAAATGAATTGTAGCCAAAAGACTCTCCTTAGCTCACCCATCAATACTCTTAAAATTCAGCCATCTAAGCAACAAGCCAGACCCTCAGCTGAGCTATTCTGCCAGAATTCCTCAGGGAAGTCTGTGGGGCTATGCCGGTTTATATCAACTGGAAGTGGGGTCCCATGGGAACAGCAAGTCCTACAGGGCAAATCAAAGCAGTGTACATGCTTTTTAACTCCTCTTTGCAGCTTCAAGTTAAGCCAGTATTGGACAAGTAGCAAGTTCTTTATTTGAGGCAAACTGCCACTAAGTGTGCAGAACTACAGGGTTTCAGAGTCACGTCTTGCAAGTTCCTCACATGCCATGATGAGTGCACAAAGGCTGGCAGCTCACCCACTGTCACTGCATGCATTCTGTATCCAGTGAGGAACACATCTCATTAGAGGGATAATCTGAAAATGTTTGACCCTGCCTAGATCAGACTCCACATCAGGCTCTAACACATTTACCAATGCGTATACAAAGTAGCTCAAAATGCACAAGGAATATTTTACAGCAGGAGTTAAAAATTACCCTTGCTAAAGAACCTTGCTACAAACACAAAAGATGAGAAATCTAACTCCAAAACTCAGTTTCAAGTACCTGAACTCTGTAGTACTTGGAATGAACATTTTTGAAAACAGTATTCTGGAGCAAAACAACAAAAACTTGCCTTACAAAGCCACAAATCTCAAAAGCACAACCAGTTTTCCACAAACCAGACATTTTTTTCCTAGATCATTTTAGAACCATAGAATAAAAAGTGCACTAGAGACAGTTGGATAGAAATTTTTGTAAAAATTTTCTTCCATTTTCAGCAGACAATTAATTTGGCAGAAGATGAACATTTGGCTCCTTCATGCTACTAGAAACCCCAGATCTTTCCACAGCTTAGGCAGGAATAAAAACACAAATTCTTAAGATACATGAAGATAGTTCATCCTGAGGATCTGTTAAATAAACTTATTCAAGTGTAATATTCATTTGACCAGTAAGTGACATTTTTATTTCTGTTTAAATGAAACTTTTAATCACACATACAATCTTGCTATAATATCAGCAACAAAACACCTGGCAAAAATATCTTTTGACACCTCCAATGAGCACTTCATTTTTAAGTCTTCGAACATGGAAGCTTAACCACAAAATATTCCTTTATAAATCTCTAACTATTGTGTTTATCAAAAGGCATGCAAACTGTTTCAGATTGTAAAAATTCGAATAAATCTTGTGTCTGAGAACTCTTGTTCTAAGGGTGAGATGATAATTCAGTCTCTGGGATCACAGTATTTCCACACAGATAGCCACAACAGGAGCAATCAATAAGCTGTTTCCAAATGTCCTTTCTTATATTGCAGAGACTAAAACTGTGCTGCCAGGTCATGTAACAGTGCAGCACATTTTGGCACATCTCAAAAGGAAAGGGCAGAAACAGGCCTTGAAAACACATTACAACATTGTTCTGACACCTGTTTTCTGAAACAAGATATGTATCTTTAACACACACCTATATTACTAGTCAATTGAAACAATTTTTTCCCATTTTATCTCCTCAAGCCAATGAAAACTTCACCAGATACCCCACTAAAGGCTGGGCAAATGTTACAAAACACAACCTGCCTTTTAGGATAATGGAATACAAAAAGTCACAACACAGACCCTGACTTGCTTTCCTTTGATATTGCAGCCAGGCTAACTGCACACACCTGGACTCCAGATTTCACTGAGTTTATTCACCTCAGCAGTTTATAGATGGCAGCAGATCCCACCCAGCACTCACAGAGCAGTTTCCCAGCACCACCCCAGTACCTCATTGAGCGCACCAGCCTGGCCAACAAAGTCCTTTTTTCCTCATTAGTAAACTTCATAACTCCTGGTGTCTCAAACTTCTGACGGATCCACTGGCACTGCTCCACATCATTGATGAACATGAACTCCAAGCCAATGTGTTGGCAGTAGGTATTCTAGCATGTGAAAACACCAATGGAGAAGCTTTAGAAGCTAATGGGTTATCTTCTCTGTTACTCCTTGGAAAGCTATCTTGTCTTCTTCTACTTCCACAATATCGTCCCCACAGTAATTGTGTATGTGAATAAATTATTTTACTGAATCTAGTTTTGTGACACTAAGTTTTCTCTACAAAGTAACACTTCAAAATCCTGAAACTGGAAGATTCTCATTTGGTGATACACTCAAAGTAGGCCAATAAACCTGCCTTATACTGACCAGCACATTTCACCTAACCAAGTACTGTTCTTACAGACACAGTCTTTTCTTTAGATGCACTAGCAAAGATTTCAAGTAATTTACCAAAATTAACTCTGTCTTCTCTAAATGTTACCTGAAATCAAACAATAAAGGTAGTGAGAAGATAGCTATGAAGTCTCATGAAATATCTGATAACCATGAAGTTACAGAAACCTGGATATTTGAAAAAGAACCCGAACAACTGAGAGCAAAGAAAAAACAAGGAGAAATACAAAGACACAACAGAAAATGTATCTCCTTGTTCATCTTTTAAATTTTCTTTTTCTTACCTTAAGACCGCTTCATCAGAAACAAAATCTGTTCAAAATACAAGTCAACAGACATAAGACCTAATATGAGTTTAATTTGAAACAAAACCACTCCAAACACATAGTATGTGCTCTCTACTGCCTCTGAAAAGGAACTGAATGTTAACCCCAATTAAAAAAAAAAAATCAAAAAGGAGAGAGAAGAGGAAAACAGAGGGTTATCTCTCCTTAACAAAAACCAGTTCCTTTGAGGCTTTTAGATTTTGCTATTGATTTTGTTGATTTATTTGCACATTGCGATTTTAAGGATTATCTCTTGAAAACTGTTACACAGATAAGATAGAAGTGCAAAAACAAAACCAAACAAATATGAAGTCTAAATACACGACAGAGATAACATGTTAACAATTTACCAGGCTTCAGCTAAGTCAACATGAAAGTCAAACAACTAAGAATACCCAAGTCACTCAGCAGTCTACAAATCCATTACCATTCCCACTTGCTGTTTTGCTATTTGGAGTTCACCTCTAATGATATTTATTCCTTAAAATTTGTTCTGCTTTAAATTATTTCAGCTTTGATGACTTCCTGCAGCATAGACCTTATCACCTGTGAGATAACGAAACTCTAAAAAATGATTGGGCATGGAAAATAAGGACCATCATCTCCAAGCTACAACTAGGCTTTCATGGATTTGGTATCCAGCCTTCACAGTTTTTCTCAAGTAAAAGTCTCACTGAAGATGGGGATTTGAGGACAACCCCTGAACATCCTGAACATTATATACATAGGTGTTCTATCTGTGGTTTTGACACTTAAAAGACAATTTCTAAAGGCTCTACTTCTTTTAAGCAATATCAGTTCTTGACAGAGCGAAGACTCAGATTAGTATTCGACCATATTCACCTCTTCAATACACATCCTTAATCTATGTATTTTGGATATCTGGGTAATGAAACCAATAGTGCTGCTACCTTTAGAAACAGTACAAAGGTTATTTTTTGTGTAACTTGAATTTTTTACATTCTCTATTAATAATTGACAAAGGATAAGGGTTCTTCTGACTGACAACTGGAAAAAGTTCACTTTGGTTTGGATGAAAACAATCACAAATTCAAAAATGTCCCACTGACCTCCAGCCGTTTGATGATCTCTCGTAAAGAAAGACTGTTTTCATTTCCTCCTATGAAGGTGGTTGTTGGCAGCTGAAACACTTTGTCCAAATCTGATTCATGCAAACCATAAAACCCTACAAACAGGTACATTATTCAGTTGCAGAATGAATGGGCAGGAGACAAAAAGGAAACCAGCACTTTTCAAACCATGGCAATTATGTTTAATAAAGCAATATTAGGAAAGAAGGTACCAGAACAAAAATGGAAGATGTGAGTATTTTAAAGGTATTCATTAGTGAAATGCATTTTATTCTGGATTTTAAAATTAATGTTCTAAAATGTTTGCTTAGAACTATAGACCATTCTTTCTTAAAGACTTGTTAAAGGAATAAGGGAAAAATAGCTTCTTACAATTGTAAGAAGCAAGTGTATAACACAATATACATTACATATAGTTAAAGGAAGTTGTATATACATTAAAACTATGTATTTCACTGAATTTCACAGAATATTCTCAATTGGAAGGGGCACACAAGGATCAGCAAGTCCAGCTCTTAAGTGAATGGGCTGTACAGGGATTGAACCTGCAACCTTAGCACCATACTCTAATCTCAATCATTATGTGTGCATGCACATTTAAAATATTTTAAAAAACAAAATAGCTTCTCTGTTTTAATTTTGAACTCTATCTTGGTTACAGATAAGCTGCAGACATCCACTTTAACACTGATAAGATAGCCTGCACATGACTCTTAAATCAATAAAGAACAGGGCTCTGTATTCCCTGTTAAATGACTTTTCTGAAGAGGAAAACAAAGCAGCAATTTATAGATGAAATAATAATGGAATTTAGCATTTAAAGTCAGGCCATAGGACTGCATTACTACTTCTTTTACTGTACAGAATTGTCAGTAAATAACATATTTAGTGCTTTAAAAATCATATATATTTAAAATATTAATTTTTGTTTTAATAAAAATTTTAATAATATATTAACATTTGAAGCCTGGAGTGACCAAAAAAAAGGGTAGGTATTACCACTGCTCCTTTTTGGAATCATAAGGCTTTTTCCCAGCAGGAGGGGAGAGGCATGCAGGGGATGACAGGGGCTTTAGTGTCATTTGAAACAAAGCAGCACTAATATCCCATTTATTTTTTTCTTTTGCTGACTTTCCCTTAGACTTCACAGGCTCTTCATGTTCTATCATGCATAAACCAGAACACATACAAGAGTGATCTGGGCACACACAGAACATCTGTGCTTTGTACTGCAGCAGCACATATTTACTGAAGCATCACCTCATGTTTAAAGAGATGCAACCTTACTGAAATCCTGAAAGCAGTTCTGTAACTCGAATCATGCAGTAGGTACATTTGTGAGTACCTGCATTTTAAGAAGCAACTCTCAGAAGAAACTTCCTACCACAAGGTTTTTCAAAAAGAAATCAGAAGATAGGACAAAAACTGCACAGAAAAACCAAACACTAAAATAGTTTCTGTACTGCCAGAGACCTTTCATAAGTTTCCTGGTTGGAACATTCAAGGACAGGCAACATTAGAGACCCTTCTCTTTTTGACTGTGCCTAGACTAGGTTAGAAATTTTGTTTCTCTTCACAAACTGAAATCACCTCAGTTACACTCTCAGAGACATCTCATTCAGAGGTCTTGCATATCTTTCCTATGGGCACAAGGGCTTCAGCATGATGCCTTCTGAGCAGTCACAACACTCTGTACTGAACTATCTGTAGAGTCCAAAGAAATGTGTACTTACATGCTACCTGTCACCCATGCTCCAAACTATATTAACTCAGTAAAAGTCTAATGTATTTTCTAGTAGGAACTTTCCTTTCATTAAAACTGACAAACTTCAGAGAGAACAACCAATTTGTGTAAGCATCTCTATTTACAGTCTTAGGTGCTCCATGGCCTTTATGCCATCAGAACTGCTTCTTTCCCTATCATTAGAAATAGAATGAGACAGTAGACAGTAGATGTGCCTACAGTAAAATTAAGCAGAATGGTTTTTATCTACTACTCACATTATGTTTTATGTCTGGTCCAAAAAGCTTCCGAACACATCAAAGAAAAATTGATTCAGTGTCTTCATCAAGTAAAAAACTACATTTTAAACAAACCAGGTAGACTGAAGAGTAGAGAAAAATCAATCAGTTGTTTTTTTATTCAAGCAGAGTGAGGCAAAGAAATTGATCCGTGCAATTTCTCAGACGTGCCCTCCTAGAAATGAAAACTACCTCTACAAAAGCAGACCCTTCTGCACTGCACTCTTCCAGCAGTAAACTAAAGTGACCACCTCTGGATTACACCCACAAGGAAAGAATTCTATGCCTTCCATATTTTCTTCTGGTAACTTCAAACAGACCTCTTCAAGACATACAGGAGGAATAAGTATCAGACACCAGAACACAGATTTGGTAGGAAATTCACCCTAAAGTCCTCCATCTAGTGTTTTCTGTATTGCTTGTTTTCCCTATTGACTAGCCTTCAGATGGCCCTAGTTCAAACAAGTATCAAACATAATGGTGTAAGTAAGAGTAACTTTGACATCCAAATCTTGGTCTAATGTATGGATTAGTATTAATTTCTGTGTAGTTCAAAAATACAAGATTTAGGGGTTTTATAGAGTGTTTATAATCATCATTCACCAGAAGATGAATTCACAGGAACCTCACCTGTGATGTCAGAGTACAAATTCCATCATCCTGAAATTTAGGTCCCTTACAGGTACTCAAAGGCACTACTTCATGATACTGGCAGGGAAAAAAGGTAGAACCTTCCCTGAAATGTGGCATCCCTGCCTATGGAGCAAGGTTGGACCAAGATGATCTTTAAGGCCTCTTCCAACCCAAGCCTTTCTATGATTCTATGAAATGTCTGATTAAATCACCTCAGGCCAATGAGACACAAGACAAAATGAGCACTGCAAATAAGAAGACAGTATACACACCAAGCTTATCGATTGTAGTAATTAGGTCAGATGGAATAAATGAATCCAGGTCTGCATCCAGAATTCCAAGGGGATCTAGCTGAGCCACATGATGACCACGGATCTGAAAAGGGAGGAAAGTAAGAGAAAAATGAAATCACAGTAAGTCAGACACAGGGAAAAATGCACTGATCTCTCTCCACAATATATTTATATCTATCTATCTATATAAGGCATTAAGTCAAATAAGCAAACACCAGTAACGTGAGGACAGGGTCACATTTTCTCAAGTTTTCCCATAAGAACCAGAAATAAGCATTATATCACTGGTTACATACACTATTAAAAATTAATGAATAAACATTAGAACATAGCATTTATTTTGTCTCACATACAATTCAACTGGGATTAGACTGAAGTTTAAGTGAAGAAAGTTACTAAAGATTTGCCACCTTTTGTTCCCTGCCCCAGCTCGTGTTGCAGGCGTGGCTGCAGTGCCACGTTTGTGTCATTCGGTGGCAGAGAGGACAAGGCGAGGCCTTCCCCTGGTGCTCTGACCCACGTGGGCTCCCAGGATTTCTCAACAGCCTGACATTATTGCTTTGCTGTTTGTATGTTACACTTGAGAGGCGGCGGGCGTTGGCCGAGTGGCGTAGGCCCCCGCCTGTGGAGCCGGCTCCTCCTCTGAGGATGCTGGTTCGAATCCTGGAGGAACTCGCTGTCGCCGTCCGAGCTGCTCGGCCGTGGCAAGATGAGCCTCAGGAGTAAAGGGAGTGGGGCCAGTTCTGCGCACACTGTGCCTCACCTAAAAAATCCATTGCGCAGGCTTATCCCAAGATCTTCATTCGCGAAGTCCAGCCAACAACTAAAGATTACTCTCAATCTCTGAGTAAAATTTAGAAACTATGACTAGTCTATTTGGCAATTCAGTCATTTTGTATTTCTGCCTGAATCTTCCTTTCTGCACCTGCAGAATACTAAAATACAGCATTGCTGACCTAAAACACAGATTGGTGTTGAAGTATTTATATTGATAGTGAAAGGATTGCTCTTCCTGAGCTCTGCTCTGCATCAGATAGCATCTGACAGCACCTATCTTCATTCATGAAATTTTTGAAATTTGATCTATAATAAAATTGACATTTATGACACCAAAGAATACAAACTGAGTGGGGAATTCAGCCAGCTTTCAGTTATTAGTATGATTGCTGTCAACACATGCCACAGGTTGCTATAAACTAGGACCTTACATCATCATATAACATTGCTACAGAAGAAATAAACAATTGATCCAATAGAGCCACAAATATAAAACATTTCATAAAACAGTTTCATGTGCGACTCATATACCAAACTAACTCATTAAAAGCTTTGTATAGATGAGTATATGAATATTTTCTCAAAATTTTTCTTTTCAATGACAAATTCAGATTGCTTGGTAGAATTTCATTCACATTACTAGCATCTTAATTGTCCCTTAAAAAAAAAAAAAAGGAGATTATAAACTGCAATATTAATAGTGAAGTGCATCACACAGTGAGAGAGTATTTTTGAAGTGTGGCTGCAATTCTTTGCATCTCATGAATCACCAGTAATAAAATTCTGACAGGCCAAATGATGCCCACGGCAACATCTGTGCCATCTGACTGTTTACAGCAGCACAAAGTCTACCTGACTGGAACTATGCAAACAATTCTGTCTCAGCATCATCAATAGGAAAGAGTTCACCTCTCTAAGTTATATTTGCTCTGCAGTATTAATAGGAAGAGGAAGAAGACCAGCAAGAATGCCAAAACGCACAAGAGCAAATCAGTAAAGTGATGTGCCATACTACATTCCAGGAACAGTTTGGTCTTTGACAGTATTTTCCTCAGTATCAAGCTATTTTTAATAACTTCTACTACTTCCAATGGATAGAGAAAATAGTAATATCTGCAAAAATCAGACATCAGCCTTGTGGAAATACATGCATGGAAAATTTTCATCAATTGTCACAACTGACTAAGTGCAAGTACAGACTACCTGAAGCTAGACTTAAAAATAATGACGTCTAGACTAAGATTGAAAAAGAATAAAGAAACAAACTAAAACCAACCAAACAAACAAAAACCCCCCAAAACAATAACAACAACAACAAAAACCCCAAAACCAAACAAACAAAACCCCCAACAAACAAACAAAAAACACAAAACAAAACTAGACTATAAAAGAAGACTCGACAAATTAATTTCTTTAGACTCGCTTTTGTTAAGCACACACATTTCACTGGAAATCCTTGTCTTGGCATGCCCAGTGCTCTGTGTTAGAAAAAGCAATAGATTAACTGCCTTTTCAGAAATCCAGCTCAACAGACCATAGAACAGTTTACCAGAAAGACCATAAAATACTGACAGTTTTGAGAAATGAAAATTCTGTATCCTTCTCCATTTCATTTCTTTATCAGGCAAAGGAAGGTCACAAATTATCATACCACTTCAACACTGAATTGAGAGGATATTAAATGCCTCTTAAAAAACAGACAGTTGCCTTAGGCAATCCTCTTTGATTGTTTCCTGCAGACACATGAGTGCCTGCCATTTATACAGACATTTCTGTTCCATCACTTGACTTGGACAGCACACTCTTTCAAATAAAGGGAACAAACTGGCAATCCTTGAACTATGCTCAAGTAAAGCATGTCAAAGCAGCCTCACATTCTCAAATTTTATCTAATTCTTCACCAAATTTTTACTGCAAACAAAAGTGGTTGGTTTATACATACCCATTTCTAAGTAAATTTCATATATTCTCTATGTTCAGAAACATTTGTACTCTTTTGCACCACCTCTCCAACTCAATGGTGACAACGCCATGTGTACAAAAAACAGTCTTTCAACAAGTTCCTCTTCTATTCTCTGATGACATCAAACAGGAGTTAAAATTCTTAAGACATGGTAGAACAGATCTGTTGAGGTCAAACTATAGAAAACTTCTTGGGAATTTATACACTTACTTGAGAAATAAAAATCAAACAGGAATATTTTGCTCAATACAGATCTGTTTTTTGGGGTTGGATTGGTTTGTTTGGGTTTTTTTGGATGTGTTTTACATTGTTTTTAAGCCTTCTATTGAAATTAAAATGCAAAATACGAGTCTAAATAAAAATAGTCAAACTTGGTTTACATTGACAAAGCATGTAACAAAACCACTGTCCTATTTCCAAAATTCTTCTTCATTTAGAGGAAAAATAAGGATAATAGACTTCTTAATTAATAAGAGGGTCAAAAATTGAATGTGAAACAAAGTCAACTGTGATGAACAGCTCTCTAAAAGAAATCCACAAAAGCTGATCCAAACTCGGTACTGTCAGCCTTCCAAAATTCAGCTTCTGGTTAATTTATTATTTCTCTTCTCTCTTTTTATGTATAATCCTATGTATAATTATGTATAATTCACCCTAAATGTAAGCAGAAGCAAGTACATTTCATTCTTTCTTAAAGAAAGTAACATTTAGAGCTGTAATACAAACTTTCTCAGAGGTGAAGAAAGACTTGGATCATGGAAAAATTTGCTGTTGAAGAGAGGGGAGTGTCTTTATTCCACTGCACACATCCAGAGATTCACTAGTACAAATACACCCAGGAAAACTCCCTTCATATGAAGCACAACTATGTCAGATAATTTGGCTTTCCAGTTTGGTCAGGCAACTTACTGGATCAGAGACACAGACACAAAAAGAGCCTTAACACAGTCTGGGGAGACAAAGGAACAGCAAAGACTAAGCTTTGACTTGTTTGGCTCCGGCTCCTGGTAAAGGGGCAAACTGACCCAAGAGATTCACGTTCCCTTTCACAAACAACCATCTCCATAAAGTGCTTCCAGGCTAAGTCAGATGACCAATGTCAAGTCTGCAGGTAATCTGGATTATGAATTTGCTAAACCAGAGGATCACCCCAGTCTGAATCCAGCCCTTTCATGTTTAGACACTGTGCAGGAAATAAAAAGTTGTCCAGTTCAAGATATTTTGGATCAGAAGAAAGGCAATAGTTAGGCCCACATGACAAACAAGAACATAAAGAGAAAGAAAAACACTGTTTGCGCAGGAGAGACCCTCTCACACCCACTTCAAAGTACACTTACTTGGTATGCTCTTATCAAAGACTGCACAGCAAGGTGATCTTCAACAACCTTTTCAGCTTTCCCCGGTGTCTGGGCCAGGCCATGGCTCTGAAGAAATGATGTCTTTCTTTCCAGTTGCTCTGGCAGATGGGAATCATGGGCTTGGCCGATATTAGCATTTTGGAAAAACAAGTCCCAAGACTGGACATGTGTACAGAGAGGAAGAAGGAAAACTTATTACCTCAAGCAGAAGTCTCCACCAAAAGCAGGTCCTTCAAGGTGCAAATACACCACATTACAGAGTTAAGTACCACTAACAACCAGTAAAAACAAAGTACTGTGTCCAAATCTCAGCATCAATTGTGTGTTTTATTTGCACTGAGCCCTTTTCTTCTCATTTCTTATACTGTGCTTGGTCAGTGGAAAATTCTCCAGCACATATGATGGCAAAACATCTTCATACATTACCCATTCACACAGCTCTTTTTAACTGCGGTATTTATTTGGGCAACTAGGAATGGGAATGATATTATGCAGCTGGTAAAGAAATGAATCCATTCCTTTAATGATACTTATAGAATTTACAATACTTCAAGACACTCAATATGCTCAATCAGAATCAGTCTTTGAGAGTTTTTCTTGAAGAAAATGTTTTAAAACAATTAAAGTCTTTTGAGTGAGGCTTTTTTCCTAAGATCCTTTTCTCACCAGCCTAGGGCACCTTATTGTGAAAGAAATTACGGACCTAGTTTTGGGTGCAAGTCATAACTTTAGAAGAGCACTTGTTTCAGAAACTGAATCGCAACAAGCAAAAGACCCTTTTATTTCCATCTGTGCTTTTACACAAGCTACTTCACTCACATATGCCCAAATACTGTTTTCCTGAACTGTTTCCATTCTAATGAGGTGGTCACTGTACCAGGTTAGACTGGTATTAGATATATAATGCTAACAGAGATAGGGGATAAAACATCACAAATGCTTATACTCAACAAAGAAGGAAGTCTGCACTAGCAGGCAACTGAGCAATACTTGTGCCTAGCTTACAGTCTCCATAGAAGGTGATGAAAGTTCATAAAACTCTTCCCTCAGCTGGCTAGCTTCAATAAAAAAAGGAAGATATTTCAAAACTTTAAATTCTTTGTGACTGGAATAGAAGAATTGTAAGATAAATCTAATTTTGTACTATGCATGTTATTTACTCTGCCTGTGAGGTTCAAACTAACACATTTCAAAGAACCAACTCCCAGAAAAGACAAAAAGTGGTCCAGGGAGTTTATTTTAAAAAGATTACTTAATATATTCATTACAGAACATACAAAATAATCAAAATAACACAATACAAACATGGGACAACATAGATATATTTGTAAAATCCTGTTTTCATTAAAAAATATCTTCACATTGAAATTTCCACAAGATTTAAGGCATTCAGAAACACCATGACAGGGGGCAGCATAAAATAGCTAAACATATCCAATCTTCCAAATTCAAGTTATGGAAGTGGGGGTCTCACTGAATCCATGGATTCATTATCATTAGCATGAATTCATCGCCCAAGAAATGCCTTTATGGCTTTAATGCCCTTCTCTTACTTCTTATTTCCCACAAAGCTGCATTGATATAAATACAATAAACTTAATTTATCACCTTGCTCTTACACAGACTTCAGCTAAATATAGCCTTTTATACACTGTGACAAATTAAGGCACACAGATGTGTGGTGGTAAATTCAGACACACTGATGAAGAATTCATTCCTCCTCCCTTCTCTTATTTATGTTCATTTCATATATTGTTCTTGTCTGACATCTTGCTACTCACACCAAGACTAGATGTCTGAATTTACATAACATCCTCTAAGTAGTCTACAAGAACCTATTAGTGTGACTGCATTTAGGCTGGATTCTCTCTGTATACCTTCTTACTCTGCACTAAGAACAGTATTGTTATTCCATGCCTGTACAGCATCCAGTCTGTTTTTCACTGTCTGGGATTTGCAGATACTCAAGAGCAATCCCTTTTTTAACTACTAAGGCTCCCTAAACTGAAGAAATTATTTTGGCAATACACAGGTATTACTTTTCATTAAGCACTAAATTCAAAAATTCCAAAAACACATTTGGATCCATGACACATTGGATATTTAGTATTCATTCAAAGTCTTAGTAAAGACTTTCCTTTGCTTATGTTAAGGTTCCTTCCTTACTTTTTCCAACACCATCATACATATATTATATATGATTATATNAAGTTATCATGGTCCCACAAACAACTGAATATGTTTTTAGACCAGGGCTCTGCTCAGAGAGTTGCTAACAAAATCCAAATCAACTTGCCCAACAAGTGACCTGTTTAAGGAGACTCAGTATAGGACTCTTCTTACTTGCAAACTCACAAATATAAAGAAATGTTTACATCTGAAGATGCACCCATTTGGGACAGAAAGAACCCACACTATTTTTTCCTATCACATTTTTGAACTTATTGATTTGTTGGACAGGCTTGACATTTAATCAGAGAGGAGGGAAAATACATCATTTGGCTACAGAAAATTAGTTTTTTCTAGATACACATCCATCAAAGCCTTTAAAAATTTCTATAGTGTCTTTCAAGATTGATACCAGACTATAGTCTTCAAGTCCTGTGTATCAATGCCAGTCTTTGGCAACAGCATTTGCCATGTGACTGAACAGACAGAAGACCAACTTGGACTTACAGAAAAACCTGCATCTCCGCAACTAGATTAGTGAAGTTCTCAAAGAAAATGGTAGATGATACTTATAAGAGAAAAATACATCTGCAAAAAAATAAACTTACTATAGTGATAGATCATACTTTTTTTTTCCTTCTGTCAGCAAATCTATATTGTAGTTAACCATTATTTTCTCAAGTAATATAACACAATTCAAGTGACTCAGTGGCAACATTCTACTCTCATATA
Organism: Formicarius rufipectus; assembly: GCA_013399695.1. Taxonomy (NCBI): domain Eukaryota; kingdom Metazoa; phylum Chordata; class Aves; order Passeriformes; family Formicariidae; genus Formicarius; species Formicarius rufipectus. The sequence continues at coordinate 268,552 of VXAU01002185.1, forward strand.
ATAAACAGTGTTAGAATAACAAGTAACTTGTTTATTATCCTGATGGTTTGCTTTTTTTCCTAGTGACATCACAATATTTATCAACTGCAGTGAGGACAGTAAAGCCTTAAAAGACACATGCTGAGCATCACTACATCATTTGAAAAAGAAAATAAATAAAATTAAGCCAAAACAAAACCCCCACACTTTTTCCTAGTACATAAACCAAGGAAGAGATTACATGTTCACAGTAGAGCAGCTGTATACAGCATAACATGGCAGGCATTATGTACTCCATATCCAACCATGCAGTTTTGTAATTAATCTTGTGATAGTAATAACTGAGCCTTGTCAAGCTCCTCTCTCATGATCTATGGCCCTGACACCCAGCTTCAAGGAGAAATAATGATGCCTTTTTCAGAGACCACGTCATTTTATTCTCATTGTTTTGACTATTCTACGGATAGGAAACTCAAAAGGCAAAAAAAAAAGTAAAAAATCATCAGGAATGGATTTGCACAAAGAATAAAAGCTAAATATATACATGCATATTCCTTGAAATACAACCATGATATACATAGAAGAGAGAGATTCTTAGAAACACTGATTATGCTCCTTGGAATGTGACAGCCATATTTTAAACAGTTTTAAATACACCTATGTGGGAAGATATGTCCAGTCACATCTTCTGAGAGGGAAATCATTAATTAATTAATTGGAGTTTCTAAGTAAAATTGAGTAGAGTATGTCTTTTAAAGCCCAGAAGAAAATTATCTTTTCCATCTAATCAACTAGGAGGTACATCCTTTCTGAAATGGAGATATCCAAGAAGAAGAAACATGAGGACAAATAGGATATAGAGAGGAAAACAAGAAAAGATAATGTAACATCTAAACAACTAGAACAAACAGGCTTTCTAAACCATGCTGGACATACTGAATAAAACAACAAAATATTAGTAGCCTGCAGAGAGTCAAATTATTAACCTTACAATAACCAACACCACATGGTGTCTCTTGACACTATATTCCAACACTTCCACCCCTTTCCACAGCAGAATGACAAATTCACAACTTGTCTACAGTCATAAAATTACAACATGAATGTTTCTGTATGGAGTGATTTCAACCCTTAGCATTTTTAACTTGCTTTATAAAAGCCCAAATTGAACAATTTGCATCAGCAAAAATCTTGGGAAGGTACTTACAGCTTTCAGCTGATGAAATCAGATGGTTTTCAAGAAACCAAATATTAATTTTCTTGATGAAACAAAGTAAAATTAATCAGAAACATTGTTCCCCTCCCCCCACTTTCTTTCTAGGTTGTGAAAAACCTAATAATTTAGGCAAGAATAGCTGTAAACCATTACTTCCATCAACTGTCATCTTTTAAGCCTCATAAACCAGGGACATGGTGAATTTACTTCAGGTCATTACTGTTGTAAGTATATTACGTATAGTTAAGCTAGAAAAGAATTCACACATTTTCATAATCATGCTGGTTTTGGCTAGGGTAGTAAATTTTATGCACAGTAGCTGGTTTGTGCCTGTTTTGGATTTGAAAATGGGGTTGGTAACATAGAGATGCTTTTGTCATTGCTGAACAGCACACACAGAGCATCAAGGCCTTTTCTGCTCCCCACTCCATACCACCAGCTGCGGGTGAACAAGGAGTTGGGAGGGGACACAGCCAGGGCAGCTGACCCCAACTGCCCCAGTGGATATTCCATACCATATGACAGCATGCTCAGCATATAAAAAAGAACAAGCAAGGGGGATGTTCAGAGTAAGGGCATTTTTTGCCCTAAGTCACCATGACATGTAATGGAACCCTGCTGTCCTGGGGATTGCTGAGCCTGTCCATGGGAGGTGGTGAATTAATTCCTTGCTTTGCTTTGCTCATGCGTGTGGCTTTTGCTTTCCCTATTAAACTGTCTTTATCTCAACCCACGTGTTTTCCCACTTTCACCCTTCTGATTCTCTCCCAGTCCTGCTGGTGGGGGTACCCGAATGGCTGCACGGAGCTTAGGTGCCAGCTGGGGTTAAACCACGACCAGGAATGCATCTTGAATTACCTGGGATCCACTCCCTAGGCCACACTTTACTCCACCAGTACATTTACATTCCCCTATCAATTCACTTCTGGTAATTCACCGTACCCCTACAAAGCACCTTACTCCACCAGGATCTGTCGTCAGGCTGTGCCTGAACCGTCAGACGAACTGGACTGTATTCAGGCAGGACATTCAGCATTTGCGCCTCCTCCCGAGCACCAGCAAAACAACGAGCAGCTCTCACTTCTCGGGGACCTCAGTTCAGCACCCTGGGCAGCTCCGGGAGCCGCGCTCAGCGTTGCCGCCCCGCTCCCGGCCGACGCTGCGCTCTGTCCCCGAGGAAGTGTTCCCCGGGGGAACTTCTCACCCCGCAAGAAGACTGCAGGGCTTCCCAGCAGCACTGGGAAAGGGTCTGAATGAGGAATTCATTCTTCTGAAAGGAAAGAAGTTCACCACGAACCAACACAACGTAAATAAAATAAAAACGATGTCACCACACACACTCCTTATGTATGAGCTCCTCCCTTCAGTGTTCTCAGTATAAAAGGGTTGATATCGATCTACAGCCCACACACATCATGAGGGCTTCCCAGGAATTAATTCAGTGTGCCCCCACAATGTGCTACCACACTTCACACTGGTTAGAACTTCAGCTGGCAGTGTGGTAACGAGGGCTCAAAGTCAGATGGGATGAGAGAAGGAGCCACTCCTGAAGAATGTCTCTCCAGTTCCAAACTAAGGTGTAACATAAAAGATCCAGGATCTATTTGCTATGTGAATAATAGCCAGTCTTCAGCATTGTCACTGCATATGTCAACCACCAACAGGATTACATTCATACACAACATTCAAAAAAAAAAAAAAAAAAAAAAAAAAAAGAAAAAAAAAATCCAGCCACAGAATTGCCTTTTTTGGTCTCCTTTTTTGTTTACTCTGCTCAGTGTGCACCACTTCCTCACACTGTAGATTGACCATCAACTTTAGAACAACAACTTCTAAGTGCCATTTTGATATACCTGCCTCAAGAATAAGGGAACAGAGAACAGTGTGGTAAACATTCTGGGCACAAATCACATTACTTCTCCAGATAATGACTTGTCTGTCTTAGAATTTATCAGACTTCTCACCAGCTTCTTAAGTTACTCTACATGTATCACCATAACAGAGCCTTCCTTGTCAGCAGAAAGCTTGTTAGAAAATAGTCTATGTATTTTGCCCACAGTAAAGGATTTGGGCAATAGATTTAAAGGGGTTTTTAAAAAAGAAAACAAATGTATGTCGCCTGGAGAGGGAGAGAGACAAAATAAAATACTTTTCAAGATACTTGAGAAGAATTTTCTGACAATTTCATATTCGGTTTTAAGGTTTAAACTTCCACAGATACCTAAAGGGAACAACTTTCATCTTCTTTAGACAATTTAGAAATACCAACATCAACACATTATTTAAATATTACATATTCTCTAATACAACCTTATTAAACAAAAAAAATATATGTATTTTATACTTGGGACTTCTTCTGTATGTAACCAATTACTTAATGGATTACTTGAAATACTTAAACAGCATTTCCATGCAGGAACAAAGGAACAAAGTTTCAGAGCAGCTTACTATTTCTGGTCTGGATTACTCATTCTTTCCCCTCAGCTCACCATGCCTGTGGCTCCTCTGTACTTTTAGAGCTGCAATATAACATCTTACAACAATCAATATGTGGGAAATTAAATTCACATTTTTCATTTCAGACAAGACTTTTTCCTGAACTTTCATTTAAAAAAAAAAAAAAAAGTTAAAAAGTAAAAAAAAAAAAACCAAAACAAAAACAAAAACACAACAACAACAACAACAACAAAACAAACAAACAAACAAACACAAAAAACAAACCTTAAACCAATATATTATCATCTACAGTCAAGTATTAGACTTACCTTATGTACACTTTTAGGATTTTCAAGCCATGCATAGTACATTTCCTCCACATAACTTGAATTACTCCCATTCAGGAAAGGCTCTGAGGTTCCTGATGAAAGATACCGTTGGCCATGTAAAAATGCCCTTCTGGCTATACCCTGCTTTTCCGGAAGTTTAGTGCCATGCCACTTCAGCACAGTTGCAAACAACTTCAGATGACTCATGTTCATTTATTAGACAGACGATTCAAGTCTATTAATGACAAAACCAAACTTAATCAGAGAAAGAGACAACGAATTGCAGACACATTCAAGCCTCGGAGTGAAAACTGATGTTTACAGCTACAGTGCTCTTCAACAAAGCTCAGGTCTAGGCCTGTCTCGTCAGAGTTAGACTGAGAGCAGCGGAATCGCTGCTGATGGCCATCCCCACAATGAGGCAGCTCATCTCACAGCTTCTGTAACTCATAACATGCCCCCAGTCCCTGAAGCAATCACCAGCTGTAGCACTGCCCTGAGCCCCAGTTCCCTGGGAACAAACGAGTCTGCTAATCCCTGACTCCTTTGGAGCTCTTGGCAACCCTGGCTGCTGTCGCTCCGTTCAGAAAGCTGCGGCCTTTTACCAAGTCAAGCTGGGGTGGGCTCAACCAACAGTGTCAAACACGGGCACCATGGTTACAAAAAGCCACTACCTCAAATTTACGCCATGAGTAACGGAGCTGACAAAATAATTAGAAGCATTGGTTAAGTGTTCATATTGACATTGGCCTTCAATCAAACAGTGTTACAGTAAGAAAAGGTTCAGGTTAATTTGTTTTCCTAGCAACATTTATCTTATGCTTCCAATGAACTCTTTTGAGCTCTGAAACAATGAGAGCAGATACCCTGCAATTTTGAAAAAGAAGGCGAAAAACAATATGGGTTGAATCTTGGGAATGCTGAACATTATCAGTTCCAGTGTTGGCAAAGGGAATTAGAGCTCACCTTCAAAATAGCACTAACAAATGCAGCTTACAACAGTCCTAAAATAGTATAGTCTTAATGATGAAGTTGCTACAACTGTAAAGATATAGCAATAATGCGAAATTATTAGTTTCATTTTCACTTTAGAAATATTTGGAATGCTAAAAGAATATAAAGGGTAGGGTTAATTAAGAGGAAGTAAAATTCAGATCTAAGTTCCAGGTGTGTCTCATTTGATTTGTTTTGTTTTCTACCTAGAGAAGCAATTTATTTGGTCACGGTAAAACAGAATGTTTTTTTGTCGTTTGGTGTGATTAGTTGAACAGATGCTTAAAAGAAACAAAAGCACGACGTTGCCAAGTGAACTTCAAAGTATTTTAAAACAATAATGTCATTTTGAGTCATAGAACAAAATTTATTATTACCTATTACATGCTAAGATTCCTTTATCTCTAATTTAAAAAGAGATACCTTGAAAATGTTGCAACTAACATTTTGTCTATAAATCCCATTATTTTCTCACTGTTTTCCCTCTCACCCCCTCATTTCAAAAAAACAAAATATATAGTTATAAACTCCTAAATTATTGAGGCATGAGAAGAGCTGAATTTTTCATCCTTCAATTTAAAAGTTAATACTGGTCTTCAGAAAAAAAAAGTAAAAAAGGGCTCTTACTTAATAAAAGAGCATTACTGCTTGTTCTTCTCTGGCATCAGATTTTTAACTCCACATCTATTTTAAGAGCTCATAAGTGGATCCCTTTCCTAGTTGTTACCTTGAATAGTATCATCCCAGCAGTGAACTCTCCTGCTCTATCACACCAAGTTCCCTTGTCTCCACTTTCAAGACTTCTGCAGCCTTTTCACTCTCATCCACCAGCAGATCTGACACATAGCTCCTAACACCAGCTGCCACCATCCACTTACTGAATGTTCCAAGCAAGCTCTTGTTCACATTCTCCATGGTGCCCAGACACATGGAAAGTATTCTCCCAGGGCAGCATCACAAAAACTAGTGTACAGTCCTCCTTTAAACCTATGAACCCCTCAAAATCACACACTCTTCTTTCTCCATTTGGCATTTGCAGCAAATTGGCAACAGCTAGGCTACTGATACACTGAATTCCTGACATCAGTATTATTTCCTAGCTACCTGTGTTCACTTGTCATTTCCCATTTCACAGATTCAAAGTTTATTTCCTCCTGTGTCAACACCCAGTCTCTGATCAGGGCTCCAAGGCAACTGTAGGAACAGAAACACTATCAGAACCATTCTGAAAGCAGATTAAGTTCTGCAAAAGCTCAGAGTGACTGCAACAGCTAATACAGACTGCATATATAATTCTCTTTCAGATGTAACACTATGCATGCATGATCTAATTTTGCAAAAGTTGGTAAGATTTCAACATGTTATAACAGTAAGAACAGAGGTCACCATGGCACTTACAACTTCTGAAAGAAAGTGCCCACTCTGAAAGAAATTATTATTCCACTTATCTTACTGCATGCAAATCTCACCCTCTACCACCGAACTTTTGCACAGATGCCTTGGGGGTGGACACTCATTCCTAAAGGGTTACCTACCCTCATTCAAAGTGCTTTGCAAAGATCTGGGAGAGAAGAGAATGAGAGGAACAATTTTCTCAGTTTATCATATTACAGTGGCAAGCTTCTTAAATAGGGTTAATTTCACATTCTTTCTTCATAATACATCTGCCTGAAGAATGTGCAGCTCTTTTGTCTAGCAGTTAGTAAAGAACACAGCAGAATAACAATTAGGAAGATTTGAAAATGGATGCAAATAACATAATATATAACAAAAACAAAGAGCTTCTAAGTGGGACCAGTCACTTCCTTCCAGATTCATTTAAATTTCAAAATGGGGTCAGAACTATACTTCAAACTGTAACTTACTAAATATGCAGTCTGTAAGAGCTATGGTCACTCCTGTGAAGATACAAAGATCACTTGTGAAGAAAACTGTTACCACAGACATTATTCCTATCTCATGAAAAAGTAATGCATCCATTTTTACGCATGTATGAAACAAAAATGGGCAAAGTCACCAATCACTCAATTCCAGTCAGATTTCAGCTACAGATTAATGTAACTCAAAAAACCTGACTTCTTCCTAGTTCTTCCTTTTGCACACAGTGCTCTTCAGCACAAATGTCAGCTGTCAGCAGCGAGACAAACCAGAGACCACCAGCGTGATCATAGACCATTCCATCCCACTCAGCCTTGAGGCTGTCAGTCAAAAATTGGCACACAGGACAGCAGGCACAAGTCAGAAATAGTTAGACCTGTTCCACTCCACTATGTTTCCTAAACCAACCCTGAAATGAAAACCGTGACTGGCAAGGAATCAAGCTGAGCTAAGGGCAACCTAAAAGATGGTATTAATTAAATCTCTACCGGAGGTCAAAAACAAGAAAGAAGCAGTGAACCAAAAGAACAACCTGATATTTAATGCACCAAAGCACCCTTAAAATGGTGGAAGTAAATGAAAGCCCTAAGCAGCTGAAAATTTCTGCTACTGTTCTGTCTCAAGCAGCAAGCTAGCTTTCACCTTGGCACTCCCATCTCTAGAAGTGACCCAATGCCATGGGCAGTCTTGTGAATTATTCTACCCAGGTTTCTAGAAGGTAGTAGAAGTATGCGGAAAATGGCAAGACACTTCTGATAATGCAGCCTTTATCCACCTTTTTTCAAAATCACTTTAAATATAAACACATTGCACATATGAATCATTATCCTCCTGGTATTGTAAGTTCTCTTACTGAGTTTCTTATGACACATGAAGCCCTGCTGCCAATGTTAACAAATGTTCTTTATGCACTGCAGAACTGGTCGTTAATAAGCCTGATCCATATTTCACAAAAGCACTCCATCTACTAACATTGTCATTTTCTGCTATATTCCACATACAATTCACTTACAAAGCTTTCTAAGATTAAATAATTCTAATGAGACTGACAATGAATGCATGAAGGCTAAATAAACTTTCTCAAAAAAACTGCCACAGATAATTTAAACTAGAGATGCATGGAATATCCTTATTAAATAAAGCTATTTTGGAGATATGTACCCCATCATGCTAAATGTTTCTTTTCCCCCAGCACAGACATGCCACACAGTACAGAGAACCATAATTTTCCAGCCAGAAGGTTGGTCTGGAAGAAATTTTCAAGGCTGCATCAGCCACACAGTACACACTTTAAATCTTGGCCAAGAGTGGCATCCCTGTGCAAGGAAACAGAAATTTATTACTGTCCCCTCCAAAAAAACGTCTTCAGTGGGTACCAAAGGGATAACATCACCAAGGTACCAACGGGATAACACCACCAGGGTACCAAGGGGACAACACCACCAGGGTACCAAGAGTGTGACCCCCTTACTGTGCCAAAGGGGATGGCACCACCTCAAACTCCAGCCTACTAACGCGCTGCAGAAGAGCGGGGGGACCGTATCTGGGAGGGGTCAGGTCTGTCCTCCTGCCCTTCCCCGCACCGCAAGGACACGTCCTTCCACGGTGTCCCCGTCACCGCGGCCGCCACCGGGGCCCGGAGCCTGCGCGGCTCCAGAGTGCTGAGGCAGCACCGGGGCTGAGGAAGCGCTCTGGAGCCCCTCCCGGCCCGGGCCTCGGGGCTACCTCAGCGCTCTGGAGCCCCTCCCGGGGCTGNCGGCACGGACACACCTTACGGGGGCGGGGAGGCTCCGGCGCATCCGCGGACGGCGGTAAGGAAGGGTTGGGAAGGGCCGGGAAGAGGAGGGAAGCGCCGGGAAGGGGCGGGGGGAGCGGC
>VXAU01002185.1:277340-332138 GCA_013399695.1 Formicarius rufipectus
GAGTTTGGGACACGGGGATGGATGCGGAGGGTACGGATACGGGGGGTATGGCTAACACACACGGGGATGAACACAGGGGGTATGGATACAGAAGGTATGGATACATGGGGCGTGGATACAGAGGGTATGGGTACATGGGGTGTGGATACAGAGGGTATGGATACAGCGGGTATGGACACACACATGGGTATGGATATACACAAGGGTATGGATACAGCAGGTATGGGTACACAAGGGTATGGACACACGAGTATGGATACAGTGGGTATGGATACAGAGGGTATGGACACACACGCGTATGGACATACAGCGGGTATGGATACAGGGGGTATGGACACACACCAGTATGGATACAGTGGGTATGGATACACATGGGTATGGACACAGTGGGGATGGACATACACACATCAGGTATGGACACAGTGGGTATGGATACAGGGGTTATGGATACACATACACCGAGTACGGACATGGCCCAAACACACCTGTGGGACACGGACATGGCCCGGACACAGCTGGGTATGGAGACTCTTCTGGACACACCTGTGCCCACAGCTCGCGGCACACATGTTTTCTCCCCAAAATTTGTAGGCACACTAGGCTAAAGGTAGTAGACCTTGACAAAATGACAGGAAGTATGCGTGAGGGGGTTTTCAGGGTGAGTTATTGTCCCAGGTTATGTAGTCAAATATGAAATGCAAGACAACACAATTTTAAGTATTCCTTTGCTGGCAGATTCTTATTTACAGCTCTCAAGTTTTCTCCTGGATGCCTTCAAATTATAAATTTATATCCTTTTGTTTTCATAAATCATAAATTACACGTTTGTTTTCCTTTTCCCTATCAACTGACACATGGCATACAACCAAGGTCAATTGTCTAGCATTGTAGCTAAATACTGATGCCATGACAAATTCCAATGTTTGGTAACTTTCTGGGTAAATAATAAGATACAATTAAAGAGAAAACTGGGCACACCTTAAAAGCAAGGAAGAGAGAAAAAGCTGTAATTTGTTTTGTGCTAAGGGTATACTGCAAGAATGAGTTTATCAGGGTCAGGTAGGGCAGAAATGGAAAATAGAAACTTGCTTTGCCTGGGGGATTGTCACCTAATGGTCACATAGATTTTCATGAGGTTTATTGGTTGTTACAATTGTTCATTAGAGTAAAATTTATTCTTTCAAGATGAAAAAAAAATCTTAATCCTCACATAAATACATCAAAAACCTCATTATCACCTCAGCAGTTTTCCTAGCAGCTGTGCCTCTTCAAGGGACTGATAAACATGGCAAAGCAAAGGTGTGAATGATGTTGTATTACTGCTTTTGTGATACAGTATTTAGTGCAGGGAACAGATCATGAGAGGTCTGGCAGAAAGAGGAAGCCCTGCAGAATGCTCAGTGCTGGCAGGGTGGGCAGTCCGTCATCACTGCACAGAGAGATGTGTGCTGAACTGGTACCTGCAGCTGGCCAGGTGCTGGCTGAGCCTTCTGGCAAGTGGTGAAACATTATTAGCTGCTGCAATTACTAAATGAGTTTTAACCTTATTAAGAGCAGACAGAAGCCATCTTTAGAGCAATCATGTTACGCTGACTGAACATAAATTCAATTAAAAATTATAGTGAAAACAAGCAGGCCTCTCCTCCACTTCAGAGGGAAACCCATATGTCAGATCTGATTGTGAATACCATTGCAGTGAACAGGGTAAATATGCTTGGGTACACACAAAGATATTACAATATATTTCAAGTGCTCATGTTTTTTTCCCTGAAGCCTTTACACACTTTCACATTTATATTGGTTTTGGTTTGGTTTGGTTTCTGGTTGTTTTTAATTCTTTACCCAATTGGAATCCATATGCTTGAAACAGCAAGAATGTGGTTTATTGTGCTTTGGAGCAGCTCCCAAATTCTCTGATATTTATTGTGGCTAGGTTGTCCCATGAGCCTGTCCCAGCAGCTCTCGCTGTGCTAAGGCATTGCCTTATTGCTGCTGGTCTTCAGCATCGCTTTGTCACTGGGCTGCACCCCCTGAGAAGTACCTTCTTGCCACTCTTCCATTTGCTCTCCAGTGAGTCTGTGATGGACAATAAGCTATTTTCTCATGCTTCCCATTCCCATTCTTACAATTACCATTTACAATTTGCATTTACCCACCCATTCATGTGTCCACTTGTATACTTACCTCTCCCACCTGCCAACCAAATGGAGATCCATACACTGGCTTTGCTTCCTGCTAAACTATCACACTTGGAAACTGGCTGCAATGGAAATCCATCAGTGGAATGAACACTTAGAAAAACTGCAGAAACAGAGCCCAGTCTGCCTCACATCGTTCCCATGCCTGTTCTACACTGAGGAATTGTTATGTGTTAGAGAAGTCTCCCACTGAATAAAATGTACAGCACAGGACAGTCACAACAGCACCCCTGTGCTGTCAGATGTGAAACTGTCAGCTGTGTTGAAAGACAAAATGCCTCCCCATAATTTATATTTATCCTTACTTTCTGTAGCAGGTTAGTGTCATTCTAACATGTTTGCTTTCTTACATTTGCCTCCTTTATGTCTTAACTCAGGCATAAGTTAACAAAACTAGAAACTACCTATTTAAACAATCCAGAGCATATTTTAAAAAACTAGAATGAAGCTTTTGTTGGAAATTCACTGTGTTGCCCACTGAGGGCACAACATAACCCACTGTTTGTTCCAGGGTGTGGTATTGCATGCCCCTCTAATGCCTTGCTCCTGTTTTCACTTGGTTTTGGTACGTGGATTTTTCTTGCTGGATTAGCAGCCACTTGCAATCAGCATTGCTGTTCCTGTGGTTAATTGTTCCACACAACACTCCTTCCAACACAGCACGACTTCTCAGTGGGCTTGTTTCTTCAAAGGGTAATCTCATAGGAGGTGGTCTGGGTACAGGATTACTCATAGAAGGACAATCTCATTAATAGCTTCCCCCCCTGAGATAGATACATTTATGTATTTTTGGCAACTCTTCATTGTTGTTGGTAATGTAATTCCACTAGAGACAATGTTTACCAGAAGTTCTCTCAAGCCAAGCCAGGAACTCCATTTGCCTTTACTTTCCAATGTGTTTATTACACAAGCAGACTACAGACTAACAGAAGTTCAAATATAAAGTATCATCTTTTCCTAGAATAAGGCAGTTTGGAAATTTTAGAACATGAGCCTAACTATAAATGCTGTGAATGTTATATGGACTGTGGTCATTAGGCTTGTCTAATATTTAAAATTGAGACTTAAAAACCTTAGAGCACCCTACACCAAACAGCTCCAACAAAGGATTCAGTCCATTTTCAAAGGGAAGGCTTTGGGGAGTTTGCTGCTTATCCTGGGTGGACATTTCAAATAAGTGCTAAAAACCTTTTTTTTTAATCCATATGAACAGTAGCAGAGTAACAATACTCACTCTTCCAGCTGGGATTTTATACCAGTTTCTTGTACAACATTTCTCCCCCTTTTCTGCAATCCTTTCAATTGGAATATTCTGAAATTAATCTGGCAGGCACCCAGATTACCCCCCTCTGCCAAGCACAGCAGCCTTTCCTGGGCAGATACATCACAGGAGTTGGTCACAGCTGCCTTGACCCTTCCCCCTAGAACTGTGCTACTACATGCACTCACACAGGAGAGTTAACCACAAATTCTTGCTTAAACTCCCCCCAGGGTGTAACAGAGACCTTTCCATTTCCAGTCCAGCACTCTGCTCTCATTGCATGCCATACTCTCCCTCTGCAGTATCCAGCATCCTGCCTGCTGTTAAGCAGTCAGTGCTGTCAGCCCTCCATTTTCATCTTTTAGTGTGAAAAGATGTTAATTGTAGACATACTTTTCAGCCTAAAGTTCCTACCATATCTTTCAAAGGAAACAAATTACTTTTAACAGCTGCTGACAATTGCCAAGTGCTGCCAGGTAGTTCCTCTGGAAGATTTCTAATTCAAACTTCCCTGGGTTTGCTCGACAGCACTCATTTTTATTCTAGCAGACATATCTGCATTGACTGCAGATTCCTTCCTGGATACTTCTCACAAGTACCTGCAGAGCCTTGTTCCACATATCTTACTACTGCTAAGTCAACAAGTGAAACCATGACCCTAATGAATCAGCAGCAAATTTCCATTCACTTCAGTGCTTTCCCCCACTCTCTTTTATATTCCTCTTTTTGCCAACATGTCATTTATCAGGCTTTTCTCCCTTCCTGGTCCTACTTGGGAGAAGCATATTAATTACATTGGACACCTCCTGCAGAAAAGTTTATATGAGGAATGTTACATGGGTCATTTCTGTTCCCTTTGCTTGCTGAAACTTTGACTTTGTGTGCCATAGGCTTCAGCAATATCCCTGGCTTCCCTGAATAAACATCCCAAGGTAAAGGAGATGTGCTGTTGGATGTCTGAGGGAGAGAAAAATTAGTCCCAGTATCACACTGCTTCTTGCATTGGGCAGGTCAAATGTGAGGCAGCAAGGAAAGCCAACAGCATGCCAGGCTATGCCAACTGAAGCACAGCCAGGAGCTGGAGGGAAGCAATTACTGCCCTTGCCTCAGGTGTAGGGATAACCTGGGTAGGGGAGGGGGTTCAACAGTGAGACAGAGCCAGTAGAGCCAGGCTCTTCACAGAGCCACATGGCAGGAAGATGAGAGATGGTGAAACAGACACAAAAAAACCATTTTTCACTCAGAGGATAAATAAACATTGCAAGAGGGACCCAGAAACATGGTGGACTTTCCATCCTTGGAGGCTTCCAGACCCAGCTGAACAAAGCCCTGACCAGCCTGGTGTAATTCCAGTGTTGGTCCTGCTTTGGGCAGGAGTTACCCTCGATGACCTCCAAGGTCTGTTCAAACCTGACTGAAGCATTCGTACCAATTTCACAACAGAAGTTTTTCAAACCTAACAATAAGCATGCAATCATTATTCGGTCAACAGACAAACTCATATTGATAGCTGCTATCCATATAAAACTGTCTTGGTTTTAATTATTCTCTGTTCTAAAATTTCAGGCTGCATTGCTCCAGAGAAAACAGCTTACAAGCACAGTGTTCTATTGGAAGACTGGTATCACTGAAGACTATTCCTCTATTGATTCTGGCCAACGGGTTATCTTCAAGTGACTTTATTCTCCAAACATATTCCTGGGTAGAATCAAATTGGCAGGAGCCCATTTGTCTGGCCACAGATATGTTAGAGAGAAACAAGCTAGACAATAGAACTCATTGAAAATCAGGAAAACATGACTTATACTTGGTGATTTCACAAGTCTTTCCTAATAAATTAGCCCATTACAACTACAAGAACAAAAGCAACTGTTGCTGTAGTTATTTCTTTGATATCTCACTTTATTATTATAAAGTCTCAGAGTAAACAAATAACTACAGCATATACAAAGCAGCAAGTGAGTCAGTAAGAGATGTAGGTTAGGGACGAAGTCTAGCATACAACATTTCTTATAGCTGCCAAATGATGAATTCATGTGGAAATTAGCAAGAGCACTAAACTTAATTTGGCCCAGTATTTTAATGGGAAGTTAGTACATTGGCAAGCAAACAGCAAGAAGTCTTCCCGCTTACTGTGGAAATAGATCACCACTGGCACTGCAAAAAACCTGCCAGCATTTGGCAGGATGACAATGTACAAAGCACTGCCAACTGGTCTTTCCTTAAGCAAGAAAGAATTGAAAATACTATTTTTTCTGTTTTACCAGTGGATTAGGAGAAAACTGCTAGAAAATTATTTTCAGTAATTTGCAGTGTTTCGTAAAAGAATCTTAACAAAAATACAAAAAGATAAATTATTTTTTATACCTTTCTTTTGTCTACACCTAAAACACACTCCATTTTTTTAGATTGTTCCTTTAGGTGAAAATAAAACATCAAGATACCCTGACTTATACTTAACTGGAAAATGATCCTCGTCTCTTTAGAATTGTACCACTGGTGTTTTCTTCAGGAGAATCTATTTCAATTTTTAATGCTATTTATCAGGATGAGGGAATGTGCAATTATCTTCCCACATCTTTCATTTGGAAGAAAATAAATAAGGCAAGACTATCCCGGTTGGGATATATTTTGAGCCTCATTGGATGTGGTGTTGGTTGCTCTGGTCACAGCAGTATGGTTTAGTCTCCTAGGTTAGGTTTTCAGTCCATGTACCTAAGAGAAAGGTGTGCTCTCCCAGTTCCCGCTCCCAGCCACCTGGCCGCCGAGCCCTGGGCAGAGGACACAGAGGCCACACAGCTTGGCAAGGGTGCAGCAGAGAGAGCTTTATTCACAAAGCAGGGGGTTTTATAGCCCTTGGAGGGAGTTCAAATCCTCCAATGAGGAGAAGGAGGATTGTTGTGGCTTTGGGCCAATAGGGATGAGGGAATTAACATAGAGGCGGGGAAGGGTTTCAGGTAGCAAGGTGGACCCCGCCCCTCTGGTCCCAGAGTGGGGGTCTTGGGAAGGCGCATGGCGTTTCTGGGAAGGGGTGCACATGGCGAAGGGTAAACATACATTTTAAACAATATTAAAGGCATCAATTCAAGGCATTATCAGTTACATTCTGAATCCATTCCCACACAAGACAGCTCTCAGTCAGCTAAAACTTCTGGGGTATCTGAGATTTGCAGCTCTCACTGGGAGCAGGGCTTGCTAATGAAGCTTTTGAAGCCACAGTGGCAGTGTCTGATTGTAATTGCTGAAAGGTGACTCTTGAAGAGTTTTATTTGCACTAATCAACACCATGTTGTGCCTCAAAGCTAGAGTTCCCTTAGATGCACTGTCCCTACTGAGTTACTCTGCAATAGCTAAACAGGCTTTTCTGTTTACTTCCATTTTTCAGAAGTAAAAACATATCTGTTTTTCAATGAGATGCTTTAGAGCTCCTCTCCAAACATGTTGTACAGTAAAAACGTCGTAATTTTTTCCTAACATTTTCTCTTGCAGCCCCCAACCTTTTCTTCTCTGGTGCCTAAGCCAAAGGGACCTTCAGCAAAAGTATTAATGTAAAATATCCAAGGGGTCAGGAGTGGGCTGCAAATCTATTACATGCAGTCACAAACATTTCTTATTTTCCTGATGATGGCCATTTGGAGAATTACATTCACAGTGCTGGACTCAGCTGTCCAGCATTAGAGAGTGATTGTGCTTCACAGCTGAAACAGCTCTGTGTTTCCCCTTACTTTTTGTTGCCAGTAAACCCTACAATTTTCCTCCAGTAAAGAAGAAATATCTGGGCTGAGTAGACACCTGAGCATCTCAGTTACCAAGGGGAGCTTACCCTCTCTGTTTCATGTGGACTGTTGATCCATTAGCAGCCACCATATCACCAAATAGATTTTCAGAAAAATGATGTTGCTGTTAGAGGGAAAAATGCAACAACTCGCTTCAAACTTGCCCTCAGTGTGTCATTTTGTGCTTGTTTTATCAGCTCAGAATAAACTGTTCTAACTCTCCTCTGAACTCCTTTCACACTAACTTGCTGTGCAGTCCATGCTGTCCACACTACACGGACTCTCCTACGTTACAAAGTCCTCACCCATCGATGCTGAACTTGCTGAATTGCAGTAATGCTTATGAACATGAGGGAGTTGTGGAGCTCAGAACACAGCTCCCCAGTGGTGTCCAGCTCTCCAGTGTCTGCAGGCCAGTGACCACTGAATGTCTGGGTGGTGCTTGTGAAAAGTCTCCCTACAGCTTCACTTGAAGGCATTTTGAGCTGCATGAAATCCTGCTCTGATTAATCATAATATCACCTTCAATGCACAGGACACTACATGAAGAAGAACATCATTAAGTGAAGTGCAAGGCCCACAGTGAGATGAGTTTTGGTTGTAATAATGGTACGTTTGGAGTTCCAGTGCTATTGCTGTGGCAGCCTAAGGCAATTACAGATGTTGCCTTAACAAACAGACCTTTCCTGCACAGACCCATTCCCCTGGATGTGCACAGTGCCAGTAGGAGGTTGTCACTGAAGCCAATTACAGAAATATATTGAAAAGTCTGTGAAGGTGTTTGGTAAGTGAGAAATAAATCCTCCCTGTCACTTCTTAATCCTGCTAGCAAATCATGATCCTCACTCATTACCACCTTGGACCCTGTAGCAAGGGAAGGCTCTAGCTCCAAAGAACAAGGATTGCACATCACTTTGGGGACTGTGATTAGCCCAAGCCTTAAGTAAATGAGCTTGAACGTGGCAGTTCAGTCAATACTGTAAAGCCACCAAGCACAGATGGCACAGTGTCCCCAGACAGCAGCCGAGCGGGAGCGAGCCGGGAGAATTACGACTCCTCCTGCAGACAGGGTGAGCCTTCCGGGCGGGAATGACATCAGCGGCCAGACACTGCTGAGGAGCCCTCGGAGCAGGGAGGCCACCACACCAGAATAAAGAAACAATGCAAGCATTTCGGTAAACAAAGAGGCTTTTGCAAGGAATTAACACCTTCTCCGGCGTGGGACAAAAGACACAAGAGTTTCATCCACCAGACCTGGGTTTGTGGCACTGTGTGTTTGACCTCCATAAGGAAAAGGTGTTGCCTGTGCCTGCTGGACACTCATGGAGCAGGGGACACTCACCAGTGCCTCGTCTCCTCCGGGCTCGTTCTTTGTCTCAGCCCACTTCAGAGAATTTCCCCCACCTGGAGATGTTCCAAATACTCATTTTTTTGAAAGGCTTTAAGATAAAAACTACTAAACACAACATTATGATACTTGGGCCACTAGCTGCTCCTTGTGTTATGACTCATCCCAAGAGAAATATTAAGGCAGCAGAGAAGACCTGGCATTACTCATTGTTTCAAGATGCTGGTGACTGTGATCCATACACTCCTGTGGATGCCATCCCATAAAACATTGTCCATGTGTCAATAGAGATTGGAATCCAAAATTGGATTTAACTTCAGTCATAGCTCTGTCAGCTCATTGTCACATGGATTTTCAGAAAAGCAAAGCCTTCCTCTGCTCCTTTAAGTATATAAATGCCTTATTTTGGTTATAAACATTTTTCATGGGTACAATTTTACACTGGACTGTAGCAAAACCCAATCTCAACATAATTTATTAACATTTTGAAGCTCTCTGAAGGTCACATGTAATCAAATTTCAGGCAAAATGAGGGGGATGCTTGTTTACAGCAAGCAGAAATTTTATTAGCCTTGAAACCCTTCAGATTACTGGGGCCAAAAGGTTTCCTACTAGTCAGGTTCCTGCTGTTAGTCAGGGCACCAAAACCCTTCCAAAACTGACATGCAGAAGGTGCAGGCTCATGAGATTATTTCCAGCTCTCATTCCAACAACTGGGAAGCAATTTTAAGACTTCAAAAACTTTAAAACAAAACAAGCAACAACAGCAAAAAAAGTCAAAAGATTTAGAGCCACACATGATAAAGTCATATAACTTTAGGAGGTACTCAGTTGTTATTAGAAACATCTAGTCCTCATGATTGCTCACAATCAAACCGTCCAGCTTCAGATAAGGAAAAAAAAACGCCAAATGTGTTGTATTTTAAATTTAATCTGTTGGATTTGGCTGCTAGTTTTTGTGTAATTGGCAGAATGAGGGAGGGGTGCACTCAGTCAATCAGTAGTTTGTTTTCTTTTCATCTGAATGCTCAGGAAATTATCGTCACCAACAGTAAAGTCTAAATGCCACTTCAAAGAAATTTATAATGTGGATGAATCAGAAGCCTCCTTTGCTCAAAGCTGCAGTATATTCAAGCCTTGTCCAGAAGACAGACTTGATTTTTTTTACCTTTCTCTTCAAAATGCATAAGTTTTGATTTTCCACAGAATGTAAAATCAAACATGTTTTCACTCCTGACCCACATTTGCCTCAGGTCATGTAATTATGAATGAAAATACCACTTTGTTTATATGATTTCCATTTATGACAGAGATTAAGTTGTGAAATTTGTACTCCTGGCATCTTATTAATACTGCTCTGCTGTAAAATTCCTCAGGCAACAAGCAAAATAATGACTTAAAACTGCAATAAGATAATTACCTTACAATGCAGGCATTTTGAAGATAGAGTTAGGTCTGGATTTCAAAATACAATTTTTTTTAGGACCATATCTTTTACATAAAAGGGTATGAAACACAATTACCTTAATTTATTTTCATGACATTTTGGTTTAGATCCAATCAATTCCTAGTACATTAAGGAAAATTTTGTCATTATTTATTAACAGGATTTAGCTATTCACAGCAATTTTCTAAACCTTTAATTCTGAAAAGCTAAGTCTTCAAATCTTAACAAAATTAACTTCATGCCATGATGAAATACTTTGATCTGTATAATATCTTTACTTCATGTGGTATGCCAAGATGCTTTGATGAAAGATGAGCAAATTCAGCACTTCCCATCAACTTCCACCTGAAAGCTAGTGTTACATGTACAGAGGAGCCAAGTCCCTCACTGACACAAGGTTGTCATGAAGGGTTCTTCTGAAGCATCTCTAAAGCAGGTGACATAAACTACATCTAAATCTGAAGTGGACACTCTTAATTAATTCATTTTATTTAGCTTCCTCCCCTTTCAAATGGTAGTAAACAAACCTCCTTTCTGCTTAATGATAATCCACAGTAATGTCATAGTTCAGGATCATGAACTTTCCTAAGTGTCCCTCTGTAGGTAACACCTGATGTTGAAATAACGCAATAGATGAATTCAACAAATGTGTTCCCTTTGTGACTGGAGCAGGTTAAACTCCTGAAAAAAGACCTATTACACAGTGCTTTTCACCCTGGTTAGTCCTACAGGGCCAATAGTACCAGAAGGGACACCCTGCCTTCTCTACACCCGGATAACTGTTACTCATTTGCCTGGTTATTCACTATCACAAAAGAGAACACCATTATCATGGGAAGATTTCTACTGATCAAAATGCACAAACCTGAGGAAATACTTATCTGAAAACTTACTTTCTGGTATTCCAGGTACACAAAGCAAAACAACTTGAGCAAACCAACCAGCCTGGAGAAAATTTTCCATGTTTTTCTTATTCCTGATCTAAAGTTGCAAGATTTTGGCCATGGAAAGTGCTTAAGTTTGTTATTTCCCCACGGAGCTCCAAAATGGATGTAACTTACCCAGATATGCCCAGAGCTCACTTTGCTGTTCTCAGAGAAATGTCACCTTTCTTTTACTCTCCCTGTAAGCAACACAAGACTATCAGTATCTAGTCAGGACAGTTTTTCACAAATGGAAAACATCAATCAAATAGGCACGCAAGGAAACTCAGAGAGGTTTCTTCCCGGACACTAACACATAGAGATGGCAACCCCGCAAATGGAACACAGAAACAGAAATCAGTTGCCTCCCTAAAGTGTTTTCTCCCCTCTTTGCAAAGACCTGCAAAATTGGACATCAAAGGCCAATTTGGAACATAGACCTGTGCCCCCCTTAAAACTAGTTTTGCTGATGATTTCTGATAGAATCTAAGCATCCCAATTAGAGAGCAGATTCCTGTAATAAATGTGAAAACATTGAAGTTTACCTCTAATTCTGTTTTTTCTTTTCTGGTTTGTTCTATTTTTTAACAAGTACTACCAGCAATTTCTGAGAATTAATGTAACTGTTCCCCAACAATGTAAGTAATTTTCTATCTCCATTGAGTGAGTGTAAAAGAAGGGGAAAGTACCACGTTTGAGCAAGTACCCAGCACACTCCTGCACTCTGAAAAGATATCAGATGCTCAACAGGCATTACAGAGCACATCCAGGCAAGGATTCACAGGAGTTTGATTCCTCACACACTCCAGACGTTGCTCCTAATGTAAATTACAGTTTACACAAAAGCTCACAAATATTGTACTTCCAGGCAAAAACACCCTTAATGCCTGTAATCTGTAGCTAAGGTCAGACATATTAAAAAAGTGACAACAAGGATGTATTAAACAGTTTATCATTTGTCATTACTACCTTCCTACAAAAGTAGCCTAGGAAGGGAATGTCAATGTTTGCATAGGGAGTGACTGGATGCCAACACATATGTTTTGCATCCAAACTGGTAGCGTCATGTGTGGCACTACCTTCTTGTTTCTTGTTAACTTTAAACACAATACTGCCTCACTGGCCTTCTGCTCCCTTTCTATATAGCAAGTGCAGTTTTTATCTGTGCAGAATCTCACTTTGATAATATTAGTTATGAAAGGAAGTACCTAGAGTAGGTATAAGAATTCCAATCATTTGCAGAAGGCAAACAAAAAAACAGGTGTTTTTTTGAACTAGACCTTCCACGTGAAAATAACAGAGCACGGCAGACAGAGCATCTGTGGAAAGTTCTGTACAAAGTAGGCTCTTATATATGTGTTACATGAATTCTCCAAGAGGAGATTTACTGAAACCAATGATTACCACTTGGGCAGAAGAAGGAGTTGAGGCTTTTCAGTAATCTTTTCCCAATCAGTCATGTTTTTACCATTTTACACCCAATGAAGAAATCTCCTCATTGTATTCCATTACTCCAGAAATTTGAACATCAAAGTGGTCCTCTTAGATATTCAACATCGAAGAAAAGGGCAAAAAAATCTCAAATTTTTTAATATCAGCTGTTCAATTTACCATTAATAAATACACAAAAACCACAGGAAGAAAAAAAACAACCAACACAAAAAAAACCACACCAACAGTACAAACCCCTGTCTTTTTCTTCTTGTAGTTTGGCAGATCAGTTGTGTAAGGGATTTTCAGTGCAATCCATCTGATAGAGAGGACTGAGGTATTTGAACTGTGGATTCCAGCCAGCCAGCAAGCATAGCTGGGTTGTAAATACAGTGCAATCTATCTCTCTCTCTTTCTCTCTGCTGTGCCCAGGTGTTCCTGTCCCCTGCTTTGCAGATTTACAGCTGATTAACTACATTACTAATGATCCACGCTCCTGGTAGTTTATGACAGCTTCTTTAAGCTTCTGCAATGCACCTGCAGGCAGAGCACAGCACACATATACCCACCAACACCCTGTGCAACACAGCATTGCCAGGAGGACTTGGAACACACCAGCACTTCCTTTCACTGCAGACCAAGTGCCACTTAGCAGAACTGTGCAATGAGCCCCAGCTGACAGCTCAACTAAGCAGAAATTGATGGCATTGCTGTAATGGAGTTATCAGTGACAGATACCTCCTATGCAGCTTCCAGGTCACACTCACTTAAGCAATGATAAATGAGCATGAAACGCTGTTAGCACAAAACAAGATCATAAATACTCAATTCTGAGCTAAAAAACCTTAACAACTTCAGACAGCTGTAGCATCTTGCAGTTTCTATGATTTTATGGATGTTCTCACTCTTGTCACAAATGTACCACAAAAAAAAGTGAGACTTTATGCAGATATTAAAAAAAAAGAAAAATCCCCAGTCATCCACCCAGAGCAAACATTGCATCACTCTACACTGACTAATACACAATTACCTCAGTGACCCTGACAGGGTTTGTAACAGCTTCAGGAATCCCAAGGTCTGACATCCATCTGTCCCTTCTTCTGCCCTAGAATGCTGCTCAGGCTGAGAGACTGCAGACTGTTCAGGATGTAAACGTCAAAAGTGTGAAATTCAGTTGTTGTGATTCCTCTATCCAAACTGACACTGGGGGAAAAATGGGAAAGGTCCATGGTGAAGCAGACTTTGCAAATTGTGCTCTATTCCCAGGAATATCTTCCCAGGCTCCAGTTGGTTTTAAGAATTAATAGTGTATTCCTGAGGGTGTTTGCGGCTTACAGTGAGATCAGCTTGGGCCAGGAGAGACTGGCAGCTGCTTCTTCACCACAGCAGCAGAGTGTGTGCACCTTCTGCTTCCCCCTACCTGGGGTTTATAAGGTACAACAGGAAGGGCATCAACTCTGCTCCCTACACAGTCCTCATGCAACCAGACTGCCATCCTTAGCTCATCCCACACTGAGCCAGACACTGCTTGGGGAAAATGGATGAAACCTCATACTCATGCCTGCCCAGTTTACAGTAGCTAATTCCTTTCTATAGTGCTGTGCAGATGGAAACAACCACCACAATATTGTACAGTAAGAATAATCCACGTGTTACCTGTCATTTTACTGCTAAAACAAACTGTAGTACTCTGCTATGTGCATTCAGGTGTGCTGGAATTTCTCTGTCCTGGAAAATATATTACCACACAAATCACACAATGTTGCTTCAGTCAGAATTTTTTAATTGTATTCCTACAAAATTATGTAAACATTAGCATACAGATCCAGAAAAATCATTATAATATAATGGTGAATAAACTGTAAGTTTAGAAGAATGTCAGGAACACTTTGACAGTTTATAAATTAATATATACAGTATTGGGTACTCCTCATCAGATAAGAAAGCCTCAAAACTGAGCAATTCAGGTGCAAGAGCCATAAAACAACAGAAGTGCTCTGACACCAAACTTGACTACAGGGCAACATTGCAATCGACATGACTGCCTGTTGTAGTTCCATAATAAGCATTCCATTTAGCTCCTAAAAAGTATAAAACAAAAGTTTTGGTAGGAAGTTTATTTTTATTGGAAATCATATAGCAAACATCCCTAAAGTAATAAAAAACCCCAAACCCAGAATACTCCACAAACAGGTTTCTGGAAGAGTGAAACTGAAGCCTTCTAGGCTGCACATGGAGATTATCAGCATCTTCATTCCATGAGACTTCCAACAGAGCACCAGAGGCATCACTAGAAAGAAAATGTTTTGGGTTGTTTGTAAACAGAGAGTGGTGGGAGGAGGGAAAAAGAAAGATGCAGAGCACATATTTGGCTGACAGCATTCTGGGCAGTTCTGCTTTTACTGAATTAGAATGTCATGGGAATGCAACACAGTTGTTAACTTGCTAATTCTGGGAAATTTTACTTAAAAAAACCCAAACAAACCCCAAACCAAACAAACCAGGAAAAACATAATTTTCAGCCTGCCTGTGATTAAAGCCACATTCAAATCATTCTTACAATGTTGCCTTTACAAGATGAGGAACACACCACAGAGTGCAGACTGTGTCACTCTTACTCAGACAATGCATTAAATGAATTATTTTCCTCTCCTCCTGTCCATACAAGCACAATTCATAAGAGAAAAGAAAAAAGTATGGTAAACATACCCTAATGAATGATCTCAAACAAAAATCATTCTTTCTCATACTAGAAAATTCTCACTATCACTGAAACTACAGACTGCATAAAAGGACTGGGATTATCATGGAAGCACTTGACACTGCACAAACTCTTTTAATTGAATTCATCTAATATGATCCTTAGAGAATCTTCCCAAAGTTAAATGTTCCTGTTTCTAGAGTTGAAGTAGAATTTCAGTCCATCCTATTTTGGTACATTTTGCATACCTGACCAATCACTTCTCACAATGAAAATTACTCATGCACTAAAAAATATGTATTTAGCTACAACAAAGGGGAGGTTATATCTAGCCATCTAAAGCTTTTTGCTATATTTTTCCAGTTGTTTAGGGACAAATTCTGTTCGTCTCTTCTATAGGAAATCCTGAGTAGTAATGTGAAGAAGGTTTGCCAGACAGCACCAGTTTTCCATCACTTGTCAAAATTAACAGGGTACATTTGTCACTGTCAATGCATCTGGAAGCACTACCGTAGTTTCACCTAAATGCCCAAATAAGAACTAATAAGCTAATAAAACACTGTTATTCCTATTACCACAGTCTGAGACAACACTGAAACATCAGGAGGAGGAGAAAATACTTCTGCTAAATCTGAGGACGCAAATTGCAAACACACAAAAGAGCCTGAAATTGTAGCCCAAACATTTTCTTTATAGTGGACAGGGGTGGAGAAAACTACAGCTGGTGGGAAGAACAGGAGAAAACCTTTAAACTGCTGTGTCCATCACCTCCAAAGTAACACATGTCCAAGCTGCCCACTTAGGATTAACGCCAAGGTACAGCACTCTGAAGGTATGTGTCGTTTATAAATGACTCAAACTCTTTCCTATTGCTTCCCCCAGAGCAGCTCAGTAAGTGCTTTATTGTAAACCAGACTGCCAATAGCTTCCAGCATTTCATTACCACGGTGTGTTTGAGGCTTGGAAAAGTTTTATCTGACCTAAGCCAGAAGGATTCATCAATATTAGAGGCTTAAGTCACTACATTTCCTGCTGCAGATTTTACTTGTATTGCTAACTTGTAATAGCAACTATGACAGACCTGAAAACCTAACGCAGAAGAGGCTAGACTTAGGAATCTGGGCTCATAGACTTGTCTCACTGGATTGGCCCTGTACATAGATCGGAAAAAGTTTTATCACAGATGTGTCTACAGTTTTGTGTAAACTATTAATGTACTACAGCAACACTAATTTGGTATTCACAGAAACAGCACAGCTCTTACACATCTGTTGCTGACTCTTAAATTGTTATCATTCCCATGTCTAAAATGACACAGGGGTAAACTCCTAACAAGACCTCATGTCCTTATCTGTAGCCTGCAGGCTTTCCTCCCACTGATATGTGATTTGTTTCCTCACTCTTGTTATCCCATGGGGATCCTATACTCACATATATGCATACTGAAATAAAGAGAACTGATATGACACTATAAAAACAACTATAGCAGACATAAATTCAAACATCAACAGCAGCACTGAACCTTGAGAAACGTCAAATAGACTAACATGTCTAAGACCTTGTTCAATGTGGTAAAAGATAGCACCAACAAAACGGTATTGGAGAATATCATGTGAAAATGTTTCCCTTCACTTTGGTCACATTTGTCATTTTCCCACTCTCCCATACTTTGTTTCTTCATGCTAACCTTCATTCCTGATTTGATAAAGACTGTGCACCTATTAAATGCATTATAGCTTCTCCAGAATCTTTAAATTTTTGACCATTTATTAAAAAAATAGATTAATCCCAGGACCTTTTAAGTTAAATGAATGAAAACTTTGGTAAGAACACTGATGGTACCATGGCAGTCTTAAGGATTATGACGATTTTCAGTAAGAACAATCATTACAATGCTTCTCTCTGACATCATCCCAGAGTTACATGTCTGCCTGCACTCCAGTTCTAAGCCTGCATGAGAAATCTACATAAGAGTTCTGAAAAATAAAGGCAAAGGAGTACAGGGAAATATTTTGAAGTTTTTCAGCAAACTCTTGAGTGAAATACACACGTACCAAAATATTCTACTTAACAAGGTATAACACAATCCAGACTTAAAGAAATTTTTTCTGTACACACATGAACAACGTTTTCATGTATGAAACCTTTAAACAAAACTATCAGGTCTTTCAAAGGGGTTTGTAATTTCTTTTCTTTGAGTCTTATACATAACTACCAATGCAGTCAATACAGACTACATTAAACCAGCTCATTCATTATGTCCAGCACCTCACACAATACACCAGTGGGAGGAGAACCATTATTCTGATCAAATACATTTACTTTAATCTTCAAAGCACAACCCTTTTTCTTCATCATCATCATCATCATCATCAGTAGAATCTGCATAGGACTCAATGGTGTTGTATATGAAAGAGTACAGCTTGACATCTGGCCCTGAAGTCGAACAGTTTCTGCATTCTTCATTGTAGTATCTCAGCAACAGCCTATAAATGTCCCCTTAAAAAATTATAAAAAAATTAAAAACCACGTAAAGACAAGCCATATGAGCAAAGTATGACTGCAAATGAAGGCTAAAAATGCACATGCACATCGAGATAGTGGCTATGAATGTCTCTTTAAACAAGCAGTGGTAGAGGAAGCAGACAGCTGTGTAATGGGAGTGTGACTGTTTCCAGGCTGTTTAGAACACAGGATGGGCTTCCTCAACTTCCTGCACAAGCTATCCCAACACTGGGCTTGCATACACATTACTTACAAATGTATTGCCAATTACACTATGAGACAAATCTGTGTCAGGAATGTGTAGGCAGATTTTCCCTTTTTAAAGCATCACTGAGCTTTCTGAAAATCTTTTGCAAACCGTCCACCTACCACATGTATCTGTATTTTCCAACTTCTACAGCTTAACTCCCCAGTAAATCTGAAAAGTATTCTAGAAGTCTTCTAACAGTGAAGACCCTTTTTCAGGGTCACTGTGCAGTTGACCCTGAATGAGAAGGTTTCCCATTCTGGAAACAGGCACAAGTAAACCAAGACCCATTTGCTTGTGTTCAGGACTTGATAACAGTAATTCATATTGGAAAATTTCTACTTATAGAGATGGTTAAGTCTCTTTGTTGCATGGAAAGATTTCTTTATGCTCACCAATAGTTTGGCCCTTCTCACAGAGAAAAGTATGCATGCTGTAAATATCCCGCATCAGCTCCACATCTCCAAAAGTAAAATAAACAACATCACGTCCAGCCTCAGCAGCTGCCAATATCTGTATTAAGGCTGAAACAACAAAAAAGATTACATACGTGAATACAGGATAAAACAATTTCCTGAAGGGAAAAACACAGTCTAAGTTTACAGCAAAGAATCACAGCACCCATTTCCAGGTGAACGGTGCAAAGCAACCTGAACAACAGGTAGATAAGTGTTATCCACTTGTAAAATAAGTATTATCCACTTGGAAAATTAAGAATACTGAGCACTGCAGCTGAGAGTGCTGAAGTATTGTGCTAGAGTTGCTAGTGACAACCACCCTTACTTTGCAGATAAACAATGTGCTTAAAACTCTGAGGGGTTTATTTTGGTCTGTGCCTACCCCCAAGCAGGACACAGCCATGAATTATCCAAGAAATGCCTTAGGCAGCACAAGGCAACAGCCCCATCTCACATCCTGGTTTGAGCTGCTTCCACTGAGCCACACATAGTGGGGTAAAAAGCACCCATGAGAACATCACAACTTCCATGCTCTGCCACCTCTCAGAAGGAATGGAGCCAACCCTCTACCTAGGTAAGCTGCTCAAAGCAGGAGCTGACCCAACTTTTAGATTCCCAGAGATCTGTGTCTCTGCAGTCTCTCACTGTGCAATTTGAGGTGTCCATCATACCTCTAACAGAGACGGGTAGTGTAGAATACAACGGCTTATGCTGACCTGTAAGACGTGAGTGGCAATGCCAGGACTGCAATTCATGTTATTTAACTTCCAGCTTTCAGTCACACTTGCTGGATCAAGCTGGATCCCAAGTTCTGCCAATGGCTAACATTACAATATAGACAGACTCTGTTCTTCTATATGAAAAAGAAAGAAATATGCTTCCTATCTTGGAAACAGTTTTTTGAAGATTCATCTTAAGAAATGATCTGAGGTATTGATTAACAGTCCAGCTAAGCCAAGCTAATGACCCACTACAACTGGAGAAAGGGGTTCTGGGCCACTTCTCACCCACCTCCTGACTTTTCTGGAGCTCCTGGTACTCATCAGACATCTCATTGTGCCAAATCCATTTACCAAACTGGCAGAAAAGTTGTAGGAGTTTTTATCTGCTAGAACAGCAGCTGAATTGGCTGAGTGAAGGGTTTGCTAAGAGTTAGAGCTGAGACAAGGGAGGGAACCAGACAACAAGCCAACAACAAGAAAGGGAGAACAAGGACTATTTTAGGTAGCACCAGACTTACAAGAGCGCAGCTCTCTCACCAACCAGTCCTGAGAGGCTGGAGCTTCACAGGCAAGTAACAAATCACATGTTCATTTGAGGGAATGCTACAACAGTCCAAATAATAAACCCCAGGAACTATTTAATCTATTGCAGCTTGTTTTACTTCAGAGCCTATTGGTGCAGTTCTGATATTAATTCTTTCCTTTTCTACCCAGTAAGTAGAGTTAATTAAAATGTGATTAATATTGTCTTTGTAAAGATTAATGTTAAATAAAACAGTATACATACTGCATTGCTACCTACTAGTGGAAGCTAAATAAAAAGCTGTAGAATCTTTCACATTTTTAAACAGAGACCTAAAAAAACATGGCATTCTTTAATCAAAAAAACCCTCTTGTAAACCTATTGCTACAATTATAAATCATATGATTCACATGTGAAATTAATCTCAATCTGGGAATGATATTTTAATTAAACTACTGAACCAGCTGTGGATTTAGTAAAGCTTCAGTAGTTCAGCTTTTAAAGAGTCCAATTAACTGGCTTGCATAGGGGAACAGAACCTAATGAATCTTATTATTCATTCCAAACAAACAATGCAGTTTCAGTTTACAGAAGATATTAAAAATACCCTACTGTTCATTTTGAACTGCCATAAATCTTAGGAAACAAGGAACAAATTTTCTGACAAGAATCAGACCTCACAATCTTCTGGACATTAATGATACATTTTACCATGTGAAAGGAGTACCACAGAAAGAGCAGTAGGGCTGAACTCCCACTGCAGGCACAGCGATGCCACGCCAGGGTCACCACCTGGCACTCGCTGCCTGTTGGGCACATCCAGGAGCCCAGAACTACCATGGCAGCACCTCAACATCACAGCAGTAACATGAGGCCAGATGCCTGCTTTCCTCTCCTCCCACTAATCCTACACAGGCCTTTTGAAAGCACTCTTCCTATTGAACTTCATTTCTCAGATAAATAAGAACACCAATTCAGCTAAGGAGTGCTTTCTCACAATCAACAGAAGTTAAATTTATGCATTTATGAGATGCTTCATCACATCATCCCCTCTGCATTTTTAATAGAACAGAAATTCCAGTATTTTCCAGTATTTATACAGTTGCACAGCGCCTCTGCAGGTAGTAATTGCTAAATTATCCTCTGGTTTCAAAAGCAAGACAAGATCTTCCAACTTCTGCCAATTATACAAACTTCTTTTTTTTTCAGTATTGAAAGACGCAATATTGAACCTCTGTAGAAATTTTCCTAACTTAGCCGGAATATGGCTTGTTTACATACCAGGTCTTTAATTTATCAAGTCATGTTATTTTTTTTCCTTCCTTAAGACTTCACTTTCTGCATAATCTGTGACCTTGAGAGAAACTGTATTTGTGCTCCTTTGATTTGTGACTAAAGAAAATCATGATAAAATATTATAATGCATTATGGCACTTATCCAGCTGTATCCAATCACATCAAATACTTTGGTGGTTCTCAAGGCTCTGGTATAGATCCAGATACTAATTGTGAAAGGGTGTATATTTAAGAACATTAAATGAAAAAGTAAGATTTTAAACTATGAAAACTGTTTTGTCATTACAATACACTGTCAAGCCACTGTAGTCAACAAAAGCTATTTACTTGGACTCAGTGATGCAGTGAGCAGTTCTTATTCCAAAGGACAAATCCAGTGTTGAAGAAATAAGAGGTTAGATCAGATGAGCCATAGTTTTATCAGAAAGCCATACATTAAAAAAATATACATGGGATATTATAGTTCAGACCCAAGACCATGACCTTATGCAAATGAAATTGTTTATTAAATCTCCCTAACATAAACCAAGTATGATCAGATCCTGCAGTGAATACTGCTCCTGATATTGACAATCTGCACTTGGCAGCCCATTTCATCTAATGGAAATCAAAAAACAACTGTCAGGAAATCAATGAGCATTGAGAAAAAAATTGATACTTAATGAATAAAACACATTAAGGAAGAAAATTAATGAAGTTGGGAGCCTGATGGTTGTTTGTCTCAATGTAGCTACCTAAAGCCATTCAGAAAAGCAAATTTTAAATACTCTCCACATGTTTGGAAACAACAAAAATGTAAATTTCTATTTAGAACACTATGAATCAGAGTATCAATTTACATGTCAGGATCTATCAGTTCTTGAATTGATGGAAAAGGTCCTAGATGCATGTAGGCATGTGATATCTGCTGCATTATAAATACTCTAATTAAATATAAAAGAACATGAAAAAGTGAATGATCTAACAGGCAAGTCAGGAAAGAGAGTAGCGTGTCTGAGTGACTGCAAACCTCTCTGACATACAGCAATATATTAAGGAGCAAAACTAAACATTAAGCATTGCCAGCAAATTTGTGAAGCCTTGCAAATTACCAGGTACTTTAAACAGCTGTGCAGAGATATGAATTTCAGGCATACTCTAAAAAGACTGCTCCAGAAAGGCCAAGTGATTTATATGACTGAAAAATGCAATGATCATGTTCTTTTGTAAACAAAAACCGTGTGTCCATGCTTCTGAAGGTTCCAGTGCTACAGGGCCTTGTAAACCTTTTCCCATCACATACTTACCTCAAACTTTAAACTGAAACCAGCATGTAAAAGTAGCATGTTTTTTATTGTTTAAGGCCACATTACTCCTGGCCTAAAGATCAAAGCAAATGAGCTGACTCTATGGACAGTTTAACCATTATTTCAATTCTTGGCTAAAGTATATTAATTACAACAAAACAAAAAAACTTATTTAAACAAAAATACATGGCCAAGGAGCAAAATCTAAGTTCTGATTCATCTGGACATTAAGAAATTGCGACAACTTACCTTTTAATCGGGAGTCCCCTCCAAAGGCACCACATCCCCAGTTCCCTGTGGCTATTGCAGAGAGATGCTGAGGTGGAACGTTGGGTCGGGAGAAGCCACAGTAGGCCTGCATAGAGACAAGAGGCAGGAGGTGAATTTGACAGGCAACCTGCTGCAATACTTTCAAACAGTAAGATGACAGCAATAATCAGGATTGTCTTCTAGCAATGCCAAATTCAAACTACTTTAATATACCATTAATCTTCCTCTACATTTAAGATCAGTAATAAAAAAAATTTAAGGCAAGAAGAATTTTGTCTTCTTTGGATCCAAGTTAAGATAGAGGTGCTGAGTCCCAGGGATATCATCACAGCTACAGGAAACGTTTCAGGATAGCCAGAGCATAGAATAACTAATAGTAGATGGTTTGACATTTGTTGCTTTTCAGTCTGTTTAGCACACATGACAGGTGAACTGCTGTGTCCAGTATCACCAAAAATCCTCACAAAATACAAAATGGCATCTTTGAATACAGGTCTAATAAAACAAATGGGGGTAGCAGGAGAAAGTGGGATATTCACTAATAAACCTCCAGTAAAGACAGGTGCTTCCATGTATAGAAGAAAAGACAGATCTCTTTGGGAAGTGTTCCAACAGTACAAAAAAACCCAAAAAAGTACTGAATTGGTACAATTACCTAGCACAGACTGAAGTGCCCTCAGGTTTGTTCCAATCTGAAACTGTGCTGCAGTTCTAAGCTGCAAATTCAGACTGGTTATAGTTTAGTTACAGTTCAACAGGGTACCCTGATTCAGTTTGCATAAGGAGCACTTCCACATCCTCAGGTGCATGCAGCTCCTGCAGCTCTTCCCAGTCACAGCTATTAGTGTGATAAATGTCCAAAGGTAGTTTGCACCAAACTCGTGGGCCAAGCAAGGCAGTACACTGGCTGTGGGGACAATGATTTTTCAAAATCCACCCTCTCAGTCAGAGAAATGGATTGGTGTTGCAACAGGATGCCATTTTCTTTCCAGCTTTTACTTAATGGGCATGTATTTCTCAAGTCACCAGGACATGGACAACAAAACCTGCCTCATCAGAGACAGTAAGTCAGACAGCAAAAACTTGGGAACACTTCAGCAGCAATGAAGAAAAATATCTAAGTAAGTGCTCCCATATGATTTTTCACAGCAAATAAAGGAAAAAGAAAACTCATCACTTTTTTTATTTTTTTTAAAGCATCACTATTTTAAATAGGTTTCACCTAGGAATATGAAAGGTTTCTGTGCAGTTTTAAAGCAGTTACTTCCATATTGGAAGCAGAAAAGCTGATACTTTTGAACTACATAAATGAATCTGGTTTTAAGTTGTACACAATTTCTAAATAATACGAGAGAACATATACTTGAAGTTGCGTGATGCTTACATTGGTAAGCATCCAATACAAAACCAATACAAATTGGTTTGTTTTCATATTAAATTATTTTATATAGCTCTCTCACCCATCACCATTTGAAACATACTCTGCATACCATAATTCTTAGGAAAGCATTTCTGGTCATATATTAAACTGCAGCTTTTCTTTGTTTATCAGAGACGATAGAAACAGTCTTAATGACATTTATGAGTGGGATGGCAAGTCCAGTTATAAGTCAGTTGTTCCTTAGGATTTGGAAAGTGGAACTTTAACTGGAGAAATTATTGCTAGTGAGAGTATTTATTAGACAAAAATGTCAAGGGGTAGTAAGGACAGATCAGTGATAGATGTTACACACAGATCTGCAAACCGTAACGCTGGAATCAGATAAAATGATTTTTTTTTTTTTTCTGACTCTGAACAGCTGACTTGGGACATACTAATCTTGTTTTCTGGGTATGGGTTAAACCAGAAACAAGGGTCAGAGTCAGACTGATAACTTTTAAGAAAACTAACTGGGAATGAACATGTGGTTCTTTAAGACAAACGGATCTTCTAACAGACAAATCACACAGGTTTGTAAGGAAGTACATGTTTTAAGAAGAATCACTTGAAATTGTTTCAATCATTTTGTACTGTCCAACAACATAACTGAAAGCAAAAGAACCTCTGGACCCTGAACTCCACCACAGTACATGAAAAAAAATTTGATTAATTAAAATATTATAGAAACTCAAATAAACTTGATGGAACTTCTACTGTAGTAAACAGAAAATTAACTCAGGCTTAAAATTTTCTTTAAATACCAATTAGTCCCAATAAAACAACATCAGCCAAACAAATAAACCTTATAAAAGTTGCAGTGATCTACCATAATTTATTTTTAAAAACCCAAACCCAATGAACAAAACTGAAAATAGTAGGCAGATCATAAATTTACTGATGAAGGT
Organism: Formicarius rufipectus; assembly: GCA_013399695.1. Classification (NCBI taxonomy): domain Eukaryota; kingdom Metazoa; phylum Chordata; class Aves; order Passeriformes; family Formicariidae; genus Formicarius; species Formicarius rufipectus. The sequence goes on from VXAU01002185.1 coordinate 302,058, forward strand.
AATTTAAATTTTTTTACTAAGATATCAGTGAAGTTTACAAAATATACTTACCTGTCTTTTTCAGAGCTAATTTCATTACCAACCATGAAGAAACAAGCTGATGAATGTTACATTAGTCAAGATGCTAAGGTTTTACAACTCAGTTAAATTATTCCTTCAGCACTGTACATCATCCTGAGGGGGTGGATTCCCTTTCCATCTGAGAATTAGGGCAGTGTGTTCCTAGAGTTGAATTTATTTAAAATACATCCTATATTATTCTATACCCTCCTGTACTACAGAAAGTAGGAGACTTTAACAGCTGTAGCACTGAGCCCCTATATTCAGCACCTGAGCTAAAGCAGACATTTGCTGCTTCTCTAAATGTGGGACACTAAGGAGACGTCAGCATTCAGACGTTCTGAATCCAAATATAAGCACACTAATACAGTATAACTGAATAAGCAGTCCTGTACTCAACTGCTCAGGAGAAATATCACTGCCACTGCTGTTACCTGCCACACACCTTTCACTACCTATATGCCTTACACCAGCCATACAAGGCTCTTATTCCAACCCAGTAGCCTTATTAACTTAGGAGAATTTGCTCTGTGAACTGGAGACTAATTCCAGACACAGCACCATAGGAGATAGAATTTGTGTGCAGGATAACAGCAGAGGCCTTGAAAACATTGGCACAGGTTGAGCACTAAGATCTCATAACTATACAGCTCATTGATGGCAATTACTAGTCTCTGAAAAAGTACAACCTCAAAGCCTGGGAAAAGATTGTTTAGCTTCAACTAAAGAGCAACAGCAAAATGAGAAGAAAACAAAGTAACATGAAAACCTCAACCATGCAAATGATAAAGCACCTGCCATGGCCTGAGAGTGTAACCCAGTGTTCCCAAACATTATGCAGCACGTAGTCCAGGCCAGAGACCAAGGGCTAAGGAACATCTAAAATATCTTCTTTAAGGAAAAAATCCTAAATTAGTGAGGGCAGAAGAGGAAAAAGATGCCCACCACAGTTCCAGCTTCCCTTGTCAAAGAGCTCTTAACCCTGGCAATTGAATGTTTGATACTATCAAGGACTAGTTTTGTATACACACAGGTAATTTAGGGCAAGGTCAAGGACTGACAACTTTGAACACATAATGATAATGATTAATAATATCCAAGAATTTTTAGTAGGAAGTGTGCTGGTCTTGAATGTCAGCCTAATTGCTTTGTTTAAGGAATTAAAACTGGTCTGATTTGCCAGTCTTCTGAACACTGTAAGCTCTAACTGGCATGTATATACACATATTCAGTTGCAAAAGCCCTTACAGCTATTATGAAAATAAATAACAGGGATTTATGAACAGCTGGATCTGATCTCAAGAAGTTGTCATTATATGAAAAGATAAACTCTCAGGTGTCAATACGCCAGGATCAGAGAAGAAAGATGCAAGAAAAACAAGTGGCACCATATCTGTGAACTCTCACTATGTTAAAACATGAGGCACCTCTTTCTCCATCTTGATTGCACAGCTTAGTAGGATTCAACAGAGCAAATCATGGGAAAAGAACTTAATATAATAATTTTGAATCATAAAATGGTTTGAATTGAAAGGGACCTTAAAGATCATCTAGTTCCAGCCTCCTTGCCATGGGCAGGGATGCCATTCATTACATCATGTTGTCCAGGGCCCCATCCAAGATGGCCTCAAACACCCCCAAACACCCACAGCTCCTCTGGGCAACCTGTTCTACTGCTTCACCACTCTCATGGTAAAGAATTTATTTCTTCCTAATATGTAATCTAAACCTGCCCTCTTTCAGTTTAAAACCTTGCCCTGTCATTATCTACCCATATAAAAAGTCCTTCTGTCTCCTTCCTTTAGGTAGCAGCATGATGAAACAAGCCTCCTTCTGAAACCTTTTCTACCCAATGCGGAAGAACCCCAACTCTCAGCCTGTCCTTTAGAAGCAGGACAGGGAAGAGTTATCAAAATGTATATCAAGTTTCATTTATATTTTTAAACTATTTTATACCTTTGCATAGCATATCAAAGGACAAGAGTTATAGTTGACAATCCTGTGTTTTACATTGGAGAGCAAAATCCTGAAGTACACCTTTTCCTTATATGAGACACAACTAAGCAAGAACTTACTTAGCTGAAGAAAGTAATACAAAAATATTTCAAAGAGTAGTATGGACATTAGACTGCAGGCTGTTTTAAGAAGTTACTGGCCTTGTTGAGCTCTCTTCTAATTTTCTCCGGACCAAACTGATCAAGGAAACGTCTGAAGTGAAATGCATCTATAGCAACAATTTCAGTGTAGCGGCGTTGCCATTCATCCCTGAAATTGGAGGGGGGAGAAAAGTACATTACATTAGTTGTTTAATATTGGCCATATAACCCATGACTCAAAATGAGCAGTTCCCTGCAGAACTTCTCTGTCAGAAGCAGCTAAAAAGGTGAACTCGTAACAGACAATGAAGTGCTCTTTCTTTGTGGGTTGGGAAGAAAAGCAGCATAAGAAAGGAGACAGATCTCACTAAAAATTTGGGCATAAATGTGAAACAAATCCAATTACACAGCACTATTTATTAAGTACATCAGAATACTGCAAGATCAACGTCTATCTTCCTCCAACATTTAAATGAGGAAGTTGTGTATATTTCTATAGCAAATGAATAATATTTTGTATACACTATAACAACATTGTTGGGGAAATGAATTCAAGAGTTCAGAGCTTTCTACACAGAGTCATGTTATTAAGTCTTATTTTGCCACATATGAGCTGCACTGTGGCATCTGAGGTATCATTCTCAAACTTCTTGTGACATAATCTACAGTTCAGTCAGTATCTTAACAAAAATGTGGATTAAATACCTATAACTATAAAAGATGTTGGTCTAAGCACTGACATATGGTCAGGAACCACTGATTAGCATTATTAATATAACTTTCTTAACTTGTTCAGTCTACTGAAGAGAGCAGAATCAAGCAGTCAAATACAGCATTAAGGCAAATACTAGGAAATTCTTAGGAGCACCAAGTTTTCAGATTTGTTACATTCATTTATTCCTTCACTTAAACTTTACCTTGGAGTCTTATCTTCATGGCTTCTTGCCCACCGATAAGTTTCTGCATAGCCTGTATACTCACTGTACTGCTCAGTACCTGAAATAAATTATTTTCTGTATTACATATAAAATATGCACATATTTTTCTCACTTGGCAAATCTCTGATAGGAACCATTGCTTCTCCAAATGAAGACACAGCTCCCAGAAGCAATGGAAAATAGAGAATTTGTATTTGCACCAAGAATAGCTGATCTTCTTGTAAAGCTCCTCTCCCACAGGTGAGGAGTAGCATCCACCAGAGAACACTACAAGTGCAGATCTACATATGCTGTCCAGTAAAAAAACAAGAAGATAGTTTTCAACTTTGCCACTCTCTAGTTCAATAGCTTCTCAATAAACTGCCTGCCATCTTTATTTTTACCAGCTGATATCTGGTAAACAAGGACTGTAATGTTCCATGCCACCCTTTTTTGTTTTAGAGGCTGCCACCTGTAAACGCAATGATAACATAGTCACTCTGCTATCAAAAACGTGGCAACCCCACTTCAACACAATTTAGAAAACATCTGTTTAGGAAACATGAGAATAAAAATAAAAAGAGATTCAAATGCATTTGGTAACTGTATGTTTATACATTTTACTTCTCTAACAAAACTGAAATCCATGAAGCTGAAGAAAACCCTGGTGGTCAGAAACCAAGCAAATTTCTAATATGCCTGTGTTACCCAAGTCGTTGCTCTACAGGCTGTTGAAGGCAACCTTACACAAGCATAGGCAGGACTGTTAAAGCTTTGTAGTCTCATTGTCCAGTACACCTCTTTGCTTCTGTTTTACTTTTCTTCAGCACAATTTCTGCACTATGGTTCCTGATAGGAATTGTCAGATTTCACAGCAATTAATGGCACTGAATGGACTGAAAGGTCACTGCTCTTAGCTGCAGTGGTCAGCACCACAAGCAACTTCTGTGGAAGCACAAGGGTCCCCCCCCAAAAAAAAAAAGGTCTGAAACACACTCAGCTGCTCTTGAAAAGGTCCAACAGGCCACCTTGGTAAGCATCAAGTGCTGTGAGAAAGCAGCTTATTAGGCCCATCAGTAATTTTAGCTTCTATTTTAGCTTCTACACCAACTCCTTTTGAAAGGGTTATCTCAAAACCAAGATGGAACACAAATGAGAACAAGGATCATATCCTTTCTAAAAGACAGCCTTTCACCTCATTTTATAGAGCTTCAGGACCCTGGGGTTGCACAAATGCTTCAAGAAAATATCCCTGAAGTAATGTCACAGAAGTATCACAACTCTTCTCCCTGTTCTGAGCTCACACCAGCTGAATTTCTGAAATGAGGACTAAAAAAGATAATTTGGAAAATTTCAATTCATACAAAATATAAACAGTAAGAAGAGAACTGTTAAGCAACCCCTTAATTAGTGACACCAGCTATGCCTATAAATAAAACAGGAAAAAATAGGTTTTAGAAAGAAATGCAAGCTGACAGCATAAAACATCTGATTATTAAGGCAAGAGTAGTACCTAACTATGTGCAGATCAGCAATACCCTGAGAATACAAATGTTTAAATTTAATTCAGTTTTCCAATCTCTACATAAAAATACAATTAAAGTAGAACAATTGAAAACATAAAATGTATTAACTTTAAACCTCACTGACAAGGGTATTTGAATGTTTACCTTCAGCAGTCTCAACCACAGGAAACAAGCTGTTAAAAACTGTTTAAAATGATGTATATCCTTCAAGACATTTTCCCCATTTACCCTTATTAATTTTAACTGCCAAGGCTTATCAGCGCTTCTTTAACTCATCTGCCCCATTATCCACTCATTATTTATTTACATTTGTCTAAATGATTAATCATACTGAGGGCACACAAATCCCACTCAAGGCTATTTCGAAAAGTTGCTATGCAAAATGAGTGGGATGGTAAAAGACTTCTCACTATGAGTTCACTTCCTCTTACAAAATCATATCCAAAATGTGGATGACAGAATATGCCCGTATATCCACACACATCCATGCTCTCCTACAAAGGACAATGCCAAGCAGCTTCAATATTCAGAAAGCAGCCTTCTAATTGAATTGGAGGCTATCAACCTTCAGCAAGGCTTTTCCTGACTTACATAAAATTCAGTTTTACTGATCTGCTTGGAAAAAGTGTCCAAGCATATAGCAAGAAAAGGCAGACAAGGGAAATATGAGAGCTCCTTTTAGAGGACAAAACTTCCAGCCTCAAAAAAGAAGCATTTTCTTTGGTGTCTAACATGTGGAAAGAAAATACTGGGTTATCAAGACATTGTACCAGGATATGATTGGCAAACTATTAAGCTGGCTTTTCCAAAGTTCATTGTTTTCATTAATTGTTATGAATTGCAGTGTCTGATGACAAAAGCGCCAGGAAACAAGCAAACACACACACATATATATAAAAATCAATAACAGAGAAACTCAAAGAAATCACACAAACTCTAAAGCCATATCCCAGAAATCCAGAGTTAATGAAAATCAATGACTTTTCAAAAGTGAAGCTCTGGAAATTTGTCAGACAAAAGTGATTATTCAACTGGCAGCACTTTTCCTTGTGAACTACTGAGATACAAATTTCTGTTGCTGAGAGAACAGAAGCAGCACAGGACAAGCTGGATTTGCTAATGTTTCTGGTGAATCTTTTTTCTTACTATTAAAAAAAAATAAGGGGGTAAAAAAAAAAGGCAAACCACAAATATAGCATAATATAAAGCATTGTAGAAGAGTTTTATCAAAACTTTTAAAACAAGCTACAAATCCTAAAAATGCCTACCTAAAGTCAAAAGAATTAATATAAAAATATAGTTCGAAAACCTATCCTTTATAAAACTTGTACAACTTCCAGCATCAAACAAAAAGTGAAACTCCTAAGTGTTGGTGTTTATGGGACCTCATCAACCTAGAAAGATTTGCAATTATTGCTAACAATAAACAGACCTCTCTCAGACTCCATTATCTAGCTTTACATTTGCATACGATCTGTACAGCATTATAATGTTCCCAGGAATTGGGGACAAGCCCCACCACAGTGTTCCTCTAGCATTTCTCATGAGCTAGAAATTTTACCTCTGGAGAGGCAGTACCACTAGCACTGAATAAAAAGTAGATGTGAGAATTGCAAGACTATAATCTTGTAGTCACCAACACAGAGGTACATCTAGTGCCAAAAGTGAGGGAGAAGGTCCTTCTCTCCCTTTCACAATCAGTTCTTCCAATACTCGTCTTGCACCACCGTTAGTCTTCTGGCTCTCCTGACACTGGCATGATCAGCCTGCTCAATCTAGCTTAAAAACAATTTTCTCCTCTGAGTAAATTTTCAGATGAACCAATTATCTGATCTCATTTGCTGCCTGAGTAATGTGGTCAGAAGTCTCTAAAAATGCCTTGCTAAGATGTGGTCCAGACTGGCCATGGATCCATCTGTAAAATTAAAACAAACATGGAACACAGCTTTGTCTGCTCTTAATGTTGCCCAGGTACACATGAGTTCAAATAGGGGACAAACAGAATGAAAAAAACAACTAAATGAAAGCCACTCACATTCATTCACAGCTCTACCAGAAATGCAGCTGTGGTAATCTCTGGTATTGCTGTTGACATTTCTGTAGGTAGCTGTCTGTGCTGAAGACTTTGACTGTTTGCTTGACCAGTTCCATATTCATTACAGCAGTGATCTTAACCAGATACCATGCAATCACAACAAATTTAATTTATCTCCCAATTTCTTAGACTCCTCTGCAAATTTAAGCTACACAATTATACCCATTAGGCCGCTGAGTCAAGATGCATCACAAAAAATGTAATTTATCAAGAGGTTTGGTACACAGGGAAGACTTGGCTAAGCACCAAAGTGGAAGAGCTCCAGGGATTAAATAAAAATGATGGAATGGATATTTCCATTATACAAGAATGTCATATCAAAAATACTAACTGCAAAACACTGCAAAGTACTCAAGAAACTAAAATGTTGCTGCAGTGAAAAAAACATCTTCACCTCTATTTGGCCATGCCAAATCACTGTGTTTTTTTTTGCAGGAGAATGGAAGAAGGTCATTCTAAACATTCAGAGTTTTCCCCCAGTCAGTTATTACTCAGACTGATAGCTGTGCTCTGTTTTTACCCTCCCCAGAAAAGCCTTACCCAGAAGACAGGGCTTCAATATGCTGATACAGTATCGTATCCAAAATACACAAAAGAAGCTTGTGGTAGTAAAGAATTTTTTTTCTGACTCTTTTTTTTAAAAGGTAATCACAAAAGACTGTTTATCAACAAGTTTTCAAAGAAAAGTCATTAATTCTGGCAGGGTGGAAAAGCAAAATAAAACACTGTCTTAAAAGATCAAATATAATGCTGAAAACAAAAGATGATCTGCTCAGCACTCAGGACAGAGTAAGACTTGCAAGATTTAAGCTCAAATTTCTACTGTGTATGCATATGAGAGAAAAGTGCATAGATGGATTTTCCAAGAATTGTATTCTAATATCTGTACAAATTCTTGATTTTTGAGCTCAGGAATCTATACCCAACATTTTTACTACAGCAGACTGAAAAATATAGTCTATTACAATATTTACCCAAAGGATCTCTCTGTTCTTTTATTTTTTCTTTTTAGCTGTTCTTTAGGCTAAAACAAAAAAAGATTATAATACAATTTTATTTTTCATCCATGAGAAATCACACTGTGTCCTCATGCATAGAACCAAGACACACATGGCATGACCTGGGCCATTCCTGTTCTTAACAGTGACATTTGGTCTTGTCATGGAAATTATTTTGATCCACCAGATAATAAAACATTTCAAATTTTCTAACAAAGGTGAAAAAAAAAAAAAAAAAAAAAGGAAAATCGCTTACGGCAAAGCACTGGACAGACAGTGCACCTCCATACACAGCCCCTCAACAACATACTTGAGAGGCAGTTATTTTTTGATGTTGTAATTGAAAACTCATAACTAACTTAGAAGCAATACAAATACATGTATGTAACTTCCACGACTAAAATCCTGAGTAGACAGTTCCTGACTTTCTATCCTATTTTAATGCTTATTTTCTCCTCTTCTGCTTCCTCCCCTTTTAGATAACCAGAAGGCAGTTACTCTTCTCAGAGTTTTCAATCCCTCTGAACACAGCAAATGTTACAAATTCCAGACAGGAACAAAAATCCCCTATCCTTTAACAGTAACAGAAGCATCACTTGCTGACAGCTGGGACCAGTTAATAGCTGGTAATTGTGGCTGTCACCTATACTGTCCAACATCAGTCTTTAGCTGAAGATTCTGAGTATAAATAAGTTCTGTCTGCTTGCCGTCACTTCTTCTCTTTTTGCTTCTTTTGCAAAGCATTTACTGGAACAGTATCCCTATGTTCCTAAGAGGTGGGATAAAGCAGGAAGTTTTTTGTCAAATGACTCTTGAGGGGTTTTTTCCCTTCATTTTTTATCCCTACAGCATTTAAACATACTAAACTTCTACTTAAAATATGTTTTCTATATATAAAATCAGACTTAGATGTGAAAGATTTTCTGCAAAGACTAACCTGTGATGATAAGACATTCATTGTGATCCAAGACTTCAGTGATGAGCCTCGATACAATCAGTTCTGGATTGATTAAAAACCGAATTTCTTCTTGTACTAGTCCTGCCCCGGTCACACCACCTCCAACAAAACGGTTTGCAAAATCAACCTAACAAAGATACATTCAGGCGGATTATGAGATAAGCAAACAGCATAAAATCTTTTCATTTACCAAAGTAAATAAAGTCCTATACAAATTTCAATAATTCTGGTGAGATCTGCTGCTATCAGTTAAAAATACAAGCAGAGGGACTGATTAACATGATCATGCCTTTCTCTTTTTTTCCATTCAGCCTCTCAGAACACTTACAACAAATGAGACATTACATTGCAAAACAAATTTTGCATCTCAAATACTCTGAATCCAAGTTTTGTGGGTTTTCCTTGAAGAGCACATACTTAAGAATACAAAACATTTCAGTAAATGTGAAAGCTGAAAACAGCCAATTACAGCATTCTTTTTGCTTTTTAGGGACATTGAAAAATCATTAAGTTGTCCTTTGGTGAGCATTCTGCTCCAGCTGTCCACACTGAAGCATTTTTAGATTAGCACTGCCCCTCTAAGTTCTATACCCGAATGAATTCTTATGAATTCTACACTTATGAATTCTCCTTGAAAGGTACTAACAGAATCCCTTATGAATTCCCCTTGAAATGTACTTGATCGATGTAAGTCATTTTGGCTATTAAGGTTTCTGTTTTAAACAGAGAAGCCCTGGACTATTTTTTACTGCAACAGTACATATTTCGCAATTACAGTTTCACACAAACAACAGTTTGAAAAGGATTTTGTTAATTTAATAAATTAACAAAATTATTTAGGCAATTTAACTGCCCATATAAATTTATAATTTTAAAAAGTCACTTCATCTTTCAAGCTATTAGCTTCTTACTGGTTTTTATTTAGATAACTGATAAGAGCACACATACAGGAGGGAAACAGAAGTTGCTGAAGTGACATGAACACCTGTGTAGATTACAGAGTCAGAGGCAAGTCTAAAGCTTATCAAGAGCCAGCCAGCACCAAGTGTGCCTTTCATCTATCCTGGAAATACCAACACATTTCAGTTGTTTAAGACTTCCTGAGCTTGACTATGATAAAAAAAGTTTCATGAAAGCTACTCAAATGTTCAATGTGCCAGGGTGCCAAAAGCACTTTAACTGTGCTGAGTAACCTCACTTCGGGCCCCGTCACAAGCCCACCCTCTTGTCCCAGACCTCGCCTGAGACACATCACCCACGGGCCCAGCCCAGCCCTGTCCCCTGCTGGTGTCTCGCTTGCTGACTGGACATCTTGGATCGTCCTTGGTGTCCTGACTCACCACTCTGGCAGATGGCCACTGGCCAGGCAGCAGGAACTGTTCTTGTCACCATCCCTGCTCTGTCTGTCCCAGACAGCTGAGACTGGGATCACAGTGGACTCCTGCATTGTCCTGCCTTGGTCATCCTGCTCCCCTCTGAGGAGCATCTGAGCAGAGATACTTTGTTTGATAAGATTTGAAACAGCCAGGATGAAAAATACCACATCCTAGGCAGTACTCACTTTTATAGAGTGCAACAGCAGAAAAATAGTTATTACTGAGCAGTCGCTGAGTTCTTAATAATTTCAACACACATTTGAGTGCTCAAGTTTCATAAAGTCATGAGACATTTTAAAGTCTGTGCAAAAAGTGTTGCAGAAAAAAAAGCTCTCCTACTCTTCCTCCTCCTATGTAGTACTTGTTCTTGGCTAAAGAAATTTTGACTTTTTTTTTGTAGAAGAACTCTAGAAGGCAAACTGTTCTTAGAGAAAGCAGAAAGCAAACAACTACTTTGAAAACTCAAATGTATTCCTTCCTATAGTTATGGACAGAACATCCTCCTTATGAATTTCTTTTGCTGACTGCCTCCCAGACTGAAACAGCGGTGCTGGCAGCAGCAAAAGTCTTCTGAACCACTGACCTCGTGACTGTCTGGGGCACAAGAGTCATTTTTAAAAAACAAACTGAAACCCTTGACAAGTCATCAAGATCCCAGGCTGAATCTTTTATCCTGTCAATCTTCGATCCTGGCTTGAACCAGAAGACCTGAAGCTGTCTGGGGCTTGTGATTTTCTGTCACTCTTTCTGTATCAGGTACATGTGCTACCTAGACGAGCTGGGGGACATTGACAATACTAAGACTGCATACGGAATTAATTTTGATGTCGCTTTTACACTGCATAACATCTTGTCATTTAAGTCAATTGAGGATAAACAAATAACTTTGTTAAGCTGGCAGACCATAAAAGTATGGCAAAAACATGTCATAAAGCCACATTAACTGTTCTATGCACTTACCTGCAGCATACCTTGTCCATTGCTTTCGATGGTGCCTTCATAGGTGACATGCAATCTAGATAGTTTTTTCTGAGATCTACCATTGAGGAAAAATATTGCACAGAAAGGATAATTACAGAACCTTCACACAAAAACATCCATTATAAAACAAAACTCATCCTAATCTAAAGTTCTTACACACCTTAAACATAAGACGGTTTAAAAAGAAAACACAAACACTGACGGTATGTTTGCCCTTCAGAAACAAATTGTAAAGGTTTAACATAGTCAATTGTTTAGTTTCTCCACCTCTTTCATCATAAAACCACAGATCTGAAATTGGAGTTCTATGTTTTTCCTGTCCCACATTAACTTGCTAACCAGTAAGAAAGCTGCTACACTTGTGTTCTTGCTGGTTATCCCCCATATTTTATTATATTTTCTGCCATTTCTTAAATCAAGTCATCTTTCTTTTTTTTCCCCACACAAGCAACAGCACCAAAGATATGCTACTGGTTTAAAACTTTACTCAAGACTTCTTGTCTTTACAGACAAACAAACATACTGGAAAACTGAGGACACAAGCTACTTGTGGAAGTTCACCCACTTCCCTCAGTATTCCTTTCTGCAACAATCCACAGCAAAGGTTGTTTTATTCTCTGTTTTGTAAAAAACATTGTTTTGTAGTTCTTCCAGGCCTGAATCAATTTCAAATGAATACAATTCAGCTATCATGGACTAAAGAAATTTCTTACATTAACAGGATGCTTGACTTACCTCTCCCAGTCTGGAAACTCCTGGAGACACTGCCTGGTAAACGTCACCAATCCTGTAGGTTCTACAGGCAAACCAACCCCAAAGGAAAACGTATTAAATAGGAGAGCTTTAGTTCTTAGATTATTTTAACTGGTAAGCTTTTAAAATTACAAACATAATTCTTCATAGAAACCAACAGCTTAACTTTCCACAAGCGCTGATTTGAACCCTTCCCTGACAGCCCATGCTCAAATTAAAGACAAATAACATGAAGATCACAATATTTACTTCTTTTCTTGCTTTGCAGTTTGAGTATTTTTGTTTTTCCAAATCAAGGAAAAACCATTTCTTAAGTGATTTTCCCCTTAATAGTAAAAACTACTAGAAAGACTCAGTAGTTGCAGTAAAATGTGCTGCCACTTAGAAAGAAATTGTACATTTCTAAAAGCAGCTACTGTTCAGTGTCAACAAGCACTGAACACTCAACCTACTGATGGATGAAGCAGCAGCTCATATGTCCAAGAAAGTCCCACTGTGTCAATAAAGATACAGTGTTAGTGGATCCCAAATCAATCAGTTTTCAGTCCTGCCAGAATGCTAGTGAAATTCACTGTGTTCCAACTGAGAAAAGACTCCTGCCCTCAAGAGAAAAAGAGAAGCTGTTGATCACTGCGGGAAGGATGCAGTATCATCTTTTTCCCCTGTTTTACTCAAAAATGTTCTGTTTTGCAACAGAAAGGAAATATCAACCTTTTATTAGGTGATGTCATCCTAATAAAAATTTGAGATTCATTTTTTTGCTGCAGTAAGTCCACTGCACTGGCTTGTGAAAACATTCAAAACAGTATCTAAAGCACAAACTTAGTTTTCTAAGTCTTAAACTGTCCTGTGCTTTTCTTCACAATTTATAGGGGTTTAGGGAAAAGAAGGGTTACTTGCTCTGAACAAAAGTGCACAGCTTACAGCAAACAAGGGCATTTCCAGAAGGGAACTCTTGGTATCAATCACAGTATTTTACAAGTTAAGCATTCATCTTTTGAGCAAAAAGTCTTCAGTCTCCACTGTATTCTTTTACACAGAATTCAATTACCATTTACAATAAAAAGAGTAGGCAAAATTTTTACAGTAATTTATAGACCTAAGTTACTTCAGTCTTATTAATTCCCGAGGGGGAAAAAAAAAAAACAAAACCCAAACCAAAAAACAAGAAATGGGGCATTTAAAGGTATGATAGAAATTTTTAATTCAAGAAAAGAGCATTCAAGAATCTCATTACATATTACTTAAAGTTATAATGCTAGTAAGTCTAATAGAGTGATTTCATTAAGCATGTTTACAACAGATTTCATATGCACAGGGGGTCAGGGATAGCTGCCTAAATTTAGGATTTGGTTTGCACAAAAACATTATTACTCAAGTACTAAAAAAGGCTGGTACGCCATCTCTCTTGTCAGTCCCACACATAGATCACTATTTACTTTTTACCTCAGCAATTTAGTTTTACTGACGTTGCTGAAAGTCTGACAGTTGAAACAGGATATAGCTGCATTTAGTTTGTAATGAATTAAAATGAACAGCAGAGGGACTGAACCAAGTAGAGGGCTCTTTATATTTAATAAAGACGCATTTCTTCTAAAACAAACCCTTCTGAGAAAGTATGAAGCTAACACTGAAATGCTGACATGCAAAGAAACAGTTCTTTAAAAAATACTGTAAGGGTCTTGCTGCAGATGTGATACTACTACAGTAAAGCCTCCTTCTACCCAAAAATGCAATATAGAAACTATAACGTATTTATCACAAAAATCTGTTTTAGAAAGCTTATGCAGATGTTTAAACCCTATGGTAATACAGAAGATCTGACTATTCACTAACTTCTCAAAGACTTGGGAGATATATCATGTCTTGTTATTACTTTTATTTCAACTGGGCAAACTTCACAACAGCTTTGCTTTGGAACAATAGAAGGGAAATACCTGAAGCACCAACATAAGTAGAGGAAAATCCCTCAGAACTACAAACTTCCTAGTCCAAGAATTGCATATTGCAGGAAATGTGAAGCTTGACTATAAATCTTTAAGTGTGTGAGTTTAATGACTGCATATGGTGTCAAGTTCCCTCCACATTCTCACTCTGATGCAGTGAGGCAAGTAATTGTAATACATATATTACAAACATTACACATATACATATATTTATACTTACACATCTGCACAATGATATGCACACACTTTTATATACATGTATCTCTCTCTAAAGGGCAGTGAAAATGTATCTCTATGTTTTATACACACCCCATATATACATATATATCCATTTATCAGAAGCAAAAAATTTGCTTGCATGCTTCATGTATATGGTAATGATATGTATATGAGTATCAGTGCACTTTGCAATCTGGCTTTTGTTCCAGCCTTCCATCATACTGCTGCATAGCCATTTCTAAATTTAATGGGATTAAATTTTTCATGTATCTGCTGTGTAGCTCAAAAAAAAGAATAAAGGATATACTTTTTTCTGTGACTCTTCTAAAATAGCAGAAAAGGGTTTTAAGTTTTTCAGGTTTTCTTGGTGACCGTCCTTCAAACAATCTGAAAAACAAGAAATAAAAGTAATCAATTAGTGCATAGTAGTCAATGCTACTTACTAGCTGCAATTTGGTTTTTTATAATTATTATGCATATACTAGATTAGCCTTGCATTTAAGTACTGCACTGTACTCTAGACAGCCCCTCTGCAACACAAGTTATTAGGAGTAACAAGTTTGTTGACTTGCTATGTTTCTGATTAAGACACTGAGTCAACACCTATCTCACTTGTACCAATCTTCTAATAGAAAAAGATGTAATTTCAATATGAACATTCAGGAAAGCTACTAGTTTTATTTGTGACAGACCAGAAGCTTAACAGGCTTGGTGAAAACATGTATGTTGAGTACTCCAAGATACTACCCTTCTTTCAGCTCAGTGAGTTACACAGAACAATTAATGCAACCATGATGCTTTCAAGAGCTGCACTGCACCACCAGCATTTCTAAAGAAAAGTGCCTTCACCCAACAGAAATGGCTCCATCCACTGGGCTTTAATGGCATTCTAACATTCATTTGTAAAAAAACTGAGCATTAAAAAGAAGTAGGCTATTTTTAGCCCTTAAGTGAATGTATTCTTTTAAGGTTAGCTGAAATACTTTTACTGTATCATCTGTCTTCCAGCAATTTGAACACACATTACTTAATTTCACTTCCAACAGAGTGACAAGGCACTGTTATTGGCAACACATAATGGAATTTATCTGGAAGGAAGAACAGCAGTGCCTTCAGAAATAATACCCTTTGAATAGGAAGTCCACTAAAAGATGTCTGATCCCCTGAAAGCCCTGAGGATGTAATATTCCCTCCAATAAGCAGTCTAAGTAAAGGAATGACACAACATTATTAATTTGTTTCCATGTACCGGAATGACAATCTGCCTTTCAAACCAGAATGCTTTCAGCAGTGAACTAGATTTTTTCAGTATTTGAAAATTCTTATGAGGTATTCAGGCTGGATAGATCAATTTCATCCAAAATCTATATTAAATCACAGAAGGTAGTTATTCTTTGAATAGTGAATCAGGATTTAAGAAGGCAAACTTCAGACTTACACAGTCTATTCTAAAATGGGCCAATATGCAAGTTCAATCAAGGAGTTGTGCTTGCACACCTAGTAAGAGGTTCATAAAAGGAGTTAATATGTGTATGTGGGCAGGTCTTCACCAAATGCCTAAATTACCC
This sequence comes from Formicarius rufipectus, assembly GCA_013399695.1. Lineage (NCBI taxonomy): Eukaryota > Metazoa > Chordata > Aves > Passeriformes > Formicariidae > Formicarius > Formicarius rufipectus. The sequence continues at coordinate 317,551 of VXAU01002185.1, forward strand.
CTGATCTTCTCTCTTGAATTCTCATTTGGTATGAAGTCTTTAAACTGGTTCATTTCTCTATTAGCCTGATTGTGCTTTTACTAATTTTTTTGCCTCTTTACAGCAAACTGACATCTTGCTTAAGTTGCAAGCTGTCAGGAGAGTTCTTCATATCACAAAGGTGATCCGTGATTCTGTATAATGAGCACACTGGGCAGGAGAAGTGCAGAACTTGAAAAGCCATGCCTGAAATAAGTCAGATCAAGCTAAAACCAGTCATATTTGTGAATGCAACAGGAAAAGCAAGAGATATTTACATGATTTGAAAATGGCCCAGTCCTACCCTATTAGTTAAGTGAGAACGTAACATGGCAAAGTTACGGATGTTTTAACCTTGGACCTTATTTCTGAAATGATCGATTAAGCAACATAATGGGAAATTTTATTTTTGAAGCAAATATTTTAAAGACTAAAGCTACATGAAGGCATCACTAAGACATTAAATAAAATTCTTCTTTAAGCAACTAAGACACAAATACTAAAAAAAACCAAAAAAAACCAAAAAACCACAAACAAACAAACAAAAAAAAACCAAACAAAAAAACCCAAACAAAACAAACAAAAACCACCAAAAAACCTAAGTGCAAACCACATAATTTCCTGATAGAAGCACACAGGGCCAAAACCCATTAATTCCAATTACAGAACTCATCCAAATGAAGTGCATTGTAAATCAAATGCAAAGCACTTCAAGTCCCTTTCAGGTTAAGTAATTGAAATCCTGCTGGCAGCTGCATATGTAAGCTGTTTAGCTTTGTACAGGATGTCCCCACTGCCATGCAGCAAACTTCAGTTTAGCAGGTACAGGAGCTAAGAAAGCTTCCAGGGCCAATCACCAAACATGGTTGTTAAATTATCTATGGCTCTCCAGATTCCAAGCCAGGGTAGTGTCAACATTAATCACACAGAACACCCCTACAGGGATACATTTAAGTATTTGATGAATCAAGGTCAGAGATTTTAAAACATAAGTAGACATGTGAACAATGTCATAAACAAAAGTAGATTGTTAAAGTCATTGCGGCTTAATGAAAACTCTTTCCTAGCAAATATTCAGACAATTGTTTTGAAGAGAATTCCTAGATATCAGAAATAAAATCTAAAAATAATGAGAACTGATATTGGGAAACTGTAAACAACTGTCAGTAAATATATAGCAATGTTACAAGGCAATAATTAATACCATTTCAATAATAATTATGAAATTACATGTATTTGTTTTGCAATAGTTTTCCTAAAAAATTTTAGATTGGAAAAAAAAATGTTAAATTGTAATCAGTATTCTGGTCTTTGCAGTCTCAACTGCAAACTCAAAATTGTATCTTCAACCAACATTTCCACCTTCTAGAGCTGGAGTTAAAAGCTCTAGAGAACCTGCTCCTAACTCCTTCCAGCGCTGAGGCAAGTGGCAAATCTGCAAGGAATTTCAAAGGCTGCATTGCCAAGGACACAACAGGAACATGATATAAGAACATTAAAAGCTTCACAAAAGTGACTTTGGCATGCAAAAAGTTTACTGGGGAGAATTTGAACCAACTTAAGTAAAGAGTCCTGAAATACTGTTTCTGATTAAGGTATAATTAAAATACAGTATTCACTTGTAAGATTAAATTTCCAAGGAGCTAAATTGCTCCCCTGATGCCACTCCAGCAGGAGCCATTACAGTCACCTGTTTTAAACTCCCAGTTAAATAAACAAATAAATAAATAAATTTGTAATGGTATTTCCATACCCAGGCTGGACTTGCTTTGATTATTTCTTTTCAAAGAGGATAATCACATCTTTACAGTGAAATCAGAACATATTGTAAGACTCAGAAAAGTGTCCATGCACTAACAATATACAAAAAATTGCAGTATGGATCCTACTTCAAATACTTCCCACTCATAAATCCATTGCACTTCATAGGTGCTGTTTGCAGAAGCGCAGATGCACAATTTTGTACTTGTGATCCCTACAACTAACTGTGCTTTTCCTTTAGCTCCCCAACAGGCATTTAAAAATGCCTTTTTCTTTATTACTATAGCTGAAGACACACTTGTGTTTTACTGTGATCTCACTAAAGATAATATAACATCTAAGCAAGTATAAAACATTTTACTAAAACCTCATTTTTCTTGGACAAATAAAAGTGAAGGAAGGACTTACAAGGAAGTAGTATGGATAGATGAATTTCACCCAGGAAAGGGATCAAGCAGGGGAAAGGATGGAATGATAATGCAGAAATGAAAATACTGAACAGACATCTGCTTCGACTTCACCAACAGAGCTAACCACTAAAGAGAGCTTTAGTCTAAGGTACAGGATGACAAAACACTTGTAAAAGAGACTAAAGCAAATATCTTGACTTTGTCTTGTTGCCTTTCAAGCCTATGTTTATCTGATGTATATATATACACACATGTAAGGGTGGAAATAATATGCTTATGTATGTCAACTTGTATTGCAATTTCTTCTTTCCTCTCACGTGTCATAGGTAAAAGCTGTGGCCATCTCAAAAGTTAGTTAAGAAAATCATACTATTCAACACCTTTATGTTTAATTAGAACTTCAACTCTAGATTAAATAGTGAGTTTTAAGATTTTTTTAACAAACAAAAAAAATTGACCAACGTAATTTTGGTGGGAAATCTAGATGCAAAAAACTAACTTAAACACTCACATATACTCACAACTCTCTTTTCTATGCTTTTTATCTTGTACTTCTGTTTAATGAGGCAAGTTAACTTGGAACATTAAAAACCTGTGATTTAGGAGTCTTAAAGTACATCAGATTGATATCTGACCTTGATGAAATGATAAGATGCTAACTCCAAGTGCTCAACACCAAGGAATAACAAGGTAAAGTATTTTACCCTGGGGATATAAAGGAAAAGACATCCAACAAATGGTACAACATAAGTTCTGGACTACATTACTGTATGTACTAAGCTAACAAAACTATTCAGATTGAGCACTGTTTTAATCATTACAGCAAAGTAATTATGCCAGACTTGTTATAAATAGTGTCTTTTTGAAGTTGTCCATTTAAAGAGTATTTCCACATTCACTAAACACAAATGTTGACTTTTTCTTTTTTTTTTTTTTAATTATACTCAAAGTACTCCATTCAGAGCTAATCAGAACACATACCTAAGGTAGGCATAACAGAATGAGCTTTGAAGGATCAGTGTCTGTGAACTCAGAAAATTTAAAACCACTTTTCAGAGGAGCAATGCATCTCAGTCATCTCTCAAAGTCTCTGGATAATTTATTCCCCAGAGAACATTCATTAGTGTGAAACTGATGTTGTTTATGGAGATACAATTGCATTACTGGTAAATTAGGTTTCAATTATCCTGCATAAATGTACTATAGTTTCCCATTTCCTTTCACATATTCTATATTGCATAAAAGACATATATCTTAACTAGTGTGTTTTCCCTTTCATTTCCAATCACTTGAAATTACTTTAAATTTTTGTTTGATAAAGATGAAGAAATTCAGTCCTAGTGGAATACTGATGGTCTCAGACCAGGATATCCACTAATGTGTGTGCCAAAAGATCTACAAGGCTTATGTCATGAGACATACTATATCCAGTTATGAATTCTACCCCAGTGGCTTTGATGGGAGCTACTACAGATACACAACATCTCCTCTTTAACTATGGGAGTGTTTTGAATAAGGAAAACAGAGTGGTTTTCTAACCCGACACAACAGCTAAGAAAGTATCTGTAGCAGGTCCTTGACAAATCTATGTCTTCTCCAGAACTCAAGATTGCAGACATTTTTCCTTATATTTTGCTTTCACATATAACCAGACCAGGCAGTTTCCTAAATTACCAAATTCTGTATTGTCTTAATGCAGGTCTGACAATTTGGTCACAGTGGGAAAGAAAAACATCCACAGAGCAGTCTTGTCTGACAGTGGATGGCATCCATTTCAGCATCTTATAAAAATACATGCAAGAAAGCAGATTTTAACCTTAGGATATTTTTCCTGAAAGTCCTACATCTTTGTTAACCAAAGAAGGTTAATAATAACTATCACCACAAGAAACTACTTTAAACTTGGCAACCAACATAATAAATGCAGAGAGTCAATGCAATTCAGGCCCTACATTCAACTAGGATGCAACTTCCACAATAAATTAATCAGTAAGATTAATTCAATTATTTCTTGTTGATGTGTTATTTTTACATAAAGTTGCCCAATCTAATGCCATCATATATATTTGTGTTTTTTAAAAGGAAAAATTGGACACTCTAAATTTAGTTTGATATTTTGAAGCAATATTTTATGTTATTCAGTATGATCTAATGTTTGGCCACTGAACGGATGCCATTCTATCTACTAGAATTCATAAATATTAAAGCACTTAAACTACAAATTCCATTTTATCATCTATATTTAAAATGAATTATGTTATTAATGACTTAAGAATCATAATAGGTGCATCCTTGCCAAGCACAAAAGGGAAGAATTCAATTAAGTAACTGAGTATTTCATTATACACAGGTGACTTACAGTCTGTAGCAAGATGAATAATCAAAATAGACAGTCAGTGTCACAACACACTATTAAACAAAGTGCTTCAGTGTCTAAAGAGGAATGGCTGCTTTTTTACTCCTCTCCTTTCACAGGACAGGAGAAGAGAGGTAAAGCACAGATGACACATGTTAATACTAACACATAGAACTGCCCTCTTTCCAACCAGGGGCATCCATGTCTCTGAGTAAATTCTCAGTATCCTGCACTGACTGCAGTTTTGTAAAACGGATTTGTACATTTGAGGGAATAGAGGTGGAACTTATGGTAGTTAATACCACATCAAAACCTAGAGCAGGGAGAAGGTTAGGAGGAAAGAGGGAACACAGCAGCATTTAAATATAAAAACAGTAACTATTTTATCATTTATTAAAAGGTACTAATGTTTAAGTCCACAAAAAGTGAATCAACGAAAGACTGCTGTGAAAAAACAAACAAACAAACAACAAAACAAGAAAACTTACACAGTTGAGTTTCGAACTTAAAAATCAAGAATTTCAGTATTTCAGTCTCAAAGTGTAGAAGGGAAGGGTAAAAGCTGTTTGTATGAATGCAGACAGGCCATGGACAGTGGAACACCACCTTTGCTAAATTAAAAAAAAGGGTTAGCATCCACTCAGGAATATTGCTTTGTTAGGAAACCACAGATTACTTTTGTTACCTAAAAAACAAAGTCATTCAGTCACAGTCATGTAGTAGATGAATTATGATGAGGAAAGAACTAAGTCTGGAAACAGCTGCAGAACATGATACTGTGGGGACAAAAGGTTGCTGTGTGAACAATCTGTTTTGCCCATTCCTAAGAACACAGAGCAGAGCAGCAGCCTCCAAAGCCTTTACATCAAAACATTGCTATAAACAGAAAAAAAAAACCCAGTCACAAACATTTTAACTTCAGTCATTGTCTATTGCCTTTTGGGTATATCCAGCTTCATAAAAGGCTTTTTTATTAAAGCTGAAAATACACACTGCAGTGAACCAAACCTTGTTATCTTTGTAAGCCTGAAACAATAGCTGAAAAAACAGCATTTTTCTGTGTTCTTTGTACTAAAGAACTAACACTGAAGGATAAGAAAATACAGGGGTGGAAGGAGGAAAAAAGAAATAGGATTTCTTTTCAAAATTCATTGTTCTTCCCTCTCATTTCAGATTTTAACTGTCAGGTTATTTACAGTAGCAGAAAACGGTACAGACTCGTAGTACTCCCTCCACTACTCTTCAATTTCCCTTTGTTTTTATCCTGACAGTCCCCTACTCAATGACATATTCCGTTTTATTTTATCCACTGCCTGTCACACCTTGTATTCTACTTCACTAATTTGCTTAATATCAAATGCAAAATACAGAGGGTGTAGAGGAGTGGATTTGCTGCAACAAATGGTTAAGTAAAATACAGGTCTGGAAAAGGAAACTGTACTTTATAATAAGCACATAAATTGGAAAACACTGAGGAAGAGCCACTTTTAAACCTCAAGAAACAGAGGACATCAGTTTCCCTTCTTTTCTGCAGTCTGGCAACAGAAATTTTGCTCTTGCACAAATAAAATTGGCTTTCTACCCCACATCACCAAAAACTGAGCATTACCTCATCCACAATGCAAGAGGCAAGCCTGAAGGTTGTCTGCTGTATTCCCCTTCTAAATAACATTGTTGGAACTAAGTATGAGTGAGAGCACCACCAAGCCAAGTCAGAAAACAGTGGAGGACTAACTGGAATAGGGCAGGAAATTCTGAATGGGTAATAGTTAATATTGGTCATTCTTCAACTCTATGGCAGGAAACTATTTACCTTATAATTTGCCAAGGTGTTTTTATTTAAAAGTAGCTTGCAACATTACACTTCAAGTCAACTACAAGTATTTCACTGTACTACTATAACTTTACATTGTTCTGCAATGTTCATAGAGGAGAATATAAATTTACTCCAGTTATTTAACAGCATTTTATTCTGTAGTTGGTAACAAATAATTCAACTTAAAAAATTTAACTGATTGGTTTATAGAATGTTTAAGCTACAACAAAAAATGGTAGCTTAAAGTCCTTTAAAAAAACCCATAAAACACAGCTACAAGTGTGGAGTCAAACAACTCTTTCCAGACCTTACTGTTCTCTTTCATTGCTCTGAACATCAATATTTTTAATGGTACTTTTAATTTATTTTTTCTTGGGAAATACTGGTAGAAAAACATGCTGAATTGTATGGTATATTAACACCCACACACACACACACTTCTCTTCCATAACCCACTGCACTCTTGGAATAAACACCAGGACAGTGATTCTGGTCTCTCTTCTAAAATACACAACACATACAAACCTGTGACAGCCCTTGAAGGCAGCAAAGCACCAAAGCCATTATTAGTTCATTAGAATGTCTGACTATTCCTGGAAGTTCTAGTGTAGTATAGCCCTCGTGATACCCACACCCCAGTGTGCTGGATCACAGGCAACCCTGTTTCTATACCTCATCTCAGCTGTCAGAGCACATACACTACATATGTTAACTGCAAGGAATAAGAAAACTCTAGATCAAGCTCCAGTCTAATAAGCTTAAGGTTGATCTACACAGACTTGCATGGAAGTGCCAAGAAACAACAAACACTCATTTCTAGTCTACAAGTTCATGTGAACCGTAATATTCTGCTGCAGAAAATGCCTCAATCCTCTTTCCTCACTTAAAATTGAAATAAATATATTTAAATTATAAAAAAGATGTGAAGAAAAAGTTCTAATCAAATCTGTTTGCAATTTAGCACTGAGGAAAAAAGAATAAAGGCTTGCTTAGAAATCAGAGTATCTTTAAGTAAATTTTATTGTGGCCTTAAAATCTTTTTAGGATAACTTGTAGGGAATAGGACAGGTTAATTTTAACTTGCAGCTCTACAACTGCCTTAAAATGATTGTATGGATGCTGAAGAACAAAGTCCTATTGATCTGACTTAGTGTGCAAATCACCCCGATGATGACACACAGACAACAGAACAGTGACTGGGGAAACACTGACCTTTAATTTAAATATATAGAATACTTGAAGCCCTACTAAAATAAACCATTTGCAAAGGACTAGCTTATGAGGAGGTAGGGAATTTTATCAGTCTAATTATGCCAGAGTAAGAGTGTGTCTGTGCACATTCACACCGGAAAAAAAAAAAGGGAATATTAATCATATCTTCCTTTGCACGAAATCCTTTCTTACATAGTTACACGGTTTTCTGGCCCCTTAGAGGAACAGAAAAAAAAAACAACAAAACAAAAAACAAACAAACAAACAAACAAACCCTACAGAAATTAGTGGCAGAAACATGAAACAAACCAGTTTTCCTCCACTAAATGACAGCAGTAATATTTCCATGGGAGGGTTACTGGCTTCATTTACTCCAGAGGGCCATACCTGTTGAAGTTAATGTCCGGATAACTAGAATACTCAGACTTCATCTTTGCATTGCGACGTGGAAAAGTACAGAAGAAGGCATTGGCTAGAAAGCTGGCGATCTGTTCCTGTGACATTGTGATGGAGTGATTCATCTTTTGTTTCAGGAGAGGTATTGGCTATCAACAAAAGAAGTAAGGGGGAGAGAGGGAGGAGAGAGAAAAATAATTAGCTTACCCTTTTTGAAAGAAAAAACAGGACCACGAAATTACATTTGTTATATTAGAGCAAGAGTAATTTAGGCTATTGGTAAAGCCTTTAATCAGCAGCACCATTAAAGTCAAGAATAGTTTATTCAAGACAATTCAGAAAAGGCTTGTCTGGAAAACCGCAGGTTTTTAATCAATAATAAAAAGAAAGATCAGGAAAACACAAGTTATCCAACAAAATTATTGGGAATGGAGAGGGGGAAAAAAACAGTGTTGCAAATCCTGAGTAATGTTAAAAACTGAACTAAAAATCTATGTTCAATAACTGAATAGTAAAGAACCCTTAAAGAAAGTTTTCAGCTACAATAACCATGTTTTAAACTTTACAAGGAAGCAAGGACACCACAACTCTGTGACTAGTTTTGAATTTTTTCCCATCCTGCTTGAAGAAATAACATTGATAGTATTTCCAGAAAGTGCATAATTATCCATAATTATCTTTTACAATTCAGATGAACAAAAACCTCAGCTCCACTTTGTTATTTTGTTGTACATCTTCTGTTTTATCAGGCATTTGCCTCCTGATGTGGAATTTTGGCTCACAACATTCATGGCACTTTTTTTTTTTGTTTTGTTGGGGTTTTTTTGTTGTTGTTTTTGTTTTGGTTTGGGGTTTTTTGTTTGTTTTTGTTTGTGTTTTTTGGTTTTTTGGGTGTTTTTTGTTTGGTTGGTTGGTTTTTTTTAATTATGTGATAATATGGGGGAGTAGGGGGTGCATATCATTCTGACTGCTAAGGAGTAACAATTACAGTAAACCCATTTGACAGGAGAAAGAGAACACAGTTTTCACCTATACTTCAAAAATTCTCAGCCATCATCATTAGCCTAGGTCCAGAAGAGTTGAGCAGTTACATTTTCATGATTTTGTGAGTACAGAAACTACTGCTAATTTAGACTGTTGAATACACAGCCCTGTTTACTTGAGAAAACAAACAAGCTTCCCTTCATTCTTATAACTACTACATTCACTTTCACTGAATCTCATTCTGTTTTTATGGCTAATTAACAGGCATACTACGATGTCTGAACTAACATGACTAGAGCGACAAAAACATCTCAGAAGCTCACTCAAGTAAGTTCTAAAAACCTATAGAGTATTTTGGATAGTGTTATCTTGGAACAAATTTAGCTTTATGTCCAACCAAAAAAATGAGTCTGACAAATGTCTTCACTATCTACATCGCCCAGCCGTACGTGACCTTTATAAAAGGCATTACTGCATGAGCTTGCAAGTCCTGTGCTTGACTTTGTGTTCAGAAACTTCACAGCATTCTCAAACAACTTCTCTCATCAAGTTAATAGTAGAAAAACCAAGAAATATTCATAGTTTGAAATTAGGGATCTACTTTAGGACCTCTGCAGCATAACAAAGCTGGGAGCGGTTTTCCTTCCTCCTGTTCAACAGAACCAATTTAGAAAATGGTAACAGAGAAGTTCACAAATTAGAGTTGTTACCCTGCTAATGTGTTACCTCTATCCTCACTTGAACAGTCCTATTCACTTTTATCAGCTTTACTACTTACAGAATTGATTCCCATAGCACTGATAAAGAACTATTTAAAGTTTGCATGTGTGCAAGTATTATATGCTCTAAGCAGAATACAACGTGTTCCCAAGTAAATGAAGGCTTTATGAAAATACCACTTACAGGATTTTTAAAAATTCTGAAACAGAAAATTAGATGCTTTAGGATTATCCAATTGTTCCAGTTTCTGAGTGTGATTTTACCATCTGAAATGTTGCATTGTTGTTTCATTTAAGAAATGCAAGAAGCAACTCCAACATACAGAAGGGAAAGTATTACTGAAGTCCAAGCTAAAACAAAATACTAAATCTCACTGTCATAGTTTTTTCTGATCCCAAGCCCTCAGTGGCATTCAACACAAAAATTACAGCTTTCATTAAGAACATGACATGGTCCTGGTGTTTTGACCTTAACCATCAGTTACAGTTTGCAGAGAGTGGTCTGCCACAGAGAACATGCGGGCTGTGTTACTTACCTGGGTGCAGATAGTAGGGAGACAGAGTGCCAACTTGACCATATCAGGAAGAATGGATTGGAACAGGTGTTGAGCCTCTGCATCTTCAAGAACCTGTCAAAAACAAAGAAGAAAAAAAAATTTTACTTCAGAAATAATGACTGAACAGAAAGTCTCTGAAAATAGGATCCATTCAAAAGAAATGAGGAAAAAAACTAGATTCTTTTAGCTTCATGCAAATCTGTAATATTTTCATCATCATACCCCACTGAATTAACATTGCAATAATCCACTGACTGAAATACAGAAACAATTCTCAAAAGCTGCGGTTGAGAAAACATGTCACCAAATGCCCTTTAAAAGAACCTTGAATAAGTTATCATTTGACTCCTTCCAAAGCAATGAACTAAATTCTCAACTGAAAAATCACTAACTAACCACAGATGTACCAGAACGACTTACCTAAATTTTGTATTCAGATCATAGTCCAAGACAAGGACCTATGACATTCTCGTTAAGGACAGATGAAATGCACTCCTGGGTCAAATCAGTGGGCCTCCACAGCAGCAACTGGAAATCCTGTGCAAGAGGATGCAATCCTGGGCATTTTCTGCCATCCATCCCCACCATATTCTGCCAAGGACTGCAGCTATTGCATTATGTTAAAGGTGCAGACTACCTGGCCCCACATGCTAAAGCTGCATCTTTTCAGTCTCTTCTTGTAAGACAGCTGATATTTTAGCTGTGTGTCTCTCTCTGCCTGTTCTAACATTCTTCCTGAGAAGGGAAGACCAGAACTGACAACACTGAAAACGGATGGATATACCAATGTTTTGCAAGGCTTCTCAAAGTTTTTATCAAGACCAATCACATCAAATCCTTCCTGCTCTGTTCTCAGTTCCCTCTCTGACACTGTCTAGCCCACCATTGACACGTTTGGCTACCAAAGCATCTCAAGCCAATATATTCAGAAAAAATCCAGGGTTCCTCTTCTCAGTTGCGGCTGCCAGTTCTGAGCTTACCATCATACACTCAGGGTTTAGATGAACCCACTCACACCCCTATTCATATATCATACATCTGTCTCTAAAAGGTGCCAAAAGCTCTTTATGGTGGGCAATGCTCTTCTAAGAAAAGCAACATAAAGAGGTGCATCAGCAATACACCATGCAGCACAAAAGCCTCAAAACTCTCACATTCTACCATATGAACGGACTGAAGGAATATCAAGAAGAGTAAAGCACATTCTTCATCTTCCTACACAGCAGAAGTTTTTTCCCTGATCTAGAGATGCAGGCAGCAGATGTGACTGGTTGTTAGATTTGGATGCTGCATTTAAGGCAAAAAACAGAGAGAACACACACCCTGCACTACAGCTGGGGAGCAGAACACAAAGGTCACAGTTCAGCTGTCTACCTCACTGCTTCCCCTGCATCCAGGGAAACTGTATGAGACCACTACTCTCTATGGTTTCTATACTAAAATCATTCAAATTTTAAAATGGTGGCTTTAAAACTACAGAATATTATTTTTAAAGTAACATCCAGAAAACAATTTGATTTACTACCAAATCCACACAAAGACAGCAGCAAACCAAACGGATGAAACAACACTGGTAATACCTTCATGCTAAGTCTCTGTGATCATGAAATCACAGAAAGTGATCTTTTTAGCCATATAATCAGAGTATTGTAATTCACATTTCAATGGAAAGCCTCACATAGGCTTCAGAATGTAAACAAGATGCTGGCAATTCTCTGGAGAAGAGGATAATATGGTGCCTCTGATTCAAAGCATACTGTTCCTCATAAAGACTGAAAATATTGTTTGAAGACTACAACTTCTGTTCTTCCAAGATCATTAAAATAACTATAGAAATGTATTTGCTCTATCCTCTCTCACTCCAAGTGATATAAAGGGATAAGACTATTCAAGAAGTTAAAAATCAAAACACAAACAAATGCTCAAAGGACAAACAACTTCTGGTAAGGAAAATGAAACAATCCCAAGACCTACACATTTACTTTCTATGTATTATGTATGCTGTTCACTGAGACATTCAAACAAGGTTTTAATTTAAAGTTTTAAAATTAAAAGAGAACTTACAAAACATAGCACGCCCAGAAAACATGAAAACCATTTGATTTAGTAGAAGAGAAATCCAAGTAATATATAAATTACTACTGAAAATAAATTTATATTTTAAGATTAGGAAATAAGCAAGATGCATCTCTTTCTCCTGTTGCTGGCGCATACGCACCCACATATTTACACAGAAGTCAGATATTGAAAACTAAGATCTAACCTTTAACATCATCTGCTCTAGCAGGGAACTCTGCTCTGTTCTTAGGCACAATGTTTTTAAGTGCCATAAAGTAACAAAATGAGCACTTAAAAGTCTGCAATTTCAGATCCCAATACATAGAATGAATACATATCTATTCAAAAGATGACATTTAACCCCCGATGTCTACCAGCCTGTCAAATTTTGATATTCTCTCCCCTTTGGGTAACACTTCCTCTCTTTTAAAGCTGACATATAAATAGTGGCTGCTATGGTTTGCTGACTGTCAAAAACTGTACAGTATCACTTATCTGGTGACACATTATGGCACCAGACTTTGTCACAGCTGTCAAGACTTCAACCTTTTCCTTATGCTTCTTTGAAAACAACATAATAATAGCATGAGACAATTTCTTACCAAAACAGAAGCAGGCCAGCAATTGCACAGCTCAGCTTTGTTGCAGAATGCTTAACTACAAAGGTCACTTCTTCAACTCTGAAATTCTACTTTTCCTTCTTCTTACCTTCCTACTGATGTATCAGACTATGCTCTCCTCTTGACGTTATTTCTATGCGTGACTTTTACTAGACTTCCACTAATGAAAAACGCCAAAATTTAGAGCTGTCAGTGCCCAGAAGTGTTCTCATTGACTTCTGGTTATTCTTACATGTAAACAAAGTTTTTTAAAAGCATTGGGTGCCATGAGGACCACACAACTTCAAAAATATGGTTGTTATGAGCTCACAGACATGGCCAAGAAACTCTTCAGTCAGCACTGTTCTCTATCAAACCATCAAGCATCAACGGCCACATCCACACAACCATAGCCTATTGTTTCTGCCCACGGACTCTTCCTGTACAGGTAACATACCTATGAGGTTTCTATGACAAAGAACACTGCAAATCCCTGGCTGCTTGGCTCTCAGCCCCTTTTGACCACTAATCCAGCACACCATCACAGGTGCAGCTTTGTAGACCAATCGCAGTCACCGTGTATTCACAGCTACGCTGAGAGCAGCACAGAGCCCAGTGTTATCTGTGACAGTTTTTTCAGACTTTGAAAGCAGCAAAAAACCCCACTCAGTCATGGAAAGTGAAAGGATTCCAGGATGTGGAGTGCTGATACCCCAGGTACATCTGACCAGACACCCCACAATGCAAATGCCAATCTGGGAGAACCCAGCATCAGCAGAGAACACCTGGGCAGAGAACTGAAGGAAGACTTATTTAGAAAGTAACTCTCTTCAGGAAGCAGTGACTTGGACTGATGTAAAATCCAGAATATTTAGAGTGCTATTACATATTCTACTTATTTGATGCTGCTGAAAGAGGGATGTGTCATTCTATCCCATCCAACACACAACCAGCACACTTCACCAGTTCCCATGTTCATCTGAATTTCCTTGAGATCCTTCAGCTCACTAATGCTACAGGAAAATAACCTGGGGATGAGGGGTAATCTTCCTCTGCATTAGTAAGTCACAGCTGCCTACCAAAAAGTCATGCATTATTAGACGTGTGCAGAGTGGGTGGTAGGTGAGACAGAGCCAGTCACACCCCTTGTCAACGGGCTACAAAGGCAGACATCAGTGGCCACTCTTGTAACTGAAAAAAGCAACAATATTCTAGTCAGAATGAAGCTGTTACAACAAGCACCTCACTTGGAAGTAGATCTGTTCATACAGGAATGTCTGTATCAACCCAGGAACATACTTTTAACTGTGCACAATCTTTTTCAAGGCTACAACTCTGCAAACATTAAGAGAAAGGAGTTGCCATTTTTAAAAAACACTAACATTTGTTCTATAACTTAAGGAATTCTAAAATATGAAACAGTTGACAACAATTTTTGATAAGGGAAGATACATTAAGTACCATAACAATTTTGACTTTAAACAACTGATCAGTTTCTCCTTTCCTTATTATGCATACAAGCCCTTCACAGCTTCCTTCATGATTTGAAATAAAAATATATATACACTGTTGACTTTATTCAGCCCTCCAATCATGCAAAATATGGAGGAAGCAAATAAAAGCAGGGGTTTTACCCTGAGGGAAAAGTATATGGAATCAGAGTTGCAGAGCATGACTTGTCTTTTGCCAAAAAAAAAAAAAA
>VXAU01002185.1:337638-355198 GCA_013399695.1 Formicarius rufipectus
AGTTCTCCAACATTTAGTATTCTCTATCTTAACTCAATTACTTGCATCTGACAAGTAACAAGTTCAGGCCAAATGTGCTAGTATACTATGTAGTAGCATACATTTAAATAAGCAACTACAGTTTGGCCAAAAAATGCACTAAAGCAAATTCTGTAGATATTTTGCTGGAAGAGCAAAACATAGGTAATATGGATGTGTGATATTTCTGGAAAGTAGAAAAAGTTGTATTCACAAATTAATTTCTTTTCATATTTTTTTTGTGTATTATATATTTTAAAAATTACATATTTTAAATGACATTTGTAGAAATTTTGAAAGAGGCATTAAGTTCTAGAAATTTACAAGCAGATACTTGCACACAAAAGCAGATTTTAACAATGCTTCACATCACTGCTCCTGACTTCTAAAAGTACCTACCATCCATAGTAGCTATCATCATGCAAGTATTAATGGAAAGAAGTGAGAAATTGAACTATTTCTCTAATCCTCCTTCAAAACTAATTACAGATGTAATTTTAAGACAAATATTTTCAAAAGTCCACATTCTACATCATGTAAATGCCGAACTAAAGGGTGAAGAAAAAGAGCAATGTATTCCTTCAGCTTGACAAGTGTCTTTGTTTTCTTGTTTCATGGCATTTTATCAGATTTTAGCATAAGCTGAGATTTCTGCTGTAAAAAAACCCAACTGCTAACAGTCAATTTTGAGGCTAAAACCAGTGAACTCATGCTTGACTGGACAAGGAGAAAAAGGAGCACAGAAAGTGGTCTGGTACATTCTTCCTTCATGCTGAAGGTCCTTCTCTGCAGTGAAGCACAGACAGGGAGGAGACTGATCTTTTTAAAGAGCATTATCATGCTTCTTTCAATTTCATAGAAAAATCCAAATATAAAAGTTAGACAGCTTCTTTTGAAATACAAAAAGATTTCCTGAATGTGTAATTTCTATATGAATCAACAGCAAATATGCAGTTCCTGGTCATTAAATAAATTGATTTGCTTCAAACAGCTCTCCCAGAAGACAAAAAGACCACAAGCATTTACACAAGCATTGTAAATACACACGCTTTTTCCTACACTAAAAGTCAAATGTAACAGTTGTAAACTGAGAATTATATAGCGGAATGTCTTTGTAAAAATGCTCACAGCATATCCCCTTTAAGTATTCCTACTGGAGTCAAGGAGGTATCAAGGGCTTAAAGTTCTACAGAGAGCCCAAAAAAGCAGATTTTTAAAGACATAACAGTGCCTTCAAGAGAGGTTAAGATGTCAATTACTTTCATTATTTTTAGCTCCTAAAAGAGGCTAGTGTATAGAACTCAGGCCTTTCTGTCAGCAACACCTCATACTGATGCTATGTCACAATGGGCCCTGCATGACAAGGCCAATTCTGTCTCTCAACTTCAATCCAGAAGTCTCAAGAATATAAAAATGGATAGAAGTTCATGAAAGCCCATCAACAAAAGATGCCTAGAAAAGTCTAAAAGCAAGAAAATCAGGTAATCAGCAGCACTTCCTCACAACACTCTTCACTTGCAGTAATCAGTTTGAGAAATTTCCAGTCCATCACAGTATCTGTGTGGGTGTCAATGGGATCTTTTTAACAGCAATTTCTCCAAATCCCTTCAAAACCTGATGTAAGGCCACAGTATCCCCTATATTCCCTGACAAGGGATTCAGTATCTCAGAAAGTAATTACTTCAGTCTGGTGTTGAAACCATTGCCCGGTAGGAATACCCATCTGATGTCCCTTAACTGCTGCACTAGAAGAATGGACGGTCATGTCCTCTTCACCCTGTCTCACATTCATTTTGGACACTGCTGTTATACCCACTACTCACATCTATCTCAACTAAGATGAAAAGGTGAAATGCTCCAAACTTACTTAGACATTCCTCTTGTGGAGACATTCGCACCATTCCTGACTCCTCTCACTGTATCTTTTCCGTTTCACAGATACAAACTTTCCATCAAGATGATCAAGCTCACAGTCCAGACAAACAAAAATACAGTGTATTGTATCCTGCAGCATGTATTATGATCCATTTTTCAGACAACTCCCAAAAGCTCAGAGACAATCACTGTCTACACCACTCAAATTTACCTGAACTCAATCTTCAGTCTGTGCTTAAGAGATCAACCAAACTATCATGAAAACTATTTGCAATTTCCACTACACAAATAATCACCAATGAGAAACAGACCCAAGGATTACTTCCAAGCAACAAGAATTTTGCATGTAAGAAGAAAAATGGTAGCACTAAAAACTTTTTAAGTAATAACTTGAATAAATCCTAAGCCTGTTTACCACTATTAGCAGACAGATGGCAAAACAAATTAATAGTGTGGAAATCCTTTAGAGGACAACAAAACTATCAAATGTCTGAAGCAAATAAGCCACAAGTTCTATGTTCTATGTACAAGTTTTATGAATTTTTCACAAGAAATAAAAAAAACTCTAAGCTTCCAAATTTATGTCACTATACAAACAGGAATTTTACTTCCACACATTAACTGACAGTCAAAAGAATCTTGAAAAGTGTGAGGGCTCCCTCTTCGGACAACACTTTGAACAAACTGCAGAACTGGTCAGGCTATTTTATTTTGGAAAAAATCCTGGCTCAAGTACATGGTATTTATTTCCTATTAGTTAAGAAAACTGAAAGTGTTTTAATCTTAAAGGAAGCAGAACTTAAACCAAAGGAACTGGTAATTACTGTTATTACAAGAAAATTGATTTGTATTCTTACAGAGTAGAGTTTAAAAGTAATGCATATTTCAATTGTGTAACTTGCACGGAAACTACCTAAAAAGAATGTCAATGTAAGACTGATACAAGAGCATTTAATATATTAATAGGTGAGGTGAGCTGTGCCCATAATCAGAAGATAAAATAACAAATGGCACTTTATAATTTACCAAACACAGACCTATTGAAGTAGTATCTGAATACAGCGGCCTCAAATCCTTACGAGACACCATTAAATTTGTGGACAAGCACCTTTCTAAATCAGACCACAGAATTCTTGACTAAGCATGCACTGAAAACCAATAGTACCCAAGAATATAAATAGATATTTACACAACTAGATTTGGTTTTAATCTTTTTCGTTTAATATTTGTGACTATTTCTCCTTCTGTTGAGCTGCTGCCACTCCCTTCGGACTGATTACTGAAGCTAGTTTTCCTTTTAACCAACCTCCTCAGAATCTTGTCAATCAGAATCTCAGAATCTGGTCAAATATCACCCAAAACAGTTCCCCTGTTCCCTCAAAACCAGTACAAACACAAAAATACACAGGCCCTAGGTATGCCCTTAATCACTAACTCCTAAATACAGTAAATTCAAAAGCACAACAATTCACTACAGTTAAGTATATTTAGTTCATTTCTACAGAAAATGTCAACTTTCACTCAAGAGCTGCTCACTTAAGCAGACTGCAAAGAGTCCTTGAAAGCAGATGCCTTGTTCATTTACAGAACTAGGAGTTCACACATCCCTTTTTAATACAAAAGATTCACGCATTTCTCTACAAAATATATCTCCCCTCCACATGGTCTGTTCACTAAATTCTCTAAATTCAACAAAGCAAGCCAGGTTAACATTTTGCTCCTGTGGTCTACAAGAGGGTACCATGTCATAAGCACCTCACTGTTTCCTATTTAATATACTGCTGCACACTCTTTAACTGAGTCTAAAATCTGTATAAGAAACACCTCTCCTCCGTTCATCCGGGAATTCCACAAATAAATCATCATTCCCAGGATACAGAATTCTCCTTTTCATTCTCAGTGAAAGACTGATGATGGATATGCAGTTTATTTCCCTCTTGTCCCTCTCTTCTCTGGAGAGCTGATATTACTCACGCTCTCTGGCTGATGATCTTTGAATCTAATCACCCATAATTTCCAAGATCCCAAATGCACGACACAAACACGTCAGGACAAGCTCAGCTGTGCTTGTAGCAATATGATGCAAATCTGGCACATTCTTGAGTCAGATTTTTAACTAAATACCACTAGCACTTTAAAACATTCTAATTTAAATATGTATTCTTTAATAACACAAGAGTGAACAGCTGAACAAGTCAAGTTAATTTCAGTTAGTACAAGAGTCAACAGGAGCAGAGAGGCCAGATGTCCACATCTCTACTATCAAGCCATGACAGCCTGAAAAACAGAGGCCCCAGAGATGAGAGGAGGGAGCACTAAATCAGCAAGATGGGTGAGCACACTAGCTCTATGGCTTGCAAGCATGATACCACCAGCATTTTTATAGCTAAGTTTTGTCAATAATAACAGTACTGTGCTGTATGCAAAAGGAAACTCATTCTGTGAAAAGCAGCCCCTACACACAATGGGAACAGGCAACAGAGAGAACAGCTCCTCTGATCACATGACTTAAGCAGACATCTATCTATTTACATACACAACTAACAAAATTGAGTTTCCACTGAACCTTAATTGAGCTTTGCAATCCCCTCCCAAGGAAAAAAGCACATGTGCTTCAGAAGTACTTCTGAGACAGTGGAAGAAAACTACAATTTCTACTGCATGTAACTTAGTCTCCCATAATGCTTTAATTAGCAGTTTCTGACTGTCAGTCAGGATTCTTTACATGAAACAGAGAAAAGGCACTTATCACCTTACTTTCATTAAGTTTAGGTGTTACTGGAGCACCTAAATTACATGTTAAGATTTAAAATTAAGCCAGTTTATAAAGTATAATTATTGTTTCAGCTGAAATTATCATCAGCCAAACAGCTGTTCACATAGATGATGACTGCAAACCCATTACTCTTGAAAGCAGAAATAAAGGCAAAATGATTGAGACATATAGGCAAAATAGTCACTTCTATTTTACTTCCTATTTTACATGAATTTGTTTTACCTTCTCACAGAAGTCGGTAAGAGCTGTGAAGTCCCATTTCTTGGAATAGGCAACATTGTACCTCAGTATGGCCTCCTAGGGAAAGGACACAACAGAAGAGAGCTTAGAGATAATTATTAAGGGAAGAAAAACCATGTCAGAAACCTTCCTTGTTGAAGGAACAGCACCATCTGGTGGCTAAATCTGCCACAGCGCCCACCAAAATCCTTAACACTTTATTAATGTGATGCAATTCCATGATACTGAACTCCCTATTTTAGGTTTAGCATTGAATAAGATTCAGTCTACAGGTTTTTCCTCCTGGCACAAAACAAGACAAAGCATGATCGGATCTGTCAACACACAACATCAACCATTTGCACCCCATGCTTGCTCTTGTTATGAATAGCAATAAAAAGTATTTCTTAGCAATATAGCAGAAGTTGTACCAGTTTAGGGACTTAAAGAATCAGAACCACAACAAAACTAAATAGGCCTTGAAAAACTCACAAGAAAAAAAGAAACAAACAACAAAACAAATAAAATAGTATTGTCAAGGAAGTCTCATCCATTGCTGGGGAAGCACTATTTATTCAGTTAGTGTTTATCTGTAGCTTTTGCATTCTCCTTCCTTCCCTGCCCTTCAGGAATAACATAAATTATATTATTTTTCACCAAAAAAAAAATGATAGCAATTGTAAGCTCCTCCAAATCACAGTTCACATAGAGTAACTATAAGAGTTATCAGCAGAGCACTAGTCTCCAAATTCTACAGATTTTTGTCAGCAGCTTGAATTGTTGTGATTTTAGTGGAGTGAACTGAAGCAAAAGTTACTATTTCAAACTCTCTCACCTGTGCATCCCTACCATCTGGCTACAGAAAGCCCTCACGCTATACTCACCACAACTAGTAGATACTGCTGAGCAAACACAGTTTTATGTAAACTTTAAAAAAAACAATTCATTTTAATAATACCCAATAAACTTAGTAGTAACATTTAGGACTCATTAAGAACTTCAATTAATTAGGAAATCCCTTGAACAGCATAGATTTTTTAAATAATTTATTTTTTAAAGTAATTAAACAAGTAAGACCAAGCCAGAATCACTATCAGTATACAGAGAACCTGAATGTACTTATATGTACATAGACTTTATTTCAAATTGACAAGCTTACCTTCAAATCATGTGAGCAGGTAAATTTGTTAAGTAAGGCAGTTTGGATTAGTTCCCATCGACTTCCAGCAGTTCTATCTCCATTCTTCAAGGCAAAAGCCCAAAACAAAGTTAGATTAAGTTAGTCAAAACAGGAAGACACATTTACTAATAATTGTCTTCACACATTTTAAATAAGCTTTGCTTTTTTTGTGAAGTTCTTTAAAAATATACAGATTTTGAGTATCTGCAAAGTAACTTCTGCAGCTTCTAGTCCACTGCATTACACTTCTTGTAAGAGTTCATTTTTAACTGAAGCATTCACAAAATTCATAGAGCTCTTTTTCACAAGTGCAGCACTCTTCCTCATGCCACCTCAAGAAGGACAAATAATGTTCAGCACATTCCTCACAAAGGAAGTGAATTCCGAGGATAAAACACGACCACACGTCATAAAATCTACAACTCAAAAACGTAAACTGAACTAACTTCATAAAAATGGAATTTCAAGAACACTAAGGGCTTGGAACATAAAAGCATACTGCTGTGACTGACACTTAGGCCAACCCAAATTTAAGATATCCTGGTACTTTTCCTCAACAGAAAGTTGTGTTGTTCACTGCAAGCAATAATGACATTTCTTACTAGACTACCACATCTTGACTATTTCTTACAAGGGCAAAGACAAATCATCATGTTCATCTGGCAACAAAGATCTATCTTATCAACATGTTATCTCTGAAACACCAATTACATTCATATTATGCTCCATCTGTAAAACTGACAGATGAAAAGGCTGAGTGTACTTCATAGAGGCTATAAGAATTCTCTGTTCCAGAGTCAAGTACCAATAATCATTATACCATTTTCACTACAGAACATGCTGATTTTATTCACCACAGTCTGAAGTATTTCAGCGGGTATGTTCAGGTAAATTTCAAGCAGTAACAACACCAGTTCAACAAACCATTCAGGGTCAACTCTAATTGCTGTCATTGTTTAAGCAGAACAACAGTCAGATACACCTCACTATCAACAACACCTGACAGAGCATTATAATGAAACTGTGGTTACAAATTCATTCTCATCTGTTGGCATTTCAAATTGCTTCATACATACAAAATATAAACCTATAAATACATAAGCAAATAAAAACATAATTTATAAGGAGCTTAAGATTACACCCCATTTAAATATAGAAATATATGCATCATCAATTCACTCACTGGGTAAAATAATTACTAGGAAAAAAAAAAAAAAGTCTTCTGCTCTGCCTGAAGCATCACGACCCAGAATCCAGCTTTTCAGGCTTGATTTTCTAGTTTCATACGCAGCTTGACAACTGAGCAAATGCAGTAGACTGAAAACTCATCTATGTGTAAACAAACTTATTTGATTACACAACTGTAAATACTTAATCTTACCTCATCCTCTACAGGGTATAAATTTTGTTCTGAGCAGGGCATTTTAACATGCTTGTTGTCCCACAAATCTTTGTAGTGAGTTGGAAAAGGTTTAGGTACCTCTCCTTCCCTCAGAAGATCTACCTGTAACACGTAAGGAGAGAGGAAAAAAAGCTCAGACTCTAATTTCAAGTTTTTAAATAGAAGAAATAAAAAGAAAGCAAAAACATAGTTTAAAAACGCTCTCATCTACAGTCACCCTTTTTGAAAGGGGTAAGCTACAAACCGACCACATGATGCATATTCAGTTAGAAAAAATCCATCTGCTAATCTTGCTGAAAAGGATACCACCTTATCATTTGACCTCTTGAAACACACTCAAATAAAGACAATATATTCAACTACTATATATCCAACTACCAGCTAGATTTCCTCATTTATGAATTGAACTATCTACATAGTCTCAGCCAAACATTTTCAAAATACAGTTTCAAATAGTCATGTGCAGAAATAATATTTTTTTACCTAACACTGAAAAGGATAAGAAATTACTATATATATTTCAAATTTACTGCAGAGAATATCAGAAATGTAAAAATAAATAACACCGTGTTCTTAAAGACTTAATTTGATATACAGCCCTCTGGCCAGCACCTGTTCTCTCAGACTGTATGTTTAAACTCAACGTGTTTTTCTTTCGGTTAGGATTTATCCATGACCTTAGAGGTTTCTGGTCACATTTTATTTCAACAATAACTGGACTGCATATTACTCCAAACAATTAAAGACAAACATATCAGATTCAATCTAAAAGTGGTAAAATTGCTAGAAATTCTTTTTTATTGTCTTTTTCATATTTTGAACCTTTTGTACGTCTTGAATCCAAATCAGAATCATATCAAAATTAAATACAGCATGAAAATGTTAGAAATAGAAATATAATTGCAGATGTATTTAAATTCCCAGTTTATCACTCAGACAAGGAAGTGCACACACACACCCATGCAGAAGAAAAATAGTTGTCTCTAACATGACAAAGACAGTACAACCATAATTAAGTTTCTTTTGGATCCTAATATCCTAATTCTGTGTGTCAGAAAAGTCAATTTTCAGGATAATCAGCTGCCCCAGCCCACTTGCAAGAATGGCAAAGAAATAGTATTTATTAGCAGGATGTTGAAATCTAAGACTAACATTTGGCATTTCCCATTCTTGAACAATTGAGTAAGAAATTTGATTTCAGGTGAGAGGCTGCCCCATCGTACCCTGACGGTCACTGTATGACTGGCTGAGGGTCGCAGGTGAGGCAGACGGGCCCCACACATCGGCGTCCTCCGCATCTCCTCAATCGGAGTTCCAAACCACTTCCTGTTGCTTGGAAGAGGAGGAGGCAGGTATTTAGCAGTCTTCCTTACCGGCCTCTGGGGTTTGAATGCACACTTTTCTTTCCTGCTGTGAAAAGAAAATACATTGAAACATTTTGTTTCCACTGAAGAATCTGGCAGGTAAATACACAAACTTCCACCCTGGCGTAGCAACTATCAGTCAGTTTATTTGCCAGCCTTTGCTGTGGCCCAGGCCAAAGCTTCATTTGGGAAAAACTCCCTTCACCACCAACCTCCTCCTCTCCAACAAACACAAGTACATGATGTCTACCAAAACACTCTTCTCTACATGCTGCAAGCACCTTAACAGCACTGGAGTTAGCAAGGCAAGGTATTCCTCTGCAGAGCCATGCTTCCCAACAAGATCTGTTTCTCCGTGGAGAGGACACAGACTCACTGGTCTGCATCCGTCAAGATACCTTCTATGTGTACATGCACAAATGTACAGATTCCTTCTTCAAACTGAAAATATGAAAAAAAAAAGCAAACAAATTCCTTAAGCATCTTTTTTCACTGGAGTTGTATTTCTCCTGTCTGGCATGCAGCTCTTGCAACATAAGTAGAAATTTGAAAGTAACCAAAAAAACACTTGTAAAATTCAAATATATACAATAGCAGATGAACTAATCGACTTTTAATGATCAAAGGTATCTGAGAGATTCTGGGGAAGAAAAATCTGAGCCTGCTGTATGTTCAACGTAACACACCAGATGTTTCCCATGCAAGAGAAAATTCTCAGAGTAAAATGCAAGCCAAGTTAAAAACCTGTGTTTCATGGTACTGTTCACACCTCTCAATTCTTTGCAGCAAACTTACTCCACCCTTGGACACAGCCATTGTCCAATGTGCTTGCTGTGTCCATGCAGATGCTGGTATCTCCAGGTACAGGCCCTGCCTCCAAACTGGCAGATCACACATCAGCAGGAAACTGGGTCCTGGTCCCTGTGCTCATCTGAGAGCCAGAGCATAACAGGCACAGTCTTGCTGATGTCCGAAACCTGCTTCATACACTACTGCTTCTTCCACTGCAAGGTAAGATCTGAGCCACGCTTATCTGCTGTAAACCTGGTCTAAAAAACCCAGCAGGCAACTTTTAAGACTTTCTAATCACCCTCTGAAGCACTATAGGCAACACCAATATTTTTCCTGGCAGTGAGGTTTATAACTTTCACATAATATATATAACAATTTCACATCTTGTTTAGGCCTCAAAAAGAAAAGAAAAAAATCACCTCTCTACAGCCTCTGCTCTACCTTACTAATTATTCTGTAAAGCATTGGTAGAATACCTATCCACACAAAACAAAACCAAAGTCTTTTGCACTAGTTGCCCTTTTCGAACATCAATTTATTGTATCACATAAATTTATTGTAACACACAATGCTCTAGCACTGACAAACACAAGCCTCAACCTCTGCTGCTTTCAGTCATTAAGAGAACTTGTGAAGACACCATTTTCAACTTGAAACCCCACCATTTCTATACCCTTTTTTAGGAAAAATTAATGGATGCAGAATTTGCTAAGAACTACCTTTTTTTTTTCTAGTTCTTCAAATATATTCTCAGCCTACTGTTAAAACTTCTCAAATGCAAGCTCCTGCCATCCATTAGCCACCCACTATCAGACTCTCTTCCAGATGCTTGAAAAGCTTCTTGAGCTGCTCCTCACATCCAGAAACTATATACCAGTAAAGATGTGGAAACCTGCTTTCTTGCCCTTAAGGACTTGAGTCTAGCGAGGTAACTGCATGTTATACCAACACACAGTCCTTTTGTTTCTGCCCACTTCTCAGCTGCTTATTCACTTTCTCAGCTCCCACTGAAATCTCAGCTCTTCCAAGCAGAGATTATCCTTCTGTCCTTACACAACACTTGGTGTTCAGACTCCTGTGTCATGCTCAGGGTCTCTATTTTCATTGTTGTACTGTGTAATCATAGGTCCTTTTCTCTAACAAATTATGAATAAAGTCAAACTAAACAAATACACAAAACAAAAAAAGAGAAACATTTCTACAACTGCTTTCAAAAGTGAATTTTTTCATGTCTATTTCAATCAAATCATCAATAGCACTGATGGTTCAAGAAAATAAAGTTCACTATTTTTGACATATAAAACTAATAAAACCAAGAAAATACCTGTTTCTTCAAGTATTCTGAAGGAAATAATGAAGGCTAGAGAGCCATTCCATATGGTACTCTTGTACTACCATTCATTTTCAAGCTTTAAAAATATCATGGTCTTAAATTGCTACTTTGATAAAGACAATCAACTTCCTACAGGGTTTTAATCCCCAGTTTTAACAGATCTCAAGTGATTTTAAAAATTGCACTAACATGCACTCCAAAAAGCACAAGTAGTCCCATTAAAAATAAGCTCAATCTTAGACAAGAGTTGTCTTGGTGTCTTAAAATACATTTGGCAAAATTCTTTAAACAGTCCAACCTCCAAAATGCTACGACCAAAGAGGAAGTTTTCAAGCATGAAAAAAACTGATAAAGAAGACACACAGAACAGTACCTTTTCTCCTCAACTTTAGGTATCCTCATGAAGTGAGAGGTGATTTTGGAGTCTCTTTTCACACTCTGTTTTGCACCTTTGCATTCTGATGATGGAGCCGGAGGAATTCCAGGTGACTTTATATGCAGACCGTCCTCTTTAACAGAATTATCTGTTTCCTCAAAGTTTTCACAGACCTTGATAGAAAAACGTGACTTTCTAGACTCCAATTCAGCATCCCCATATTGAATTCTAAAAGATTTGTTTATGGATTTTGACATACTATTCTCCTCTCGCTCATCCAGAAATGGACTTGTTTCTTCATCAGCCTCTGACCCATGGCAGCTATTTTTGGAATTATCTACATCCATTGGTGACTCCGGTTCACTCTCTTTCTCAAAAGCAGGTGAGTCCCCTGAACTGCTCTGACATTTGTTCAGTTTCCCAGGACCTCCAAGGTCAGAAATAGAGGCATCACAACCAGCATCTGAAAGTGGACTTTCTGGAACAACATCTCTTTCCTCTTGTTCACCCATTACACAGACAGAACTGCAACTCTTCAGCTTCTGTGCATTGCATGAAGCCATTTGTCCATCTGTCTCGCTGTCTTTGGAAGGAAGTTTTGCATGTCCTGTTTTCAAAGACTGACCTGATGACAACTTCCTTGGAGTCCAACTCTCACTGCTTTCCTCACAGCATCTCGGAGCCTGCTTGCCACTTTTGTGCATCTGATCAATGTTGGCATTTTTAAAGAGGTCTCCAGACTGTGGCCCCTTCATGGGATCTGTATCCAAGACTGCATTTTTGTCCTCAGCCTCCCGGATACACATGCTGCCTGTCTGAGGCGAATTTACCTGCTTTGCACCAACGTCCACAGATATTTTTGCACAATTTTGCTGACAAGTACTCTCGAGCTTTTTCACTTCATGCTCACAAAAGTTCTCTTTTTTAATGGAAGTCATCTTGGTATTTGCTTCAGTATTGTTTTTAATTTTGCTGTGTAAACTGCAGAAGAGAAGTAATGGAATTCAATGTCTTATTTTCAAATGAAATTGTTGTGTGCATTCTTTCAAGGAACAATGATAAACAAACAATATAAAATACACATTTTTACTTATTCAGCTCCATAAGTGACCACTACCAGGATCAACAAGTTTTACTACACTGAGGAATGTAGATCACTAGCAACCTATTTTCATTTCAGGGCTGAAAAGGATGATGAATCAGTTGCTTACCTTAGGAATCTATTCCAGTAATTCCTTACCCTTATTTTCAAGGCTAAATAGCATAGAGGTATTATTTAGCTATTTTCTCCAGATGAAACAAAAATAGTAATGATAGAAGTAATGACAATGTAATGATAATAAATAATTAGTAAGTAATGACAAAGTCTTCCATAACTTTCATTTTTATTCATTAAATACAATGAGCAAGTAAGGAAATCAGTGGGTATATGGCCTTTCCCTCATAGTTACAAATTCATCTTTTAAAAGAGCAGGGCACAGCAGTCCATTGTCTCAAAAACATCTTATTCCTCCCTTACTTTTATAAACATCCCATGACTCCTCAGAAAAACTTACCATACAAAAGCACAAGCGTAAACTATGTTTAGAAGTGATAATAAATTTAAAAGATGCATTATATCACTTTTTTTTTTAAAGAGAAAAATAACCTGATTTGTCTTTGTGTAAAGCAGTGCAGGATAGAAACATATCTTACTGGTTACACAGGGAAATGAAGTGACTTTTGTATGACCAGATCAAACTTTTCAAGAAGACATAAGGAAGTCACTTCACATTTATGTCCTAATTTGTGTGGCCATGTACTGATACAGAAAATTACTTAGATGACACGTGAATACTAAAGAACCCTCTGACCAGTCTTTGTGAATACATTACTCTGAACAGTATCTTCTCCTGCATGTACTGTTACAACATTGTACATTACTAGTGTGAACTGAACACACTAAACTCTGCCCAGTTTCCCATCTACAGTTAGAAGGAAAATATGCAATTATCACACAATCCTAAATTCAGCAATGAACATCTTAGTAGATTCCTGAAGACATTATTCTTGCCATGAATGAAAACAGATCCTCTTCTAAAAGACCAATCGGGATAAGGAGAGAGTATTCACACCTCTACAGAAGAGAAAATAGAGGGCTTCAGGCAACACATGACAGCTTGGAAAGTATTTCAGAGGGGTTTATGTTATGATAATTTAACTTCCCACATATGCATTTGTTCCTGCAAATTTTGATGAACAGAAATGAAAGTTACACTTACTGCTGCCATCTCAATAACTCTTTAAAGATATTGACAACATCTGTTGCCAACTTGAAAAATCATGTCTAATGCAAAGACAGCATTTAAATTAAAATTGTCATGTTAACTCCAATAGAAAGGCACATGAAATGTTTACACAACTAATCTGCTTCTTGAAAGTGACTGGACTGTAATCCGTCAGTAGGGATGGAGGAGTAATATTCTAAAGGCAATTAAAAAAAATGAAAAAAATTCATTGCCTCCTTAAGCATCCCCTCAAGATCCTTGATGTACTGAAATCTGTGAGCCTGCAATTAGCTCTGCATAAAAGTGTATTAATCATTATCATGAGTCTTCCCACCTATTTTAGCACTGATATGGATTTCAATTTCTATTTATTAGCAAACATCAATGCAAAATAAACCAGCAGATTTTCAATTGCAACTGTAGAAAAAATATTATCAGATATTCCTCTACATTATCTAGTTGAACTCTCTGGAGTTTAATTTTAATGTTGCCTTGTAACCACTGCTCCTGACAGACCACACTAGCAGAAAATATCAAACTTTACCTGATGCCATTCAGCAGCAAAATGTGGTATCTTTCATAAAATAACCTGATGCACATTTGAGCACCTGTAAATTTTGGCTGAAATTAAATCAAGCCGCACATGTTAAAACTACAAGCACAATCCAATGAGACAACCAAAATGTAAAATAACAAAACTGAGTTGATTGCAGGACTATCAGCCAAAATCTGTAACTGTCAGTGCCCTGTATGAAACAAAAATGAAGGCAGAACTGTTGACCAGCAACACAGTATAATATTACAGATAATTTGATCCAGTGGTTGACTGCTACTGGAAGCATGTCCCACTTTGCCTTCCCTTGCTGAAGGTTCTCATCTTTTTCTTTGCAGCAACAACTGTATTTTTTCACCTAAAGAGTGAGATGCTTCAGGAATCTGTGCCAGCAAAAAGTTTGGGTTTGGGGGTTTAGAGAAGAGGGATGGGGGACTAGTTAGCTTTTTTTAGTGAAAGTGTCTGAGTTAGTTATTCAAGGGGATGTGCCAATGTAAGGAAAGCAGCAGAAGTCAGGTTGCCTCTATTTAGCCATCTATACTCCCACCATGCACCTTCAGCTTCCCCCAGGCCCACTTAAAGAACACAGTTTTTCAATAGGTGTGTTGGGCATTTTACCTTTTGGACTCTGTTGTCTTGGGTCCTTTAATCTCCAACCAACTGGTAATTGTCCGCTGTTTGCAAACTGAAAAAACACAGTTCACTGTTTACTACCTGAAACACAATAAAACTGCAACATCATTGCATATGAATAAGATAACTGGTACTGGATGAAGATAAAAACACCTCAATTAAGTCCTCATTAGCATCTCCACTCTATGGAGCAGCCAGACACTAGTAATATTAGAACTACATGTGATGCAATATTTAATTTGCATCAGTCAGCAGTTGTCACTTTTGTAATAATCTTTATAAATTCCAGGCTTGGTGTGTGGTGTGTTTTTTTATTCATCCAACATTGTTCTTTTAATATCATTAAAAGGTTAAGAACAGACAATGAGTGCCTAGAATTAAAAATAAAACAAGGGGCAATTTGAACTTTCTAGCCCTCATCATTACTTTTAACTACCACCACAATGAGCCCCAAAAACTTCTGCTGAATTTTGGAATGAAGAGGCAACATGACATAGCTTAAAACAAAGAATGAATAACTAGACATCTTAGGGGACTGATCCAAGAACCTTATTTGTATGTAGCATACCGTGAAACACAAAGCTTAGTAGAAGCATAGCACACACTACAAGTGACAAGTGCACAGAAAAGGACTTTTTCTTTTCTCCTCCATTCATAAATAGTTTGAAAAGCTTTTCAATGCTTACTACCCAAAATCAGCAACAAAACAAAGGATGCAATTTTTTCAGATTTCTACCAACAACACAGTTCCAGTCTTACCTGTGTGTTGTTGCAGCTCAGAAAAGCTTTCAACAGAACAGCAGCATGTCAATTAATTATGCAGAGACTTTGGGGAGAATAAGGAAAAAAAACCCTAAAAGCAGCTATTTCACAACTAGAAAGCAATCTTCATTAGTATAAAGGGGTTTAAGTTGTGCTTTGTTGCTATTTAAAGGTAATTCTGCAAATTTGGCAACTAGCTTCCATTTCCTGAGAGAAAGTATCTACTTGCTACTTCTGACTGTGCAAGGTGTTTACTCACTGCTTTGAATACGGTAGGTAACATTTGCAGTACCCTCATTGTAACAACAGTTCTGGAGAACTAAAAAACCAGTACAGCAGATCTGGCTCTTCTGATTAATGGAAACTATGGGAAGTCTCATCATTTTTCTGCAAATGGAGGTTGTGTAACTTGTAACTTAGGCCACAGGTAACTTAAGAGACATTGTTTCATTAATACTTTCCCATGGCTGGTTATCACATATCAGAGGATAGCAGAGTTTCCAGAATGAAAAGTAATGCCCAGAAAAATGTTTAAATTGTTTTAAGTTCCTCTATAATGACACAAATAACAGTGCAAAATTGCCACCATGTGACTGGGTTACCAGGGAGCAATGCCAAGCTGAGTGTAGGTTACAAGCACAACAATATCTGTGCCATAATCAGCCATTCAATGTTTCAACAAATGCTCAGCTTCACCACACTCAGACAAAACCAGACAGATTTATGACCTAAATTATAATCTTCTAACAATTCACTAAATTGAAGTGATTACCCAAATTTCACCTTCCTATATCTGAAGTGTTAACCCAAATCACCCACAGGCAAAGGAAAAGCAGCAGATAGAAAAAAACTAAAAAACACCTGCAGAGACATGTGAAAACATGGGACAAATAAACCTCTCCAAAGGCAGCTGACTACCTCTTGAGGTATAAACTTGTGTGGAGGAAGAAATACTTCTTCATTAGCACAATAAATAGGAATGATGGGAGCAGCATCCGAACAAAATGGCCTTCATTTCAACCTTAACATCTGAGTAGCCATAAAAGCCCCACAGTCAACATAACACACATCACTCTCAGACTGACTGCCAGCATCGCATCGCTTTTTGCTACAGATAAGGTGGCGAAAACAAGAGGCAACAAAAAGACAACACGTGCTTACTTTCAGTGTAAACAACAGAACCAGACTTAGCTGTAATTTTTAAGTGGTTTCTAAATTTCTACTCAAGATTCCCCAAATCATTCCCATAAAACAAACCACTCCACAGTCTACCTCTGAGGAAAACACCTTCAATTTTAGAAGATTCTTACTTATCACTCTGTAGGAGCGCATACCTATAACTCAGTAATAGTAGATAATAGTATTATCTACTCAAAGTTGCCCTTTAGTTCTCGGTTGCTGAGGTTTAACTTACCCCCTGCAGAGACCAGCAAACTTGTCTGAGGTCTTTTCCCCCTTCCCTGCATTCCTCTCTGTTCCTGAAAGAGGCACTTTACTGTGCATTAAAATTGCGCTCGGGGCCGGCAGCCCCTCGTCCCTGTGAGCTCCTGTCACTGCCTTCGACGGCCCCTGCGCGGCACAGCCCCCCTCCCAAAGCGGCTTTTCTCGGGGCAGGTGCTCGCCCTCCCTCCTGCAGCACACGCTGCTTTCAGCGGCTCGACCCCTCTCTCTCGCACGACCTGCAGTGCCAAGTGCAAGTCCGCAAGGGATCATGCACAAAGCCGGGATGCAGATCCTGCACCCAGCACGGCCCCGGGACCCGCAGAGGGTCAGCACCCCATCCCGCCCGGGTAAACACCGGGGATAACATGGGCACGACCTCACACGGGGAACGGGCGGGGACCACACGGACAAACAAACCTGTTTTCCCCACGCAGCTGCCGTCCCCAGGCCCGTCCTGTCCCGGAGAGCCGGCGGGGCTGCCGAGCCTGGCTCTCTTCCGCGGGGGTTCCCGCCCGCAGCCCGCGCTCATCCTCGGCGGGGCTGCCCTGCTCGGCGGAGACGGCCGGC